>OZ018335.1:40909340-41377339 GCA_963969495.1 Ceratothoa steindachneri
GCCAATAGTTTGCTCTAGGTAGGTGAGGGGGGCGTTAGTTTAAAGTATGAAGTCTGCTGTGCCCAACCCATCTTCACTAATATATCTTTATTCGTTTGTCTGTCTGTTCTCCTCCTGTTTGTTTCCCAATTTATCTTTTATTAATTCAGAGGCCTACCAATTATCGGGTTGTCTGCCACTTTACTACTGACTCAAAATTCATATTTTCTTCAAGTCAATACCTCCAAACGAGAATTCCCAATAAGTAAAATGTTTCCATCCGTCGTACACAAATACAGACAAGCACGCACAATGAGACACGCAAGCGCGTTAGGAACGAAGCTGTATGCATAATGTGACATTAAAGATCGGGTAGCGGCACTTAAACTTTGGAAAAACTTGCACGGAGGGCATGCATAAGATCGACTTAGCTGCTGGAGTTGAATTAGACTTGAATCTAAAAGTGGCGTCATTCCTGTATTGCGAGACAGCGTGAGACGGAAATTAGAATTTCATTGTGTCGGGACAGATATCAAAGTGGACGAATCAGTCGCATTTCGTCAAAGGGAATTGCTAATTCGGGGCTTTTGAAGCTTCTCGCAGCAGCGTCCGCATATGCAAGAGTCGGAGGTGAAGAGATATAAGCGAGTCCGGCAGAGGAGAGCTGAAATGATGATGGGCTCTGGGTCGTCCAATCTTTTTTCTCGTAATTTATTCCTTTTTCCTCCTCAATTCTCGTTCTCCCCCCTCACGCCATTTCTCATTCGTTTTCCGTTTCCATTTTCGGCTCTTTTGCCTTTCCTCAGCTTGATATTTATTCCTTGTTTCACTGTAGTGGGTTTTGAGCGCTCCTATCGAAACGAATTCAATTAAACTGTTTTAATTCGGCGCCTTTCGAATGGTGACGCGCCACCACCAGATGTCAAGAAGGGAGGGCAGAAAGGGAGAGGTGATCGTGCGGTCGACCTCTTGTTTCCCCTTAGCTGCTTTATCCACAAGAGAAAGGTGACGGGTTGTAGTAAGATAGAGCTCTGAAAATAAATGTACCACAATAGATAAGGTGTCTTATTCCGGGTCCCTCGGTCCTCATTTTTCTTATACCAATCCAATGGTTCCTTGATACTTTAAAAAATAGCCTCGCGCATAGCATACGAACTATACCATTGTTCTCAATGTGGATATATAAGCTGAAGAAGACGGTTCACAATGGATAACGGCGGTCCTTACACAAATAGAAAATTGATATTTCTAGTCTTTGGCATTTCATGAGATGATGAGCCATATCTCTAACCATATTTCATGATATGATGCTAGAAATAGAGCTTATAAATACATAAATATATATATTTTCTTTGCGTGGTGGCTATATGATTTGACGACCCATATACTCTGACCATACGTTAAATTCTAGATAGTGCGAATTGGGGGAAAACCTCAACGTAAGACCAATACACGTTCCTCTTCAACAACATCATAAGTTTTTATAATCCATTGGAAACGAAAAGCATCACCCCCAAAAGTTTCCCTAAAACACACTTGCCATTGAGCGAATTTCATCTTCACACCAGCCTTCTTGTCTTTTATTTTATAACCAGGCCAATTCAGAAATTTCTCTCAGTCATCTTCCGTCGTTTTTCTAATATTATGTTAAGCCCAGTTTACTTCATAGCCTCAATTAATTTTAATATTATATACCAATCTCCTTGATAGTGTTCTTACCCATGATTTTTCTGTTTCTTCGAGATGTCTTTAGTTCTTGTGTGTTCTTTGTTTCTAATGATTAGAGTAGAAATTTCAACTAGGTTTATTCAAATTTCTAAAATGTATTAACTAAATAAATGGGATGTTATGCATAGAATTGTGTCTTTTTTTCAAGATGTAACCAAGATTTCCTATGACAATCCAACCGAATTTTATTCTTTCACTTATTTATTTTCCCATGCTGCTATGAGACTAGTCACAAACCTTACTTGGTCACCATATTTTTCTACTAGATGTCAAATTTGATCATTATTGGCTATTTTTATGTCTTTGAAAAGGTAACTTTTATAGTAGAATGCGATAAATTGTTGTCATTGACTTGAAAACTTCCGAACATAAGGAAAATAATACGATATTTTCCGCAAAGCGAAGATGGTTTAAATATTCCATATCAATTCTAATTCCCTTTAATGATAACTCTAAAGCCCTATAAATCACCTCAAATTTAACTGTAAACATCTTCCGAGAAGTAGTATCTCCTTGTTTATCTTTTTTATTTGTACTTTTCTAATAGCTGTGTTCAGCATAAATGGCAATGTTGATTGGTCTTATATGTGAAAGAATCTGCCTATGTAAGTGTTGTTAACTACCTGGTTTCTTAGTGCTATTAGAAATAAATCGATGTTTACTGAATTGAAGACCTGCAGATGATCATATGTACATACTATACTTCTGAAAATTACATGTTATGGTAGCTAATTGCAGTAGAGTGTTTCTGTAAGAAATCTATTTAGGACTTGTGTAATTATTGTGTATGTTTTGAAAAAAAACAAACAGAGTAGCCTATTTTCCTTTGATTCCTTTCATGTCTCCTTTGTTAAGAAGTAAAACTAAATTATTTTAAGATGTCAGTGATATATTATTTTCCTTTAAACATTTTGTAAACCAAATAAAAAAATAGGGATGGAAAACCACTTCCAAAACGCTAACCCTTGGGAATTTAATCTAAACTAAGAAAATAAGAATATTTTATTAATCAATTACTGATTAATAAGCCCATTCTGATTAATAAGCACATGTAACTGCTCACAAATGGACCAACCGCTAGGTTGATTCTCGCCCACAAATTCGCTATTGAGTTCAAATCTGGCGAATTTCCTGCCCAAAGTCACAAAAGTATGATGTTATTTTCAGCCAAGCACTTTGTAATTTGTTTTGTTTTGTGACAAGATGCTCCACTATGCTTAAAAATACAGTTATCATTCACAAATTGGTCTTTGACTGCTGCAAAAAGCTGCTAATGGAGCACGTTTTGGTACCATTTTGAGTTCTTGGCAGTATTCTAGGGCAAAATTGTTAGTGTACCAGTTCCCTTGGCTGAGAAACAACCCTAAACATGGATAATGTCCGGATGTTTCCCCATAGCCAGGAACCTGACTCATGAAAGCGTTCTCCTTTTCCAATCTTAACGAGGATCTTTCAGAAGCTCTAAACAAGTGGAAGGAAGATTCATCAGAAAATATCACTTTGTCCTATTCTTCAACAATCCATTCTTTATATTTCCTACAAAAAAAAGGAGCCGATCCTCAAGGTTCTTCTTGTTGAGAAGAGGCTTATTTGCAGTATTTCTTGCCTTGGCCTTGAGACTTTTGTCGAAAAGTCTCTAATTCACTGTGTGCGCTGAAGCGTTTACACCTAATTCTTTCCAATCGTCAGCTAGCTTGGCATTGTAAGCACCAACATTCTTGAGCTAGAACCTTACCAGGAAACGATCTTGACATTCATTTGAAGCTCTTGGGTATCCAAAAGACTTCTTCACAGAAGTGTAACCAGACTTTTTAAAGTCATTAATGATCTTGAAGATGGTGTTCTTTCATAAAATACCTTTAGCAACTATCTCCTTGAATTTCAGACCGTTTTGTTTTAGAGCAACAATAAACTCAGGCTTTAATTAATAAGAAACATTTCTCGACTTGAATGTTATTTAACATTTATTTTTATATAAAATATTTAAAAAATAGATTATAAATAGACGATATCATTCATTTAACCCGTGTTTGTCATTATTTTACCATTCTGATCCAATAGCAAAACTGTAGGCTAGGGATTATAACCAATATCCTACAGGAAAAGGACCAGAGCACCATTTTGGATTCTGCATCCTCTACTATTTAGAGACATGGAAAAAGAAATACTTTGCACTCTCTAATCTGGCCATTAATACTTCTAACCATCCAAGTTCCATTTTCACTCGTCAGAAACAAAACCTCGAAGCATTCGACGTTGCATACAGGCAAGCAAACTCTAGCAGGTTTGTGAGAAGAGGACAATATTGGGCGTCCCAGTTGCCTTTTTTAGATCACTCTTCGCACAATGGATACAGAAGCTTTCACACATGCTGATGCCGTTATTTTGGAAAATAAAAAACAACCTCTCCTCCGAAACTTTCTGCTGTTAATAGCTTTTTTCGGAATTTTTTTTACAGTGTTCTTTAAATATATACAAAAATAAATTTAACAAATGAATAACTACTCTGGGTCATATGATTTGGGGGTTAATGTTTAGGCACTCACGCAAATTCCATCTAATTACATTCACTAAAAAAAAAACATGTACCCGGTTTGTTTTCTTTATGCCGATAAAATTGTATGAACTTTTTCGAACTTTAAAGGAAAATGAAAATGTCCACCGGAGCTCTGCATCTCCCAATTATTTTGGAAATGACGCGGTTACTCAAATCTTCCCCTTCCCCTCCCCTAATCTACCCCTAATCAAGGTTAGAGATTTTTGTTTCTTAAATGATAGTGGAAATGTTATCTACACCTCTATGTATCAATGTTTTCCCAAAATAATTTGAATAAACATATAATAAAGAAAAAATGTTATTGGATTTAAAGTTCTACAGATCTGATATGCTAGATAAAAACTCTTAATAAATACATTTAAAGACTTTTACAAAAATACGCAATATGTTAGATTATTCTTAGTACGATTCAATCCTTAACCAAATTGTGGTTTTATAGTTTTGAATTTAAGTTTATTTATTAGGTAGTGAAGAAATTAATGTCATTTTCATATGTCAAAAAAAATGCTTCTTGGAATTGTTTAAATTGTTTCAAATCTTTGCAAGATATTTATAGATAACTTTAGCAATCAATATGCATTTTGTAAGTTGCAAAAATGGTGTTTACTCAGTTAAGTGACAACTAAATTGCTTAACTATAGTGAATTGAGACAAAAGTGCTCAACTATAGTGAAGTGAGAAAATTAAGTGAACATGAAGAAAAAATGAAGAAATAAAAATATGATCAAGTGTAAAACTTTAAAAAAACAAAAGAACTTACATAACAGAGTAGTAAAATATAATGTACACATAACGACAAAATTCTACATTACAAACTAGAATAAAAAAAATGGATAAAAGAAAACAGAAAAAGGTCAGTTTATCAGATAACTTTACAGACGGTGCAATTGCTTACCAGTAAAGGATGGAATAGAAAAGATAATGCAAGTCATGTTTCGGGTTCCACGTTAATCAGTTGGTCCAAACAATAAAAATAATATGGAGCTATTCTCTTCTATCCTTCGGTCCCCAGCTATCAGTAGTCGGTCATCTGAAATCAACTTCTGACCTCCTACTAAACTTTCCTGTTCACCCTTTTCTATCTTCTCCTATCCATCTTCCACGGCCCCTGCCGCTCCGTCTCCCTTTGGCCTCAACGAGCGTGGTGGGACCGAGGGGCGGAGGGCGCCGGGGAACATGGAAGGGTCGATGGGGGATCCTCTTCCTTCATCCCCCACCAAGGGCGGTGAGGGAGATAGGCATGCGGCCAATACAGCTATCATTTTCTACAAAAAAAAAATTAAACAATGGGTTGATCGCAAAAGAATTACTACTCATAATGTTAAATGCGGTCTCCTGTAACAGAAGCCTTTACACTGTATTTGGTGTGATGTTAGAGGAGTTATTCATGACTGCTCTTCAATAGTAAGTAAACAGTTTCTGCAGATATATGTACAACAAATGCAATGATTAAATGAAGTTCTGAAGCAAAACTAAATCAGTGGTAAACTGCAAGTGTGTTCTACTTCATGACAAATCATGCTTACACTTGTTACTTTTAACCTAAGGAAACCAGGCAATAGCTTCGCCACTCGCCCTTACGGGGGTAGCTTGCGCTTCGCTGCTAAGATTAAAATTTAAAATCTAAAAAAAAAGCAGCCATGGTTAAATTTTTATAAATTTTCTGAACTTCGCAAATTATAATAATTTTAAAAAGGAACTAAATTTCTCCCCTTTCAAAATATCACGTTGCTAAAATATAGAGTTATATGTAGAAGAAGATATATAAAAATAAATTTTCTGAACTTCATCATTTGGAATTCTTTTGGTTTTAAAAATTCACAAAATTTCGATACTTATATTTATTTCTGAACTTCACCATTTTGTTTTTTGATATTATAAAAGAATTATTAGAAATAACTTCAATAAAAAAACATAAGTCATAACCAAACTAAGATGAAATTATTATTCAAATACTCAAAAAAATCCCCTTCTTAAAATATAGAGTTAGTGATGGTGATTATTGCCTTAGGTTTGGAAGTTCTTTTCCATCCTCAATATTAACCTAACCTTGTACTATGTGACTACTATTTATTTAAGAGAAATAGAAAGCCTTACTCCGATATGGAGATAAAAAGAACATTAACTCTTACATTTATCAAAGCCAAATGCTTATAATATAGAGGATGGGAGATCATTGTCAATAAGAATGAGATCTACTTTGCTGAATAAAGCGGGTTTTTCAATAATTTAATTTTCCTTTTTTCTAGTAAAAATGCTTCAATTGAGTGCAATGGAAATCATTCTTCCAATAAAGGCCCATACTCCCTATACACTAAGGCTGCTTTAAAAGATTATGAAAATAAGGAATTAATAAAACCTAAATTGACACATTCCCTCACATGCAATTTCGTCGTTTAGGTTGTACTCAGTCAGTAATAAAAACAAATATAGATGGGAGTGAGACACGAGGATTTCATTTTCCCTAAAGTGTTTGCAGCACTGCTCGAGTCCTTTTTCATGACTTTAGAGTATTAAAAGTTGGAATTAGTATTAATAGGATGAAAATTACATCACCTTCGTCTTTCTCATGACGTAATATTACTTGCTTCAACGCTAGAAGAATTACATTCCTGTGATAACAGGATTATTCCAAGCAAGGCTCAATGTTGGACTCAAAATAAACTTTTAAAGACCAAGAAAACGATAAATAGTTTTAAAGTTTATAGAGCAATTAAAAGAACGGACCCAATTCTAGAGCAAGTAGAAGAATACTTCTGCTTATCGGACAACACGCAACTCTTGATGGGAGCATGGGAAAGTAAATGTGTACAAGAAATTTAGGATGAGGGAGTTAAGACAGCTTAGCTATGTGGTTAGAAGACACCTGCATTTATGCTTTTTTCTTAATGCATCTAACCAATTTTTTACATATAGAAGTGAAACTTAGGCACTGAATACTAAGAGCAAGTTTGAACTGTGGAAACGCCTCTTCCTTACCTTTAGATCGGAGAATTTCTAGATCATGACTTTGACCCTGCAATGCGTGACAACTAGAAGAAGCCGTATCAAGTTGTAGTTGCAAGAATTCTTGAAAACAATAAGGCGGTGAAGTAGAGAGAATTGAAAGACCAAATCCACTCGATTTTCAAATAACTTATTCCTCTAATAGAGGGTATCTGTACTTTCCACACATTTTCACTACTCCGAATTTCAACACCTTTTTAGGATTGTAATGATGAGGCACCAAAAATTGGGCCAGATACTTTGGGGGTAATGCTTAATACTCACACTTCTTCTTGTTCACCTGAGACAGCCACGGTTTCTTTCTCGCCTTACATCCTTTGAGCTCAGCTTCTAATAATCTTATTCTTACTATGCGTCTTAATATCTCTTTGTTTGTTGCTGCCCGAAACTCAGCAGCTACATCAGAAGAGGTTTTTTTCCTATCGGCCAGAGGTGTCCTTTTCAGCAAACTCTCCTCCCTCGCAGTTGTACACCTTTAGCGACCTTGACCGTCACGGTTTTTGAAAGAATTGGTCTCGTTGTACCTGTTAATGGTTGTTTGGACACTGTTTCTCGAGCATTTCAATTTTCTTGAAGTTTTGACTTGGGATAATCTTTCTCTGGACAATGCAATAATCTGAGCTCTTTGAGCTTGAGGAATCAGTTTCTTCTGGGATATTTTTAACAAGAACCTACCACTTGTAAGTTAACAATAAGATAATCACTTAAAAAATTGGAATAAACGTTAGTATCACACATTGAATAGCAGAAGGTTGCCCAACCACTTATGCACAATATGCAAACACCCATTAAAGCGGTTATAAAAGCAAAAAGAGGATACATCAAATCTAAATTATTTATTGATAGAATGTACGCCAAAATGTTTGTTTGTATTATGTCAAGTATGAAATAAATGAGTTTCATTCATATTCTTCACTATTTTTTCATATCTGCCCCATAATTTGGGCCTAGGCGGTATATATATATATATATATATATATATATATATATATATATATATATATATATATATATATATATATATATATATATATATATAAATATATATATATACATATATATATATATATATATATATATATATATATATATATATATATATATATATATATCGTGGTACAACCACTCTATACCATACACTACTCCTATACTATGTGGAGGGTGACTCAATCACCTATTGGAACGCGAACTGTTGAAGGACTGTTCGCAGGGACTAACGACCGACTAGTAGGTCACACTTGAGGCGTTGGGCTTCAAATCCTTAATAATCAAATAAAGTGCATAAAGGGTTGGCAAGATTTACTTGAATAGGCCAAAAGTATCGTTCAAGGTTAGTTAAAGACGAAACAACAAAAATATAATTTTATTTACACAGATCAAAATAAGAATAATGATAGACAAAGAGGAATTATTTAAATTGAAAGATTCTCTTAATAATTATTATGAGGAGGGATTCTCAAATGGAATTAATTGATTAATGTTACTAAACTCAGATCAAAAGGAGGAACTTAAAAAAAACTAATAATAGAGGGAGTTTCAGTCTTACGGGTCGATGACTTCGAGGAAGGTCCTTCTTGCGATGAGGTGAGTGGGGAAACGATATGATGAGGCAAGTGGGGCACGATGCGAATGAGGCAGGTAGGGCACGATCCGAATGAGGCAAGTGGGGCACGATCCGAACCAACCTTCAGATGAAGATAGCCAAACTTCAAAGATGATGTTCGACGGGAAATGTAGGAATTCTCGTATTTCCACGGAAAGAGGAATCTTCTTTTCCCCAAAGGCAATCAATCGATGGAGATTTTCTTCGGTTCGATTAAACGAAGCGAGACTGTTGAGCAAATTCAAAGGCTTGCCATTCACAGAAGCTACCAATTTACTTTGGTAGAATCACAGTTGAAGAAGTCTGCTGTCTGACGAACGCTCACGGGACGAGACGATAAGGGCGGCCTTGAGGTGCGGGCTGGACTCTTCGAACTACAGAATAGCCCGATTATTTGTATGTCCGATTCTGGAGGGAAAAGGGAAGTTTGGAGAAAGGATTCACAAGCTCCAGACATCTTAATCCGGAGGCGGAGTTGATTCATTGTTTAGCAGCAAGGGGCGAGACAGAGCGTTTCTCTTTCTCTTTCACACCTCGTCATCGGGGGGACGGGGTGGGGCTTGGGACGAGCCTGCAGGATTGGGAAATATTTTCCCAACGTGCTCAGAAGTCGAAAATTTGAGAATGTTCGAACAAGAAATGACGTCGTCCATGGCGTGATACCATAACACCTGGTCTCCGATAAATTGGGGGGATGTCAGAGGTTGTTCTTTTAATATATATATATATATATATATATATATATATATATATATATATATACATATTATGAATCTCGTCTCTCGTGTCCTCATTTTTTATGGCTCAAGTTATTATTATTTTATTATTATTATTACTAGCAGAGGTACCCGGCGTTGCCCAGGTACAAAAAAAAAAATCATTCATAAGCAAGATACAGCTAGAAATTCATATATTTTTACAAATTATTCTTGAATCAATCCTCTATCACAACACTTCCATATAGACACTATTCTTCGTCTCTGGCAAAGGGTGTGCCTCACCGAAGTCATTGCTGCTCAAGTGACGCAGGCCCCAAAGGACACCACCTTAACTACCTTCTTCAAACTATGTCAATAATATTATTTTGCAAAGATATTGTTGCATGCCCATAAACTATGTACACGTGGAACAACAAAAAGGAATGAGTCAATTTTAAGTTGTCGAAAAATTTGGTCAAAATTTTGAGAAAAGTTCTATTTTTTACCATTTTTTGTTTACAGGCAGATCTGTCCAATTTCTGCCTAAAGTAAAATGTCGTGGTTCCATTAATTTGCACAATTACCTATATATTCAAATTTAACACATAGCTAGACCCACCAAACTTTTTAAATCCAGCTCAAGTTCCCCTCGTTAAACGGAGAAACATATTAGAGATTTATAGATATAGAAGATTATTATTATTATTATTTCTGTTGGACAGCTGTTTTAATAATTGAAATTTCTTTTTTAGATAAATGGATTGTAGCCCAGTCTTATGGGTGGTGCTCCTTAAGACTATATTGTTATATAGTCTGCAATGCAAGGTTTCTGCATTTTTCTTTCTCTCTTCAAAATTGTTTGGAAAGGCAGAAAATAAATATGGCGAAAGCCCTGGGGCGGTTGTTAGCACCCGCAAAACTTTATTTGCTCATTCTTTGAATGCGACATGGATAATGAGCCTTTAAATTTTGAGCGGGTAAGAAGCGGTATAGAAATTCTTTGGAGGTTCCTAGCTTAGGGAGATACTGGGTTTGATGGGGTAACCCTTTGGGCGCAGTAGAGTCACTGTGCCTGGTAGCTTAGCAGTAGATCATCTGGCCTGCAATCAGCAGATCCGGGTTCAAGTCTCGGACAGGAATTTCAAACTTTTTTTACCCCTGAGGTTATCTCTGTCTTGTCGGTAAAGGATTGCCTTCATTGTGCCGCCCTCTGCTCTCTTTGATTATAGTGTTCTTCTAATGTCCCTTTCTCTTACCTCTAAAAAACAACAAAAAAAATCCAGTTTCTTGTCTCATTTTTCATTCGCGTCAAATTATTTATCTTTCTCTTGTACTATATATATATATATATATATATATATATATATATATATATATATATATATATATATATATATATATATATATATATACATATATATATATATATATATATATATATATATATATATATATATATATATATATATATATATATATATATACTATTGCATAGCCCCGTGGAAACAACTCTTCCTTCCGATTGATTTTAACGGAGATACCGGATATTGCAAAAGTTATGTTACACTAGTTTTTTCTGTCTCAAGAGGATTATGTGTGAGATAGAAAAGTTCCGTCAAATAAACTTAAAGTTCTACTTTTCCAGCACGTGTCATTAAAATGACTTTTCTCATTGTGTGCTGAGGTATCGAGATGGAAGTGAAAAGAATCGAGATATCTGCTCCACTGCGCACTGGTCACAACAAGTTTGACATCGCTAAGCGGCTCAACGCCAGCCCGATGACCGTCCACAGACTCGCGAAGAGGCTCCAGAATGGAAAGGACCTCAAAGATCGACCTTGTTCAGGCAGACCTCAAGTTATCGACCGTTTGGCTGTGAGAATGGCCTTCGAATGTGCTCCGAAACTCAAAATGTCTGCACTCGCGAAGAGGAAGAACTTATCGGTGGCTACTCTGTCCAGGGTGTCAGGAAAGAGGGTGGCAAGTGTTAGAGGAGCGTGGAATCGCCTTTGCTCACTGACCCTATGTGAGAACAATGTCCGAGGCGCTGTCGTCGCCCTTTCAACGTCTTGAAGTGTCATGGCAATCGAATTCTTTTTTTAGGAATAAATATTTGCGGTCGATCTGGTCATCAACAAGCAGCTCATCTGCGTAGGAAGCTTTAACCAGGACGTCTTCAAGGTCTGTTATGTGATCACGACCAAGCACCAAGGCCTCTGTGATGATGCTCTGCTTCGTGGATTCGAATGGCGAGAAGATGCCGCCGGTGTGGTTCGCGGTCAGTTACAGGCTCACCGCGGCCGGTTACATGGAAATTTGGCCACGAAAGTCCTTCCTTCGGTGAGGAAACCACTCTTTCACGGCCAATTCCGTGCAAGAGTGGTTGGGGTCAAACATGTACTTCTGGTCAAAGGACATTTGGGCACCGCAGTTGCTCGCCCCCAATCCCCTCGACTACAACGTGTGGACGCATGTCGAGGGCAATAAAATGATTAAGCGCCAACTATGTACAGTTGGCGCCACTTCCGCGTTAAACACCTTATCATAGGAAATACACGTAAAGTTGCATCTGACAATGATGTAAAAGGAAGGCCGTGCTGGTCTTATATTTGTAGCCTACTTGCGTACCTTGTGATCAAGGGGGATGGGGAGGTGCAGCTTCCTAAAACATGCCAAACTTTCCATAACAACGGCAGATGGATAACCATTGCAGCTACAATCTTAATGATTGCGTTCCCCTCGCCCCTTCCAACCACAACCAACAGGGATTTATGTTGGGATGTTGGAAAAGTTTTGGAGAATTATGTTCCAACGTTGCTCCGAGCACCAAGTAGTTTCCTCTTTAGACTAATCGGACACTCTATAAGATACAAAACCTCTTATCATCACGCAACAAAAGAAAATTTAACAATTTAAACCACGAAAATTACGTTCATTATCAGTGTCGAATTCAGAGCGGAGTAAACAAGATCTGCTGACCAAAATCGCGTGCTCTCACTTATACTGATATATGACCTTACGACCATCAAACTTTCAATAATTCCCTGGCTAAACTTGGGATGACTTTGGCAATTATATCATTCGAAATACAATGTAAAACAACATAAGAGTTTCAAATTTCGTTAGAATAGGCCGAATAGTTATGATGTTATTGGCAAATAATTCTTTGGCTAACCTTGAGAGGACTTTGTCAATTATATGATTTGAAATAAAATGTAGAACAATATAAGGGTTTCAAATTTCGTTAGAATCGGCCGAATAGTTACAATGTTATTAGAAAAAAGCAAAACGGAGACCCACCGACATAGTGAGATATAGAGTCGCCCGCGGCTATAAAGCGTAAATCGATTCGAGGTTCTTTAAAAAATATTAAAAAAGATGAGCGAAATTTGGTTAGCGACTAAATGGGTGTGGCGTAAATACTAAATCAGAAATTGTCTCAGCCCTAAACGCTGGATTACATAAGTCAAATTCTTGTTTCGTGCGTTGTTGTTTTTAGGGGGACGGGGGTAGGGGTGTAGGGAGTGAGGGTTGAGGAATTTAGCGCCCTCTTCACCATTTTTTTGGTTTATTCAGCCGTGGAAATGATAGTGGGAGATTTAAAAGAGGAGGGGGGGGGGAACGACTCATGAAAGAGCACCAGTTTCACATGTGGTACAGGAATCATGAGTCAGGAGGAAGTGCCGCTTCTCCTGGATTTAGTTTTAGCATGGCCATTCACCTTGTTACATCATTCACCCTCCCATGATGTAATTGATTTAAAAACCAAACTATCCTCGCCAATCGTGGGTGTTCACAGATCTAACTTTTATATACGTATATGGGCATATTTGTGTATGTTTGTTACTTTCGTTTATTAATATATAACTATCTATCTGTCTCTGCATTTGTATTTATATGTACGGTTCCTCGTACTTTTGTTATCAATTAATTTTCCGAAATATCATTTGCTTTTATAGCACGTCAGTGATAGTCATTTGTTTGAATAACACGGTAGCGATTGTCTTTTGCATTTTGTGAGACTTCCATTGTTTCTTTAAATTTTAGGCGTGAATAAGTTTAGGCAACGCCCCTATGATTCATATTATTTTAAATATTTTCTAGGTTTAGACACCTAGTATAATGTATAAATAGTAAATAAGTTTCCTAGTCCATTGTGACTAGATATACATAAATACAAAATGGTAAAATAAAAGCGGGTCTAACATTGACAAAAATGTGTAAATAACTTTACTGTTGAAGCATTTACTTTTGCGCCGTGTGCTGCAACATTTGCTTGCACCTCATTTGATATGAAGTTTTTATGAGTGTTTCTAATTGTCTTTATCATAGATCGAACATCTCTAGAGGTCAGTTCTTTGATCGACCTTCACGCGGACGATTTACTGTGATACCATTAGATTTATACTTCACGATAATGTTCCCTACTGAAGAAATTTGAATGTTTAGATTGGAGAATATTTTCTATATCCAGGACCCGCCTTGTGCAGTTTAACAATATGGTTTCTTGCAGATCCTGAATGTTAAGCTGACTTCAGCATTGCGCTCCTGGAAATATTGCCTCGACCAAGGCGTGACAACGGATAACAAAATATGTAAGTAAAGTAGCAGCTATCCTAGCCTTCTCGACCGTTCTAGTCTACTCTATAATGATTTGAAAAACTTCCATAGTGTCAGTTTGTATAAAGATATATGACTGACCAAAAAACAAGAGTAAAAGTCAATTTAAACAGAAAGATATAATGTATTAAAATTGATAATATGATTTTGAACAAAGTAAAACAAATTTTAAAATGCAATAGTTACAAGATACACATAAACACGCAAAATAATGCAAAAGACGAGCAAAATAGAAACAGAAAATAACCTTTACCGTTAGAGCTGTTGCGACAGCTGAGAATTATGGACGGAAATTGACCAGAGGAAACCTGTTTTGGAAGAGTTTTTTTGGCTGGTTGAATGTGTATTGGTTTATGTGGTTAACAATTTAAGGAAGCATGAGTAATCTTTCAGCTCTTGATTTAGTTGTTTAATGCGTAAGGTTCTTGAAGTTTTATTCAAGAGAATAGGAAGCAGAAATTACTAGACTAAAAGATTCATATCTTAAGGCTGCGCATACCTTGCGGACGAGGTCCTACCGTATACTGGCCCACACGGGGTTGGTGGACGACTTCAGCTCGTCGACGTTGCTCTATTGGACTTTGCTAGCTTTGCCATTGACATGCGTCCACTTGCTGTAATCGAGGGAGTTGAGGTCGGGTAACTGCAGGGGTCAAAAGTTCTTCGACCAGAAGTTCATGTAGGACGGTCTTGAACTGTCTTTGCCGTGTGGGTCGGGATACCGTCGTCTTAAAAGACAGAATCCGCCTTCTTCGTGATCTTTCTCACCCAAGGCAGAACTTTTGTGCCCAAGATGTCCCTGTAATCAGTCTCAGCGTGCCTGCAACCGTCGCGAACTACACCGGTGGCATCTTATCACTATTCGAAGCCACGATAGCAAGAGTCACGGAGGCCGGGTGCTTGGCCTTGGACACTTAGCGGACCTCGGAGACGTTCTGGTCGAAGCTTACGATGCGGTCTTCGTTCTGCTTCTTGATGACTGGATCGAACGTGAAGGTTTTTCGTCAGAAAAAAATGAGAATTTGATTTCCATGACTCTTCAAGTCAAGAAGGCGATGACAAGGCCACCGACGTTGTTGTCACATACGGTTATCAGAGGCATTACTAAGCACCTCAAGCTCTTGCCGCCCTTCTTTCTTAACTGCCTAGACACCGTGGCCAGCGAGATGTTCTTCTTCGTGAGTGCAGTCATTTTGAGCTTCGGAGCACATTCCAAGACCTCACTGACCTCCAAAAGGTTGACAACCTGAGTTCTGCCTGAACGAGGTCGATATTAGAGGAGGGGGGGGGGGGTCCACGTTCTTTAGCCTCTTCGCGATTTTGTGGACGGCCATCCGGCTGATGTTGAGCCGCTTGGCGAGTGGTCTAAGGGACGGTTTAATTGAGATCAAAGTGGTTGCTCGCTACCTCAGTGTGCACGGTTTGAATCCCACCCGTGTATGGAATTTTTGCTAATTAGGAAATAGCATTTCCGAAGAAAAATTATCCTGTTTTTCTGTTTCATTCGGTTTACTGGATTCATTTCATCATTCTTACGCGTTCATGAAAGATTTAACATGTATATAATATATTTAGACATGGCAAAAGGTTTTGCGACTAATATATATTTTTATTTTTTCATTCGTTTTTAAAATTTACGTGATAGAAATCATTATTCTAATATGTGAATTATTGCCAGTTTATTCCCAAAATCAGGATTTAAAAAATGATAAGAAAAGACTTCCTCTCCTGAATTCAAAATCGCGCTCTGGTCCTGCTCCCGTAGGAGATTCAATTTCATTCCGGGAAGCGTTGCTTTTCTATCAAAACGGTAAAATGATGACAAATATGGGTGAAAAGATTTATGTTGTGGAAATATAATCTATTTCCCAATATTTCTTGTAAAAATAAATGTTCACGAATCTTTTTCAATTCCAGAAATGGTTCATTCAAAAGAAAAGCGTGCAACAAAGTGAACAAAAATGCAAGGATAGAGTTGCTAAGTGTATTGGGTGAATAGAGTATTGATGACTTTAAAAGACTTGTTACACTCTTGTTAAGAAGTCTTCTAGCCCACAAAACGCTTCAAATGAACGCCGAAAACGCGTCTTGCTAAGGTCTCAGAACACACACAGGGTTGCCTCTAGTGTCAACTTGCTCACCATTGAAAAATAGCAGGCGTAAACGCTTGAACGCTTGAACGCCCTCATTGAGGCGGTGAAGCATCCGGATATTCTTTATGTGTAGAGCTGCTTTTCATCTAAGGAAACTGGAGCACTAACAATTTTGTCCTAGAATACTTACATGAATTTGGGCCAAAACGTGTTTCATCAGCACGTTTTTCCAACAATTCAGAGCCAATTTGGGGATGGTAACTGTATTTTTCAGCATGATGCTGCACCTCTTCATAAAGTAAAAGCAATAGCAAAGTTCTTGGCTGAAAATGACATTGAACTTTTATGAGCTTGGCCCTGGAATTCACGAGAGTTGAACCCAATAGAGAATTTAAAGAATCAAAGTGGCAATTGCTAAACAGAAGCCAAGCCATCCAATTGTGAACAGTTGCGGGTGCTTAATGAACAAAGTTGGAACGATATCAGTCAAGATATCATTACCAATTTGTTCCAGCATCCCAAAACGAATTGATGTAGTCCTGGAGAACAAAGGACATCATTGTAAATATTGATGGCCCGTATCATTCGATTGAATTTATTAATACAATGGATTTGGGCTGTATTTTTGATAAATCACCTTCAAATTATAATGCAAACATGATAAAACCAAAGACAACGTTTGATTAGTTCTATTATTTTGTTTATATAATATAGTAGCCTCAAAACCTTTTGCCCGCCTTGATATATATATATATATATATATATATATATATATATATATATATATATATATATATATATATATATATATATATATATATATATATAAATGTTTATCTTTCATGAGCACGAGAGAAAGATGAAATAAATCCAACACACCGCCAGAAAGAGAAAACAAAATAATATTTTCTTCAGGAATATTTATTTCATACTTCGGAAAAATCCGTGCTGAGGTGGGATTCGAACCGTGCACATTGAAGCAGTAAGCAACCGCTTTGATTTCAATTAAACCGTCCCTTAGACAACTCGGCTCGCGTAGTCAAGTGGTCTAAGGGGCGGTTTATTTATATATATATATATATATATATATATATATATATATATATTTATAAGGAGAAGTATTTTATTAGGGAACACACCATAAGCTATAAAACTGATATTTCTATCGATAATTTTAAAGTATTAGCCTTTAACAACAACCAATAGTGCCTAAGAACCCTTGAATCTTTATATATATATATATATATATATATATATATATATATATATATATATATATATATATATATATATATATATATATATATATATATATATATATTCATATATACATCCTCCTTATTTCAGAAATAAAAAGGGAAACATGCCCAGCGAAGCCCACTCAGTTCTCTTCATCAAGCATTCCTTCGGTAGCCGGACTCAAGTTCACAACTGGTAAGACGTCTTCTTGCAACTCGCGTTCACATACGCTCAATCCAACGATAAATGTCTTAAATTCCCCTAACTACACTCACTTCACTACAATAGATATTCCTTGATGGACGGACACACAATGAGACAGTCAAAGTCATGATCCGCGCCCTAAGTTTGGCATACACGGTCAGAACTATTAATTCCCGCCTTGATAGAGATCATTCATTTCTCATTCACAATCTCAATTCATTTTTGTTAAAGTTCAGTATTATTTTGATAATAAAATGATGATGCAAATTGCTTCCAATTCAACCTGCGTTTCAAGAAAGGGAATTCGAGCCCAAATGCAGCAGAAGACTTTTGCCTTAAGATAAAACCAAGCATTGGTCGTTATAGAGGTTAGGGAGCAGCGTCAAGTGCTAAAAACCTCACACGATCATCTCGCCATAAAGTGGAGTAAAAATAAAGCGCTTTAAAATGGTGACCATCTTGAACTGACTTATCAATCTCATTATATATATATATATATATATATATATATATATATATATATATATATATATATATATATATATATATATATATATATATGTGGTTAAAAGGCTATTTTTTGGCAAACCAGTCTTCCTCAAAGCCTTCGGAAGGAGCTCTTCTCACATACACGAAAAGGTGGCACTTAAAATATGTTTGCCAAAAAATAGCCTTTTAACCGCATAATTAATTGCGTTACTGCAATAATTTTCTTATATATATATATATATATATATATATATATATATATATATATATATATATATATATATATACGAGGGGCGGTCAAAATGTTTTGCGAATCGGAAGGGAAAAACAGAGGAATGGGGATGGATGCTTGCGGGGGTGTTAGGACAAGTTATGACAAGTCAGGACCTGTAGTCGCACGCTCCTGCCTCGTCTATTTAAGAAGCAGTAGCTGATCGCAGATCGTCAGTCACAAATTTTTTAACAATGGAGAAAGTGGAGCACCGCGTGCTGATCAAATTTTTTACCAAGGAAAGCAAGAATGCAAAAGAGATCCATGAACGCATGGTTGCAGTGTACACCGACACCGCCCTTTCCTATGAAACCATTGCTCGCTGTAATAGGGAGTTCGGCCATGGTCGTGAGTGCCTTGAAGATGACCCCCATCCAGGACGCACGTCATACGAGACCAACTAGGACAATGTGGCCCGTATGGAGAGGATGATCCTCGGAAATTGATGGGTAAATGTCGAAGAAATCGAGCGAGAACTTGAAATATCACATGGAATTGTTATCAACATCATCCACGACAATTTAGCCATGACCAAGGCCTCTGCCCGTTTGGTCCCTAGAAACCTCACGCCCCATGATCTACTTCAAAGTCGTCAAAGTCCACAAGGCCAGAGTTGCACAAGCTGCCCTGCGCGAGTGCAGGTTCGAGGAGCTCAACCATTCCCCCTGCAGTCCAGATTTGGCCCCTAGCGACTACTTTTTATTCCGCCAGCTCAAGGCTGCACTGCGTGGACGCCGGTTTGTGGACGATGAAGATGTCCAGCTCGCCGTCCAGGAGTGGATTGAACAGCAGTTGGAGATTTCTGGTTGTCGGGAATTTGACGCCTCAGGGACAAGTGGCGCAAGTGTATTGAAGTCGAGGGTAGTTATATTGAAAAATGATAAAACATTTTTCCTTATATTCCGTTTCCTTATATTTGAATTGCAAAACTTATTGACCGCTTCTCGTATATATATATATATATATATATATATATATATATATATATATATATATATATATATATATATATATATATATATATATATATATATATATATATATATATATATATATATATATATATATATATATGAAAAAAGCTCACAAAGTGCATGTGAGTCAAATTATTAGGGTTGGGACCATTTCCAATTCATATATTATCAATAATATGCGCCTCATTACTAAACTTAATGAGCTTCCCTACCCTGATAATTTTAGCCTGGTTAGTTTCGATGTTTGCTTCCTCTTTACTGAGGTTCCTATACCCGATTTCTTGAATTTCCTTGAAGAACACCTTGACGCAGTTGCTCTCCCTATACCCGCTTCTACCCTCATTAAACTCATTGCTCTTTGCATCAACAATTACAAATTTACCTCTAATGGAAAATTTTATCGCTTAATCTTTGGAATGGCACTTGGGAATTGTTTGTCCCCTGTACTCGCCAACTTATTCATGGAATTCTTCGAATCTAGAATACTTCCCTAAATTAATGAAACCCCTATAGCTTGGATGCGATATGTTGATGACACCCTTTGCCTTTGGCCTAATAATTTAAATATTAATACATTTCTTACTAAAATTAACACCTTAGTGCCCTCGATTAAATTTATTTCAGAAGGTGAAAAAGATCATACACTCCCTTTCCTAGATATTCTAATTCATCGGACAAACCATTGTTTCAAATATGAAATATTTAGAAAACCCACAGCCATAGACTCTTATATACATTTTTATTCTAACCACCATAATAACATCAAACAAAGTGTTTTCTCCTCTATGTTTTTACGAGCCCTTGGAATTGTATCACTAGAATACCTAAACAAAGAAGTCGATGGAATATATAAAATAGGGATAAATTTGTGCTACCCTTTGTAATTCTCGACAATTGTTATAAGTCCGCCAAGCGTTCCTATTATCAAGCTAAAGTTAATATCACTAGGTTTCAGGCCAAAAACTTATTAGTTTTACCCTATAACCATATTTTCATTAAGTTAGCTTATTTAATTAGGCCTCTAAACATAAATGCTATTTTTAATTACGAAACTACAATTTATCGTATCCTTGTCAAAAATTCACCCCCTGACCTGGCATTGTTTATTCGATAGGCTGCAACAACCGCTAAAAATGTTATTATGGACAAACCGGGAAAGAACTACATGTCGGGGTTAAGCAACATCAATCCAATGTACGTAATCACACTGAACAATCTGCGCTTTTTCTTCATATGTACAATCATAACCATAGCATTAATTCGAACAGTGCCAAACCAGTCATAAAATGTAGTAATTATATTTCTAGAAATATATTAGAATGTATCTCCATTAACGCGTTCACAAATTTCAATCTTAGCCCTGGTTTGTTCACACTAGACCCCATTATCACTACATACATAAAATCTCGAATAAGTTGTTTCAAGATTTTGTACCCCCTAATTAAGGTTCAGAGGTGGGTAGTCCAATCCCCCTTTCCACTATTTAAGGCAATGTATGTCCAGACTCCTGTTCATTCCTTGAAAATGTCTTTAAGAATAAAGACGAAAGCGCTCGAAATCGTTCTTAACTTTTCCTTTGTGGGTGTATCTATATATATATATATATATATATATATATATATATATATATATATATATATATATATATATATATATATATATATATATATACATATATATATATATATATTATGTGCGTATCCAGATACGTACACACGCACATAGATTCGCACTCAGTCTCCCCCCCTCCCTTTCACTAGCATTAGTCACTACCACACTTGGTGACATGCAGGCGTCCCCCTCTCCCATCGCCTCCCTACCCCAATACTTTGGTCAGTAACCTTTTTTGGAAGGATTTATCAGACTTTCTAAGGCATGGACTCGCATCGATATTGTTTACTTGGTTGTTTATCCATCCTTTGTTTTGATTTTCAGGGCACAGGATTTAATGAAGCAAAGAGATAGTTATCTTTGATTGGACCTTCACTCTAAAACGCTTTCTACGATTCCTTTCGATATTGTTTATTTGGTTGTGATTTTCTTGAACATTTCAGCGTTTGTCAGTTGACAGCTCCTTTCACAGAGTAAGTGATTTTCTTCACTTTTTTTAAATAGGTTTTTTAAAAAGTCTATCTTGATATAATGATTTATTTTACTTTTAAATAGAAATATGCGTATATTTTCTCCAGATTAATAAATTGAAAATAAAAATTTAATTTATACTACCCAGGTAACATAATATATATATATATATATATATATATATATATATATATATATATATATATATATATATATATACATATATCACGAATGCAATCACTCTGAAAAGCAACGTATGATTTCCGGAGTGTACACAACTCATGAACTGAAACTTATCAATACGATACACAATTAATTTTATTGAGTGTACAGGATCAATTCTTTTCTTTACATTCTATTAAAAGTATTCTTTAAAACGATTTCTTCGTTTCTTTGATCATTATATAAATCAAATTGCTCAATAAAAGATGGATATGATTTACCGTTTGTCATCTGCCGAATGAAATAGACACAAAACCAGCCGCATGAGTTTGAAAAAGTAACTTTGAACTCTGAATGGATTGACGATAATAATTTTATTCATTTTTACTAAGTTTTTATGAATATAAACATCATTCTGGACCTTAGAGATAGACTGTCGAAATAATACAAACGTTTTTTGTTAACAAACAAAGCGATCCAATGCGAACCAGGTCTATGGCTGCTGTCCAGATTAATTATATAAGATGCTGGCAGTTTTAAAGGTAAACATAGATCAGTGTCTCGCAAAACAGCCATGAAAAACTCGTTTTGTAGTTTTTTCTCGATACAATAGTTCTTCTATTTCTACTGCATTTATTTTATTAAGAATAAACTAATACGTTCCTAATACGTTACAGGAGCTGCCAAGTGTAGGCCACAGGAGCTGCCAAGTGTAGGCCATGAATGGTCTTTTGCAGTCTCCTTCTTTTCTTATGTTCTTATGTTCTTAGACTTATCTATCTTAATAACAGACTGAAACTATGCATATATAACAAGGGAGACCGGTTCCATTAATGGAGATTTAAACTGTAACTGTACTGATAATGTTCCTAGTGGTATAGGATTGGAGCATTCTCCAAGACAAGTAGTACTCTTGTCCTGATTTAGGTTAATACAATAAATATATATATATAACGCCCTATACCGTTATATAACGAGTAAAAAGCCCTTGACGCAACTGGATCAGTATCCTCCGAATAGTCTAATTCAAATGGTCTTTCAACTTCATTCCCGTTTATATAGATAGGGATGCGATTCACATTATAAGTTTTAAATTCAAAAAGTGATGCATCAAGACTACCAGAAAATGCAGAATGATCAACCATTCCTATAACTATGTGTGTAGGTATTCGCCCCATGAAGATATTATCCACACTCCTCATTGATATTCCACTCACAATTGTAAAATTTCGCATGCGAATTTGTGTGATAGGGCAATTAGCGTTTGATTTAAGCAACCTATTTTCCATCTCTAGAAAATCTGATGCTGGAAGACGGACTTTTCTAATTTAAAGAAAACTCTCTAATAATTCGATTTTAGCTTCTAAACCGGTCTGGCTTCTAAATAGTGTAAATGAATGTGGTGCTCTGGATAACTTTATCTTTATTGAGACTCCATTAATTAACAGCTTATGTTGTAAGAAGAAACCAGCGTGTAGTTTTCCATATACATCAATTATTTTTTTTGAGATCTGCTATATTTCTTTTCTATACTTTCTTTACTAGAGTAATATCCTGCAGTGGAAAGAAAAATAGATTTTTCTTCTTCAGTATAGTTAAACAGGGTCTCTAAATATGCACGATAGGTGTAATTATTTCCAATCGAATTTACAGATGTTTCATTTAAATAAATACCAACATTGCTGAACAAAGTGTGAAAAATATTATTTTCAGGAAAAACATTCTCCCCATCTAGAAGTTGGCTTCCGTTTGACTTCACAATTCTTGCTTTAATATAAAGATAAAGCTCACTAGTCTCTACATAATACTGACCGTTACCAGATACATAATATTCAAACGGTGTGAGGTCGGAAGAGATATTGCTGAGGGAAGAGTAGGCTGATAATTGCTTTCAACGATGGAAGTTTGGGTTGGTGGAACCTTAAACAAATCGAGTTCTCTCTTTGAACAAATATTACTTGTCGGATGAAGAGCATTCATTTTACACGTGTAAGATTTACAGCTGTTGATATCTTTAGGACAACATCTATGAAATGTATGATGGTTTATATTATGAGAAAAAAAAACATCCCCAGCCTCATCATCATCATCTATTTTCAACTTTCTTCTATTCTTCAACTAATCATTCATCCATTTTCGCTTATTTATTACACCTATTTTTTCTGATTTCCTCTCATTACCCCTCTAAGATTTTAATTTACTTCTAATATACTGTCTAGTATCTTCAGTTATAATATTTTTTACCCTTACCAGCTAGTCTCTCAGAGCTTGCTTCGCACTCTTTTCATGCACAATATCATTAACAGTATCGAAACCGGCTAAAATAGCCTTCTTTCCTAAATAACGAGCACCACTCTTTAGATATGGTACTGCACTTCTGAATAGGGGAGAGAAGAGGGATCCAAGGCCATGTTTACTCTTAATGTGTAGTTTTATCATCAAATGACCAACAAAGAATGGAAATTTTTCCCCTTCGACCGTTCTTATATAAATATAAATTGATCTCAAGTCCCCAGAGTTTAGATTCAGATAGTGTGGATTATCAAAAGTTATACTGAATGAACCATCATTGAAAGGAAGATGAATAATTCTCATCAGTCTCGACTGTGTCCCGCCTACTAACTGATAGTCTACAAGGTTAGAGTAAATGTAACATGATCTCGGATGAGATATAAAAGCAGTAAAAACTATATTGAATGCTATACAATGATTTAATTTAGGGATATCATTTCTGATAGATTTTTTCATGATAGTGGAAAATTCTTTTGACAGATTGAAACATTAAATCTTGAGATGATAATTTCTGTTTCATTTTCAGATTCATTTTCTCTATGAGTGCTTTTTCATTTTTGTAATGTCCAGCGTCTATCCATATCTCATCATAATCATAGTCAATTTCTTTTATTTTTGTTACTTTTCATCTTTCCAATATAGTATAAGATGCATAGTTGTTTACTTCCGCGATTTTCCTATAGACTGCGAATGCGTGTGTAGACTTAGTAACATTATAGATATTTCCTGTAAATTGAAACTCACAAAGACCGACTTCATACTGCCTGTGGTTTGTTATTATGGATTTGTGCAACTCGATTCTATAATTAGAGATAGGATTTTGAGGGTAAACATCCAGCAAAAACGAAAAAGAAAGGGTGACATAAAAACTCTCTGGCTCCATCTTCACAACTGGTATAAAACCTTTCATATCTCCCATCTTTATATAATTTTATAAATGTATTTTCTCAGGATTTTAGGGTTATGGGGGAATTCCACGTGGAACTTCTTTTCTAGCACGGAAGTTCCATGCGCTGGAGAAGGTTCTGTTAGGCTTAAAGGGGTAAGCCTAACTACCCCTATTCCACAGGCGGTAGCCTCATACCGCGTCCACCAAAGGCCACCTTTACACGGGTTAGAATCGCCTCGGCAAGAAGATTCGAGGCCATTCGAGAGTAGAGCTGTTTCTCACTTACCCCCGGGGGAAAGACTCGGACCTATATAGTGCTCGTCTCCCATGAGGCAGACACAGAGTTGAGAAGTCTCGCCCGAACCCAAGAAGATTCCCCTAGTTCAGGTGCTAACAACAAAGCAAAGTGACGGCTGAACTATTTGTGTCCTGGAATTAGCCCCAGCCAGTGAGGTAATTCCATTTAACGATCGCTACCGAGCGATTTTTCCGACTTCACTAATCAACTCCTGTCGAAGCCCTCCTCGTTCGCCCCTCGTTTTCGGGTGGCCGAAGTACTGTCGCCTGGACCGGACGTTACCGCCCCCCATCCCCTTGTTTACCCCGAGCGCCCTCGCCTCACGTGCAGAAGACATCCGTGAAGCCTTATCCCGACGTCTCACCCGGAATCCTCTGTAAGCCAACCCCTCTCCCCCTTCAGTAACCCATTTGAGTTAATTCCCCCCATTTGAATAGTCTCCTCCTGTAATACATTAAATTTTAACTTTATAGTCTGATGCATAACTAAAATGCTCCCCCTCGTTTACCGATGTAATTTTAGCCCATTAATTCTCTGATGTAATTTGGCCTATTTATTCTCTTATTTTTGTCAATAAAATTATATTTTTGTTCATGCCTCTTTAAATAACCTTGAGCTTTGCCATTGCCCATATTATACCTGACCTCGTTGCACTCTTATCTCGTTGTTCCGCGCGTCGAAACTCGTGGCGTTCCGTTCCTTGTCTGTTCGCCTTTAAGCTATTGTTCCCTCCCCCATAGATATAATATGGTATTGATGTAATATAATGTCATACCACGACATATATATTTATTAATATACATATTATATAAATCTAGTGTCAAGTGTGTTTGTGGTTTTTACGAACCCGTGTCATTTTAATTTCGACATTAGAAGTTCCCTTGTTATTCACGTCTATCCCTTTTATTTTAATTTTGTATTGTACTGGCAGAAGGCAAGTTCAAGTTAATTGAAGAGCAATGGAACGTAATCTATTTAGATTTTATGTTGGACCCCAGGTAATTGAAAAAAAATTATTGTGTTTGAATTTTGGAGACTCTCCTGGTTATTAATCCAAAAGAGTTAAGGTCTTTGGTGTCCTAATTCCGGTAGGACTATTTTATTTTATTTTTTCCGCTTAGAAACAGCAGATGTAGGTAGGTAGCTGTATCATATTTTTTTGTGTGTGAACGAGGCCTTCACGAATATTCAAGTATTCGTTTCGAGTGGGTAGTGTCCTAGATCGTTTGCATGTCAGTGTTCCCTCAGTTAACTGCGTAACAATGTCATCCTTCGAAAAATTTAAGAGTCTGGGTGAAATTTTAGGTCTTTCGTTGCAAGGACCTGCTAAATTACGTACAGGAAGAAGAGAGGAATGAACTGGCAGAGCGAAGGGAGGAGGAACTAAGAAAAACGGAGATGGAGAACAGACTGAAGTTTGAAATGGAGAAGAACAAAATGGAGATGGAAGAACGTGAACAAATTAGGCAGCATGATCTGCAAATGAGTCGAAATCAAATGGATTCTCAGTTCATCGGTTCCCGGGCTGAAATTCCACAAGCTCCTTTAGTCAACCTTCCAGCTTTTAATGATGGAGAGGATTTGGGGTCATTTTTGACCCATTTTGAGAGAATCTTCCAGATCAATAGATGGGATCCGGAAAAGGATGGCGCCGCTCGCTTACTTCCCCTCCTAAATGCCCAGTTAAGATATATTTTCGTCTCCCTTTCCCCGGAAGCAACGTTGGACTATTACACATTAAAGTCCGAATTGTTAGCTGCTGTTCATATGAATTGCGAATTTTACCGCTCCCGATTCCGCCAGGAAAGGATCCGCCCTGGTCAAACATTTTGGCAACACGGGTACATCCTCCAAAGACACCTTCAGTGTTGGCTGGATGCGTGCAAGATTCCCCAGGTCTACGAGTTCCTTACGGACTTCTTCCTCAGGGATCAGCCTTTAGCTGCCGTGGCTCCCGAAATTCGCGCCTTCATTGAGGATAAACGCTGTGCCACTTTCAAGGAGTGCTTGGAAGAGGCCGATGTCTACGCGGGTAGTCACGATTTATACCCTAAGGATGTTAAAAAGGCTCCCCAATCGCCCCCCAAAACTAAATCTTATGGTCCTAAGACCCCCTCCCCCTAAATTGGTTCCAAGATTTCCTAGTCCCTCGAAGCCAAGAAACTTCCATCCATCTGAACACCGAGACGTTAAGCCCCTAGTTTCTTCTCTCCCGGTTGTGCCGTACCAAAAGAACCCGATCGTCTGCTACATCTGTGGAGTTCTTGGCCATTACCGCACGATCTGTCCTCAAAACTCCCGATTCGCAAACTCTCAGTCCCACCAAGTGCACCAAATCTGGGCCGCCCCTGATTCCCCTCTGTCGCCTCAGGAGACCCCCGATCCTTCCTCGCCCGCCAAAGGTCCGGTCCATCAGATAAACTTCCTCTTTAATGAGAACAACCCTGGTGGATTGAAGTTCGAGAACGGAACTGTGAACGGTCGCTGAGTATCCACCCTCGTCCGTGACACCAGGTGCACCTGTATTATAGTGTCTGAGGACCTACTACCCCCCTGTTGGCCCCGACCACAAGAAATTTGCGGTGGTCTACGACTACTTTGGCCGGGCCAGTCGTTTCCCAGTAATTCGTTGTCACATCGAGTGTGACTATATTGGGTCGAAGTGGTAGCGGCCCCAATCCAGTTCTGCTCCGTTTTGTTCGGTCAGAACCCCGTAATCCACGACCATCCCGTGGCCCAGCCCGTGATTACCTGTACAGGGCTAATAAATTTGAAATTTTATATATCTTGTAGATTTCCTCACTCCACCCTATTTCGTACCCTTTTTTTAATTTACTGGAAACACGTGAGATTCGAAAATAATACCAATCTTATATAGAAACCTGTTTCTTTCACCTTCAGCTCTCTGCTTCGGTATAGCAACAGCGTGTATAACTTTGAACGGTGTGCTTCCAATCATTCTATGTCTAGAATTAATATAAGCCTTTGCAAAATCATCTAATACGTCGATGTACTTCCAGGTATTATTAAAGTAAAATATCTGAAAGTCTTTCTTTTATTGTTCTTTGTACACGCTCTACAAGACTAGCTTTGTTTAGCGAGCGAAAATAATAAAGGTCGATATTAAATTCGCTTAATAAACGTTTCATCTTATCTCCTTTAAACTCTACTCCATCATCAGAACATATATAACTTGGAATCCATCCAGATTCTTCCATGAGATTTATTATAGCATTTGACACACCTGGTCCGTCTTCTGCTTTAAAGGAATTAACCAGAGATATCTAGAATATACTTCAATTACAAAGAGTATGTATCGTACACTAAAATTAAAACTTTCATATTTGGACATCACAGTTAAATCTAGTTGCCAGATCTCGTTAGAGCCTTGCGCTTTTACGTGTTTGGTCTTGAATCTTTTTCGAACGGGCTTATGTAATATATAGCTATCCTAACCCGAGAGAAAGCTTTCCACATCAGATCTTTTGGCGATCTTTTTTACAGATTGGTGTAGTCGATTTACCCCACCAAAAGATGTTGGTAGACTCGGGGATGTATATAAGCGTAACAATTGACGGTTCATTTCTAACTGAATATCTGAATAGCTTACACTGTGATAGAACGAGTTGAAGCTGCGTTAATTTCAACTCCTATCCCATATTATTTAAAACCACGATGCTGCCCACGTGCATCTTCGATTCGAAGCTTGGAGCCTTATCGCAGCCAACGGATGTCAATGTTTAAACAAGGAGGTTATCGTCCCCCCCCCCCGTTTTCCCCCATACGCCGACCTCACCAGATTGAGTTAGGTTTATGGGCAGATAAGGCATTGTTCTCCGGCTCGGCTGTGCGTTCCCTCGAAGCTCCCACCCCATTGTCCCCCACGCCAAGGAGTTGTCCTGGCTATTTATATGGAAACTTTACCACTAAGATCAGATTAGAGATCCAGATTTTCGTCGCGAAACATCACCACAACCCTCTCTCCCTTTGTGCGTCAAGGGACCTCGACCTCGAGATTCACCATCACTTGTCCAGAAGGAGGACAATATCCCTTGAGTGCCAAAGTTCGAGCCTTTGCGACGCCGAGTCCAAAAGGCTCTCCCCTTGTTGTTCAGAGGAGAACAGCATTAGAACAGCCATTGTTCGCTCGAGTCCCGTTGACAAGAAACGGTTCTCACCCTTCCCCCTTGTTGTTCAGAGGAGAACAGCACTAGAACAGCCATTGTTCTTTTGAGGCCTTCGCCAAGAAACGGTTCTCACCCCCCCCCCTGTTGTTCAGAGGAGAACAACATTAGAACGGCCATTGTTCTTGAGCCCGTAGACAAGAGACGGTTCTCACCCCCCCCCCCTTTGTTCAGAAGAGAACAACGTAGAACAGCCATTGTTCTTCAAGCCGTTCGTCGAGAAACGGTTCTCCTTCCCAAGACGCCACGTCAGGATCCTTTTATTCCCCCCCTTTGGCTGGAACTCGCCAGCGGACCGAAAATTCCTTCAAGCCACCTTCCACTGCACCACTAGTGTAAAAGTTACGTAAGCCAAACGTCACCTTTGAGTACTTAACCCTTTTGTCAATTCTATCCTGTGCTTTAAATGGTTTATCGAACCATCCCATCTCTTTAACTCTATATTTGTTTTACCTTTTTAAATCTTTTAAATCCTCGGATTAGCCCAGCCCCACGACCCTTTGTATTCTCTGTTTATGTCAATATTTTCCGTCTTGTGTTTGTTGATAGTTATTATTAATAAAACTCTATTTTATTAATGATAGCAATATTATTATCCTTGAGCTCAGTTCCACTTCTTAAGCATATCGAAGATACATAATATCGGCCGCCAGACATTAACGCACTCTAAAGATAATTAAGGAAGTTCCCTCAACGAATAGGGATATATGGTATCGTCGGGAGTCATTCTACGACATATATATATATATACTATTTAAATTTGGTATCAGGTGTGTAAGGTTTAACGCTATATCTTTGCAAACACTGGTCTCAGTCGAGTAAAGCATAGTGTTATTCGTTATAAGAATAGAGTATAGTAGTTCCCTTTTGTTTTAACGATTGCTATCCCCTTTTTTTTGAAACTTAAGAAGTTGGAGTAGCTCAAGGAACTGTGATAATAATTTGTTTGTGTTTTTTTGTGTGATTTTAGTCAGTGGTTATTTAGATTGAGAAACCAAATACGAATAGGTCAGTGCCCATATTTAGGTAGGCTAATTCTATAGAGGCATTATTCTTATTGCGAGGAATTTTAGTTGGTTGACTAGTGGGCCGCCAAGTGCAAAGATGACTCAGTTCGAAATCTGTAAAGCGCAAGGAGAATCCTTGGGACTTTCCGGAAAAGAACTAATTAAGTACATAAGAGAGGAATGGATAAGACAAGTGGAGCTTGACCATCAGATTGAATTAGCTCGGATTGAAGCAGAATTTCAAAGAAAAAAGGAAGAAAGAGAAAGGGAAAGAGTAATCCGACAAGAGGAACGAGAAAGAGAAATACAACGAGAGGAACGAGAAAGAGAAATACAACGAGAAGAACGAGAAAGAAAAATACAACGATAAGAACGAGAAAAAGAAATCCAACGAGAAAAAAGAAGGAAGGAATCGCGCTCCTTCCCAGGAAAGCTGACAAAGTTTCCGAGCCCCGTAAAACCCCAAAACTTCTTTCCCCAAAACCAACAACGGGACTCCAAACCTCCCGTTAAGATTTCTCCTCCATCTCTCTTCCCGAAGCGACCAATAATATGCTTCACCTGTGGTGTAGAAAACCACATGAGCTGAAACTGCCCCCAAAATTCTAGGCTTAAAAGCGGACCAGCCCACCAAGTTCACCAGATTAATACAACCCTGGCTCCCCCGGTGGTACAGACCCAAGCAGAAACTTCTCCCTCTCCGTCAGGCCACCAGGTAAAGTTGATTTTTGATAAAAGTTCATCGGGAACTTTGAAATATGAGGAGAACAGCGTGGACGGCTGCCGAGTATCGACTCTCGTCAGGGACACAGGATGTACGTGTTTCATCGTGTCCGACGAACTCCTCCCAGTGGCCTCTAATCACGAAAACTTTGTGGTGGTACATGACCACCTTGGGCGAGCGAACCGATTCCCCGTCGTTAGATGTTACCTGCAGTGTCAATATTATGATGGCTGGGCTGAAGTCATTATAGCACCCATACAATTCTGTTCCGTACTTATAGGACAGAGCCCCCAAGTAAGTTTCGACCCTGTGTTTTAGGCCACCCTTCCTCGAGGCCGAGATAAGAAAGAAGCCCAGGAGCCCGTCCCCATCAGAACCCCGATACCGTCCGATTTCTCGGAAACCCTTAACCAGGACTTTAGGACGGCACAAAAGGAGTGTGAATCACTAACACCCTCAGGTGATAAGGCCCAAGACAAGGACACGGAGACTGTCCGTGGACCCCAAGAAAAAAGAACCTCCAACGCGCCCATGGAGATACCTTCGTAGAACTGGACGAAACATCGGCGCTTGAAGAAGATTACCCCGCGGATTCCCTTAATGTAATCCAGACAGTGTGCATCTAACCTGATGCCGATTACCCTCTTCCTTCCCTACCAGGCGAGTCTTTGGAACCCTCTGACCTGGATATTTACGCGCAGCTGACACCACGTTAGAAGAGTCAGCTACAAGAACTAATTAAATGGAGTCACCATTTACCCGCCCTATTAGCTCTTTTCGAGCGACTGCGTGAAAATGGCCTCACCATTGGCCCCCGCAAATGCCATTTTGCCCACGAAACCATCAAATATTTGGGTTTCAAAATAGGACAAAGCAAGTTAGGTCCCCACGAGAACAAGATTAAGGCAATTGCCGACATGCCCCTCCCGATTACAAAAAAGCCATTAAGATCGTTCCTAGGATCAGCTTCTCCCTACCAGTGATTTGTTCCAAATTTCGCTGCAATTTCGGCCCTCCTCAGCCCCCTTCAAAAAAAGAATTTTCCCGATCGTTTACGTTGGAATGATTTCGCTGTTTCCCATTTTAATCAGCTCAAGAGTAAGTTCATTTCTGCCCTCATTTTAAAGTTGCCCAACCCGGAAAAATCCTTTGGGATTAAGACCGACGTGAGCAACGAGGGCATTGGAGGTGTACTCCTTCAATACGTGGATGACGGAACGAGTCATCCAGTTGCATATGCTAGTCGTCAATTATTACCACGCGAAAAGAGATATGCCACTAGAGAAAAGAAAGCTCTATCAATTATCTGGGTCATAGACAAATTCAAGATGTACTTGATAGGTAAAGAATTTCAAATAGGAACCAACCACCGTCCGTTAGCCTATATTAGGAATGTGCGACACTCAAACGGCCGCATCATGCGCTGAAGTTTACTCTTGCAAGAGTATCAGTTTAAAATAAATTAGATAAAAGGTTCCGATAACCAGGTCGCTGACGCCCTCAGTAGGAATGCATTACCGAATAGCGTAGAGTAAGTGTATTCATAGGATTAGTATCTCCCTGTAGGTATATACCGTCTTGTACGACTTAAATTAAGATTCTCTTATAATATAATTAATTAATGTATATGTCTCACTTTTGTAGCGCTCAATGTCTAATTTTTTGTATGTATATATATTTGTACCCATTAATTTACGTATAAATTATTTTGTCCCGTATGTACTAATTTTATATCATTTCATTGTTCCATGCCCTTTTTTTTCTTTGATTAAGTTGTATTAAAGGTTATTTTCCCCTGTAATCTAAAGATCAAAATAATCATATGTATTGAGGTAATACTAGTTAGGTGCAGGAAGGTACGGTTGGTACAAAAAAACGAGTTCCCCACAACGGAGCTCTATCGTTGTCCCTTCTCTCTTTTTTTTCGAAGTGACAACTTCCCCCGGAATGGAGGGGTGTGATAGAACGAGTTGAAGCTGCGTTAATTTCAACTCCTATCCCATATTATTTAAAACCACGATGCTGCCCACGTGCATCTTCGATTCGAAGCTTGGAGCCTTATCGCAGCCACTGGATGTCAATGTTTAAACAAGGAGGTTATCGTCCCCCCCGTTCTCCCCCATACGCCGACCTCACCAGATTGAGTTAGGTTTATGGGCAGATAAGGCATTATTCTCCGGCTCGGCTGTGCGTTCCCTCGAAGCTCCCACCCCATTGTCCCCCACGCCAAGGAGATGTCCTGGCTATTTATATGGAAACTTTACCACTAAGATCAGATTAGAGATCCAGATTTTCGTCGCGAAACATCACCACGACCCTCTCTCCCTATGTGCGCCAAGGGACCTCGACCTCGAGATTCACCATCACTTGTCCAGAAGGAGAACAATATCCCTTGAGTGCCAAAGTTCGAGCCTTTGCGACGCCGAGTCCAAAAGGCTTCCCCCTTGTTGTTCAGAGGAGAACAGCATTAGAACAGCCATTGTTCGCTCGAGTCCCGTTGACAAGAAACGGTTCTCACCCTTCCCCCTTGTTGTTCAGAGGAGAACAGCACTAGAACAGCCATTGTTCTTTTGAGGCCTTCGCCAAGAAACGGTTCTCACCCCCCCCCCCCCTGTTGTTCAGAGGAGAACAACATTAGAACGGCCATTGTTCTTGAGCCCGTAGACAAGAGACGGTTCTCACCCCCCCCCCCTTTGTTCAGAAGAGAACAACGTAGAACAGCCATTGTTCTTCAAGCCGTTCGTCGAGAAACGGTTCTCCTTCCCAAGACGCCACGTCAGGATCCTTTTATTCCCCCCCCTTCGGCTGGAACTCGCCAGCGGACCGAAAATTCCTTCAAGCCACCTTCCACTGCACCACTAGTGTAAAAGTTACGTAAGCCAAACGTCACCTTTGAGTACTTAACCCTTTTGTCAATTCTATCCTGTGCTTTAAATGGTTTATCGAACCATCCCATCTCTTTAACTCTATATTTGTTTTACCTTTTTAAATCCTTTAAATCCTCGGATTAGCCGAGCCCCCACGACCCTTTGCATTCTCTGTTTATGTCAATATTTTCCGTCTTGTGTTTGTTGATAGTTATTATTAATAAAACTCTATTTTATTAATGATAGCAATATTATTATCCTTGAGCTCAGTTCCACTTCTTAAGCATATCGAAGATATATAATATCGGCCGCCAGACATTAACGCACTCTAAAGATAATTAAGGAAGTTCCCTCAACGAATAGGGATATATGGTATCGTCGGGAGTCATTCTACGACATACACTCTTATATAACTATTCAATGAAAAGACATCTTATCTTAAAATCCAATTTTATTTTATACCTAGATTAAAATACATAATTTCAATTAGATTTTTATGGATGTTCACAACCTTATTACTTTGTATACATTTACTGATTCTCTCACTCAAAAGAGCTGGATTAATCGAATCGGGAAATCTGTATTCGATATGTAACGGGTAAAAATTATCGATGTTTATTTTTAATCCAACCTTATATTTTTTAAAATTAATATCAGAAGGTTTTTTTTTATATGATCCAGTATTTGAATAAATATAATTTGTTTAAGAATTGTACTCTGATAAAATATTATTTCTATCTTGGGTAAACTTAATCTTTCTTCTTGCAAGTCTTGATGACGCAGACTGGTGACACTCCACCCTCTTGACTTTCATGGTGAGACTGGTTGATAAATAGATATTCTTTTAAATTTTCTTTACACGTAATGGTGATGTAGTCGTAAAGATCCCTGAGGACAAATTTTTTTCACAAGTTCGATACTGTTCCCCCTCTTGTTGAGAAAACAGTGGAACTCATGAAAACGAGATATTTTTTATATACTCAACTTCTGTGATGGTGGGTTTAAGTTTTCGCCATTCATCAAGTCCATCGTTGAATGTAAGATAACACACATCAACCGCATTCTGTAAGCATTTCATTTGTAGGAATTAACTCTTCATCCCTTTTCCAGTAAATACCGAAATGGATACTTGGAAATAGACTGTTAGGGTTGGCCTCCACTACACACTTTAACTGCTTTACACCGTAATCCTTCACCAAACGATCAACATAGGGAGAATTTTCCTGTTTTAACCTGTGTATTGCAGCAAACACAAGCCAAAACTCATCCTCAAAAGGAATAGTTTATTGTTATAGCGGGTTCTTCCATAGGTATTTTCAAAGATCACTCTAACATAACCGAATTTTGTTCTAGTAATCATCAAAAGGCTGAATATATTAATTTTATATTCTTGTTGTATAATTTACTTCACCTGGAATCGAGACATAGTTTCTTACGCGTGAGTATTCGTGTGAATTTGGACAGAGAGTGAGACAAAAGCCATTAGAATAGGGTTTCTCTGACGCGGTTTGAATTTTCAGGTTTTTCTTGTATTAACATAACAGTAGAGTTGCAACTTAGCCTTTTACAATTATTTGATTGGACCGTCTAGTTGCCATTTCCATCAGTGAAATTGATAAATAATACAAACAGTTCCCTGTTTTAGGTTGTTGGCGATAGTGAGAAATACGACGTGTGTTTGCGCAAACCCTTGAGGTTGAAGTGGAAGAAGTTAATACATGAGTAATATTTTCTAATTCTTTCCGGCGTTGTTGATTTTTTATAATATATTTCGGGAAATTGGAAGATATATTAACTTTGCTATTGCTTCTTCCCAGAAGAGGGGTAGTGGTCTTTTTCACGTTCTAGTTAAATCATTAAGGAGGTCGATAATGTTAGATTGTGGGAGTCTTTTACCGTCGATTGTAATCACCCCATTATTATCTCAAATGAATTCTTCTGTACTTTTTAATGTCTGATAAATTAATCTACTCCTTTCACAAACATTAGGCTCCAGTGTTCCTAGTACTTCATCTGCATATTCGATGATCTGATCCCTATCATTCTGGTTGACATTAGCGAGAGGTGAGTTTACAACCCTATCATACTGTTTTAAATAATGTCCCAACGTGTTCTGATAAAGTAGAATACGTTTATCTGGTGGTATGTGTGAATTATTGAGTATAGTAGTCAATTCTCTCTCCAAAGATAAAAGTCTTTCTTGAGATGGTATTAAGTTTGAGGGTAGCTCTCTCTCTTTTACTGGATAAGCAATAATTCTTTTCACATTAGAAGATTGGAGAGAAGATGTGTTAGAACAGATAATAAGATTGGTAGAAACGATCCTCAACGCGGATTTATTATTATTTTTTCTTTAGACGTATATGACCTGGCTTCTGAGCTAACATACGTATCGAATTCGAATTCGAATCGTGTATGTGAGAGTATGCAGGTGAGGGGATAGAAAGGGTGTGTGAATAGATAGCGGAAAGTAGACCAGTGGTGAAAAGAGAAAGAAGTGTGGTAGGGTGCAAAGTGATGCTAGAGCCTGGTGATCAGGCCTATCGCTTTCAAATTTATTTGATTTGTGGTTTCGTTGTTGTTTTTATGGTTGTTTTATACATATATATATATACAGGTATATATATAACATATAGTTTGGCGTTCAAGCCATTTGTCTTTATTGCTAATATTTTTTTTTATGCTATGCGCGTTAGCTGTTGTTTTTGTAAGTCGTTAATATTAACTTACTGTGTTTGATTTAGTATCTTTTTGTTTCTTCGTAATTTTGTAGTGTGTGTATTTAGTGTACAGTGTTTCTTCCTGTAGTCTTGTTTGGTGATTTTTGTCTTCTTGTGTAGGATTCCTTCTTCGGTAGTTTGTCTTAGTTGGTTAATTTTGTCGATATCGGTGAATTTTGTCAAAATCGGTTGGTTTCATGATTGGTATTTTTCTTGGTTTGGGGTAAATTGACTCATCTAGCGTAGAACGGTACTTCTGCTCCGCCAGCTAAAATCCTAGCGGAGCTTGGAAATCTGGCGCGACATACTTCTCTTCTGTTTCGGTCAATCATTTGTACGATATCTTCGTCCAATAAACGATTGACCTTTTCCAGCATATTCCTTGTCCGTTCTTCGATGACAACGTTAATGGGGGTTAACCCCGCCTCCCGGTGCAGCTCTTCTTGCGATCTTCTTTCCATTCTGCGTGTACCTGTGATTAGGTACACGCATTTATTCTGCACCACTTGTAGTCTCCTCTTCTGTGTCTTTGAGGCACAGGAGAGGACGGAAGTGGGGTAAAGCAACGTCGATCTAACTAGTGCAGTATAGATCTTCTTTTTGTTGCTTTGAAGAAGATTTCTGAAAGCAACAAAAAGAAGATCTATACTGCACTAGTTAGATCGACGTTGCTTTACCCCGCTTCCGCCCTCTCCTGTGCCTCAAAGACACAGAAGAGGAGACTACAAGTGGTGCAGAATAAATGCGTGTACGTATCAACCGTTTGAATCGTAATATCTTTTGTTTCTGTGATGCTGTCATCGGAACATTACCTTTTATTAGATTAAGACGCATTTCACATACACAGATAAATATATACATCATTATTTCGTCTTTTTAGATTATCAAACGAACAGCAGAAAGAAAATCGTTCTTGTGCAAAAATTACGCCAATACGAGAAAACAGATATGGAAATCTTCTGATTATTATATATCATGTAATCGTGGAGAATCCAGAATAAGCTGATCTTGGTAGAGTAGTGCGTGAGCTTTCACAACGTATATTAAATCTCCAATGGATTCGAGATGGTGATTATCGTGTAAATATAAGTTTTCAAATTATGGATGTATCCAGTGATACAATATATTTCCACATTCCATTCGTTCAACTACGTGAGTCGACACTATTCGGTTATATCATGAGACGATTCGAGACAGCATTCGAATCTGCGGACACAATCGAGTTTAATACCTTCAATCTTACTGTTCGTGTTTACATGATTCCTACAGGGCATTCTGTAATACCATCCAATGTCAGATTTGGTCGACATAATATATATATAGAGGTCATATAAATTCTAAAGGCTGCGCATTTGTTTCCTCAGTCCTCGTGAAAAAAATGAAGGAGAATGTTTGCGCCAAAAACTTTTGGCTTCCAACAATAATAAAAGATTCTCAAGAGTTGGCAAGAAAATACAATCTCGGGTACAAAAGGCTTGTCACTGTAGATAAATTCTCCTTAATAGAACGAGAGCAGAGATACAGGATCTTCATATTTACGGCTACAGGCGATGAAAGTAAATTCAACTTACCCCATCGACCAACTTATCCTGAAAAAACAGCTCCACTCCTATTCATTGGTCTTGAAGGTGAAACTTACTCTCCAATTCGCCACATTAGTGATACATATGTTAAAAACAAGAAACTTCCTTGTAATCACGGTATGTGTTTTTCCTGCTATACGTTCCATGACAACGTAACAGTCCATCTAAAAGATTGTAAAGGGGTATACAGTCAATGTCTTGGGTATTGTGATGGAGAAAGAATTCGAGGGATTTTCTGTAATAAGTGTAATCACTCATTCTAGAGCCAATCATGTTTTTTATACGCACAGAAAGCTTTATACTTGTGTGAAGATTAGCATGTGTCTTAGATGTAACCATATAATCATGCAGGGTGCAAACGGTATGATACGGCACGAGTGTGAGAAGTGTTTCTGCTCTAAATGTTATACATACTATAAAGCGGATGGAGCAGAGCATACGTGCTGCATGAAGAGATCGAAAAAGTCGATGGTTAAGAAATGGAATACCGTATATTATGATATTGAAACCTATAAAAAAGTGGGATCAGTTATACTTTTTCCTGACATATTGGTTATGCAAATAATCTGCGAACTCTGTTTTGATAATGAGAATTAAACATATGACAAATGTAAGAACTGTGGTACACGAACAAAGATTTTTCAAAGAGATGGTAAAAATTTCCCTTGTAAACCCTTTATAGAAGAGCTAATACGAATAAGAGGATCGAGAGAAAATGTGAAAACCTTTGTGATGACATAACAATGCCAAATTCGATGCCCAATTTATATATGACGAACTGCTTTAATATTTTAATCCTTATCTCTTTACTTCGCATTCAATGAAGCGGGGACGAGAGATTTTTAAGATAGAACTCGTTCAGGACATAATTTTAAGGACACACTCCTATTCATGCATTCGCTGAAAAAACTGCCCAAAACAATGGGAATCCCAGGAATGGAAAAAGGTTATTTTCCTAACGATTTTCTTTCAGAGGAAACTTTGGATTATACTGTACCCGTTCCTGAAAAAAAGCTATTTTAACTATGAAAGAATTAACAGCGAGGAAAAATTACACTTTGAAAGTAATTTTTATTTCAATTTCCAGAAAGAAGTATATAATATTTGTACAGAATATATTAAGTATTGCATTCAAGATGTTTCTATCCTTCGCCTGTGTTTTGAGAAGTTTAAGTGTTCGTTCATAAGAAGATTTAACATTGATCCTATGCAGTCTTGTATCACAATAGCCTCATTGTGTTACAAGGTTTATAAAGATATCTTCTTACCAGAAAATTCTATTGCAGTCATCGAAAGGAAGAAATCCAAAGCTTTTTCTTATAAGGCTATACTTTGGCTTATGTTTGAAGAACATTGTCGTAGAATGACTCCCGACGATATACCATATATCACTATTCGTTGAGGGAACTTCCTTAATTATCTTTAGAGTGCGTTTTTACTGTCTGGCGGCCGATATTATGTATCTTCAAAATGCTTAAGAAGTGGAACTGAGCTCAAGGATAATAATATTGCTATCATTAATAAAATAGAGTTTTATTAATAATAACTATAAACAAAACACAAAAACGGAAAATATTGACAAACAGAATGGAAAGGGTCGTGGAGACTCGGGCTAATTCAAGGATTTAAGGGATCAAAAAAGGTAAAACAAATATGGAGTTAAAGAGATGGGATGGTTCGATAAACCATTTAAAGCACAGGATAGAATTGACAAATAAGGGATCAATACTCAAAAGGTGACGCTTGGCTTACGTAACTTCATTAGGGTGCAGTGGAAGGTACTTGAAGGAATATTCGGTCCGCTGGCGAGTTCCAGCCGAAGGGGGGGGATAAAAGGATCCTGACGTGGCGTCTTGGAAAGGAGAACCGTTACTCGACGAACGGCTTGACGAACAATGGCTGTTCTAGGTTGTTCTCTTCTGAACAAAGGGGGGGGGATGAGAACCGTCTCTTGTCTACGGGCTCAAGAACAATGGCTGTTCTAATGTTGTTCTCCTTTGAACAACAGGGGGGGTGAGAACCGTTTCTTGGCGAAGGGCTCAAAACGAACAATGGCTGTTCTAATGTTGTTCTCCTTGAACAACAGGGGGGGGATGAGAACCGTTTCTTGGCGAAGGGCTCAAAACGAACAATGGCTGTTCTAATGCTGTTCTCCTTGAACAACAGGGGGGGATGAGAACCGTTTCTTGGCGAAGGGCTCAAAACGAACAATGGCTGTTCTAATGCTGTTCTCCTTGAACAACAGGGGGGGGATGAGAACCGTTTCTTGGCGAAGGGCTCAAAACGAACAATGGCTGTTCTAATGCTGTTCTCCTTGAACAACAGGGGGGGGGATGCCTTGGGGACTTGGCGTCACTAAAGGCTCGAACCTTTGGCACTCAAGGAATATTGTCCTCCTTCTGGACAAGTGATGGTGAATCTCGAGGTCGAGGTCCCTTGGCGCACAAAGGGAGAGAGGGTCGTGGTGATGTTTCGCGACGAAAATCTGGATCTCCAATCTGATCTTAGTGGTAAAGTTTCCATATAAATAGCCAGGACATCTCCTTGGCGTGGGGGAGAATGGGGTGGAAGCTTCGAGGGAACGCACAGCTGGGCCGGAGAAAAACGCCTTATCTGTCCATAAGCGGCGTATGGGGGCGAACGGGGGGGACGATAACCTCCTTGTTTAAACATTGACGTCCGGTAGCTGTTGATAAGACTCCAAGCCTCGAATCGAAGATGCACGTGGGCCTCCTCGAGGTTTTAACTAATATGGGATAGGAGTTGAATTTAACACAGATTCAACTCGTTCTATCACACCCCTCCATTCCAGGGGAAGTTGTCACTTCGAAAAAAAAAAGAGAGAAGGGACAACGATAGAGCTCCGTTGTAGGGAACTCGTTTTCTTGTACCAACCGTATCTTCCTGCACCTAACTAGTATTACCTCAATACATGATTATTTTGATCTTTAGATTACAGGGGAAAATAACCTTTAATACAACTTAATAAAAAAAAAGGGCATGGAACAATGAAATGTTATAAACTTAGTACATACGGGACAAAATAATTTATACGTAAATTAATAAGAACAAATATATATACATCAAAAAAAAATTAGACATTGAGCGTTACAAAATTCAGACATACATTAAATAACTATATTACAAAAGAATCTTAAATTAAGTCGTACAAGACGGTATATACCTACATGGAGATACTAATCCTATGAATACAATTGTTCTACGCTATTCGGTAACGCATTCCTACTGAGTGCGTCAGCGACCTGGTTATCGGAACCTTTGATATAATTTATTTTAAATTGATACTCTTGCAAGAGTAAACTCCAGCGCATGATGCGGCCGTTTGAGAGTCTCAAATTCCTAATATAGGCTAACGGACGGTGGTCGGTTCCTATTCGAAATTCTTTACATATCAAGTACAGCTTGAATTTGTCTATGACCCAGATAATTGATAGAGCTATCTTTTCTCTAGTGGCATATCTCTTTCCGCGTGGTAATAATTGACGACTAGCATATGCAACTGGATGACTCGTTCTGTCATCCACGTATTGAAGGAGTACACCTCCAATGCCCTCGTTGATCACGTCGGTCTTAACCTCAAAGGATTTTTCCGGGTTGGGCAACTTAAAAATGGGGGCAGAAATGAACTTACTTTTGAGCTGGTTAAAATGGGAAACAGCGACATCATTCCAACGTAAACGATCGGAGAAATTCTTTTCCTGAAGGGGGCATAGGGGGGCCGAAATTACAGCGAAATTCGGAACAAATCGCTGATAGGGAGAAGCTGATCCTAGTAACGATCTTAATGGCTTCTTTGTAATCGGGAGGGGCATGTGGGCGATTGCCTTAATCTTGTTCTCGTGGGGACCTAACTTGCTTTGTCCTATTTTGAAACCCAAATAATTGATGGTTTCGTGGGCAAACTGGCATTTGCTGGGGCCAATGGTGAGGCCATTTTCACGCAGTTGCTCGAAAAGAGCTAATAGGGCGGGTAAATGGTGATTCCATTTAATTAGTTCTTGGAGCCGACTCTTCTGACGTGGTGTCAGCTGCGCGTCACTATCCAGGTCAGAGGGTTCCAAAGACTCGCCTGGTAGGGAAGGAGGAGGGTACTCGGCATCAGGTTGGATGCACACTGTCTGGATTACCTTAAGGGACTCCGCGGCGCAGTCCTCTTCAAGCGCCGATGCTTCGTCCAGTTCTACGAAGGTATCTCCATGGGCACGTTGGGGGTTCTTTATTTCTTGGGGTCCAGGGACAGTCTCCGTGTCCTTGTCTGGGGCCTTATCACCTAAGGGTGTTAGTGATTCACACTCCTCTTTTGCCGTCCTAAAGTCCTGGTTAGGGGTCTCCGAGAAATCGGGCGGTATCGGGGTTCTGATGGGGACGGGCTCCTGGGCTTCTTTCTTATCTCGGCCTTGAGGAAGGGCGGCCTGAAACACAGGGTCGAAACTTACTTGGGGGCTCTGTCCTATAAGTACGGAACAGAATTCTATGGGTGCTACAATGACTTCAGCCCAGCCATTATAATATTGACACTGCAGATAACATCAAGCGACGGGGAATCTGTTCGCCCGCCCAAGTTGGTCATGTACCACCACAAAGTTTTCGTGGTTAGAGGCCACTGGGAGGAGTTCGTCGGACACGATGAAGCATGTACATCCTGTGTCCCTGACGAGAGTTGATACTCGACAGCTGTCCACGCTGCCCTCCTCATATTTCAAAGTTCCCGATGAACTTTTACCAAAAACAAAATTTACCTGGTGGCCTGACGGAGGGGGAGAAGTTTCTGCTTGGGTCTGCACCACCGGGGGAGCCGGGGTCGCATTAATCTGGTGAACTTGGTGGGCTGGTCCGCTTTTAAGCCTAGAATTTTAGGGGCAATTCCAGCTCATGTGGTTTTCTGCACCACAGGTGAAGCATATGGTTGGTCGCTTCGGGAAGAGAGATGGAGGAGAAGTCTTAACGGGAGGTTTGGAGTCCCGTTGCTGGTTTTGGGGAAAGAAGTTTTGGGGTTTTACGGGGCTCGGAAACTTTGTCAGCTTTCCTGGGAAGGAGCGCGAGTCCGTCCTTCTTTCTTCTCGTTGGATTTCTTTTTCTCGTTCTTCTCGTAGGATTACTCTTTCCCGTTCCTCTCTTTCTCTTTCTTTTTCTACCTTTTTTCTTTGAACTTCTGCTTTAATCCGAGCTAATTCAATCTGAAGCTCAGCTTGTCTTATCCGTTCCCCTCTTTCTCTTTCTTCTCGTTGTATTTCTCTTTCACGTTCCTCTCGTTGTATTACTCTTTCCCGTTCCTCTTGTCGGATTACTCTTTCCCTTTCTCTTTCTTCCTCTTTTCTTTGCTCCTCTCGAATGTACTTAATTAGTTCTTTTCCGGAAAGTCCACAGGACTCTCCTTGCGCTTTAAAGATTTCGAACGGAGTCATCTTTGCACTTGGGGGCGCACTAGTCAACCAACTAAAATTCCTCGCAACAAGAATTATGCCTCTATAGAATTAGCCTACCTAAATATGGGCACTGACCTATTCGTACTTGGTTTCTCAATCTAAATAACCACTGACTAAAATCACAAAAAAAAAAAAACAAATTATTATAACCGTTCCTTGAGCTACTCCAGCTTCTTAAGTTTCAAAAAAAAGGGGATAGCAATCGTTAAAACAAAAGGGAACTACTATATTCTATTATTATAACGAATAACACTATGCTTTACTCGACTGAGACCAGTGTTTGCAAAGATATAGCGTTAAACCTTACACACCTGATACCAAATTAAATAGTATATATATATATATATATATATATATATATATATATGTCGTAGAATGACTCCCGACGATATACCATATATCACTATTCGTTGAGGGAACTTCCTTAATTATCTTTAGAGTGCGTTTTTACTGTCTGGCGGCCGATATTATGTATCTTCAAAATGCTTAAGAAGTGGAACTGAGCTCAAGGATAATAATATTGCTATCATTAATAAAATAGAGTTTTATTAATAATAACTATAAACAAAACACAAAAACGGAAAATATTGACAAACAGAATGGAAAGGGTCGTGGAGACTCGGGCTAATCCAAGGATTTAAGGGATCAAAAAAGGTAAAACAAATATGGAGTTAAAGAGATGGGATGGTTCGATAAACCATTTAAAGCACAGGATAGAATTGACAAATAAGGGATCAATACTCAAAAGGTGACGCTTGGCTTACGTAACTTCATTAGGGTGCAGTGGAAGGTACTTGAAGGAATATTCGGTCCGCTGGCGAGTTCCAGCCGAAGGGGGGGGATAAAAGGATCCTGACGTGGCGTCTTGGAAAGGAGAACCGTTACTCGACGAACGGCTTGACGAACAATGGCTGTTCTAGGTTGTTCTCTTCTGAACAAAGGGGGGGGATGAGAACCGTCTCTTGTCTACGGGCTCAAGAACAATGGCTGTTCTAATGTTGTTCTCCTCTGAACAACAGGGGGGGGGTGAGAACCGTTTCTTGGCGAAGGGCTCAAAACGAACAATGGCTGTTCTAATGTTGTTCTCCTTGAACAACAGGGGGGGGATGAGAACCGTTTCTTGGCGAAGGGCTCAAAACGAACAATGGCTGTTCTAATGCTGTTCTCCTTGAACAACAGGGGGGGGATGAGAACCGTTTCTTGGCGAAGGGCTCAAAACGAACAATGGCTGTTCTAATGCTGTTCTCCTTGAACAACAGGGGGGGGGGATGAGAACCGTTTCTTGGCGAAGGGCTCAAAACGAACAATGGCTGTTCTAATGCTGTTCTCCTTGAACAACAGGGGGGGATGCCTTGGGGACTTGGCGTCACTAAAGGCTCGAACCTTTGGCACTCAAGGAATATTGTCCTCCTTCTGGACAAGTGATGGTGAATCTCGAGGTCGAGGTCCCTTGGCGCACAAAGGGAGAGAGGGTCGTGGTGATGTTTCGCGACGAAAATCTGGATCTCCAATCTGATCTTAGTGGTAAAGTTTCCATATAAATAGCCAGGACATCTCCTTGGCGTGGGGGAGAATGGGGTGGAAGCTTCGAGGGAACGCACAGCTGGGCCAGAGAAAAATGCCTTATCTGTCCATAAGCCTAACTCGATCTGGCGAGGTCGGCGTATGGGGGCGAACGGGGGGGGACGATAACCTCCTTGTTTAAACATTGACGTCCGGTAGCTGTTGATAAGACTCCAAGCCTCGAATCGAAGATGCACGTGGGCCTCCTCGAGGTTTTAACTAATATGGGATAGGAGTTGAATTTAACACAGATTCAACTCGTTCTATCACAAACATGTTAGTGGAATCCCGATTTTTTCATGCAAGAAATGGTGGTGAGCGAAGCCTTTCTGTTGTTGGAAGAGTATTTTTTCCTGACGGGTTTTCACCATCAAGAGGAGGAACTGTGTTTCTCTTCCATGGATGTTTTTGGCATGGGTATCAGAAATAAAACTGATCTAAAATAGGATATTTCCATTGGTGGTAGTGGGTCGTTGGACCGATATTATTAGACAGTAGAGAGTGATCGAATTCTTAGTAGTAAATATAAGGTTATCATTCTTTGGGAGTGTGAATTTGAAACCATGATGCAAACTATTCCAGGGCTCCGTGAGGTGGTTAATAGAATATCTGCTGATGTAATCAATGGTGTATTGGATGTAGGAAGTTTCCTTTTTGGTGGTAGATGTAACTCATTTATATTATACTACCCACCAACCGAAGGTGTGAAAGTCCATTATGTCGATTTTGCTCCTTATATCCGTACTGTATGAAAACAATCCCTATCCCGTAGGAACACCTAGACTTTGCGTATCTGTGCAAGAAATTCCGTCTATTCAAGAAGTCACTCAGGGTAGGAATGAGGCATATTTCGTTATCGTCAAAGTCTATGTTCTCCCTCCTAATGATCTATATATTCCATTTCTCCCTCAATCCGTAGATGGTAAACTTACTTTCACACTCTGCACCACATGCGCTCAGGAAAACTAACACGAATGAGATCACTCTAAAAAGCAACGTATGATTTCCGGAGTGTACACAACCCCTGAACTGAAAATTGCACTGAAAAGTTTGTATAAAATCAAGAAAATTTACGAGTTTTGGGAGTTTGAAAAGAAAGATGGTTTGTTCGCAGAGTATTATAAAAACTTTTCTTGAAGAAAAAATAGAAGCTTCTGGCTTTCCACGAGGAGTAATTGGTGAGAATGCAAAAATAGAATACGTAAAGAGGGTGTATCATGTTGAGGGGATAAACATCGAGATAAACAACATCGAAAGGAATCCTGGAAAGCGTTTTAGAGCGAAGCTCTGCCTAAATAGGTAAGGATTTCTTCCTGCGATTAGATTTTTTTTTTGTTGATATATTACTTTCAAGATGTGATTTAGAAATGTTAAGACATTCTACAGCTAATATAAAGTCAATAATTTATAAACTTAAAGTCGATAATACTACTATAATAATAAATAAAAAAATCATCCCATTGATCCTGATCATATTTAGAAATTTAAAGACATTGTAGAGTTAATATAAAGTCAATAATTTCTAAACTTAAAGTCGATAATACTACTATAATAATAAATCAAAAATCATCCCATTGATCCTGATCATATTTATTTCTTTTAGTCTCTGGGTAAAATTCTCTCAGAGAATTCGCGGAATGCAAACGGTCATCTGTGGTTTTGACCATGATGTAATTGATCTAATCAAAAACGACGATTACATTGTGAACTCGTTGAATATAGTTGGCAATGCATACATTGCGAAAGTGGAGAATGTTGAACGTGTAGAAGTTGTCTCTCACGTAACGAATCTTCCAATTGCAGCATTCACAACCGTCTATGCTCAAATCAAGCTCTATGGCCTCTTAGACTCGTCGGGTGAAAGGTTTTTTTACTGTGACACAGACAGTGCCATCTTCATTGCTAGGAAAGATGATCCACAACCTTAACTCGGAGAATTCCTAGGTGATCTCACCGATGAGATCAAGGATGTGTACGATGCTGATGCGTATTGGGATTCATTCTGCTCTACGGATCTCAAATCCTATTCGGTATGTATCCAAACGCCGAGTGGGGTGAAGTATATACTTCGTGCTGAAGGATTAACCATTAACATTCACACGAAGGATATAATAACCTACGATACTATGAAACGCATAGTTGGAGCCGATGATGATAGAGAGAATGATGATAGTCATATCATTGTACCATTTATGAGTTTCAGAGCCGAGGAACACGGTGGAGTGAAAGAGCTGAGAGGGGAAAAAGGTTTTGAGAAAGACGTTTCGGAAACGTGTTGAGCTCCCAGGCAGTTACCTAACAATACCTTTAGGTTTCAAAGGGATCTTACAAGATATTTAAAAAAAAAGTACATTGAATACCTGCTATTATAAGCTCTTTCTCTATGTACATATATATATTTTAAATTTGTCTATAAAATAACTCATCACATTCTCTTGACCTTGTGAGAAGGGGAATTCTTTCATCCTTGCCTCTTCAATCTTGGTTTTCATCGTATCGGTGAGTTGATGCGAATACCATGAGAGAAATCGAAATAACAAGTGTTTTGTGTCAAATATAGCGTTGTTCACTACTTTCTCCCCATCATTCACAATGTTAGAATGCAATATGCAGAAAAATGTATCCTCCCATGTATTGTGACGATCGGATAGACCTCCTACAAAGAAAAACTGATCCATGACCTCGTTTTTTAATTTTTCACCGATGATTAAATCTTCTAAATCTATAAACTAGAGATTTTTAATCACTTCTTTTCCGTTATTATAGTTGAAAGGTGGTTGGATTGACCCACTATAGAGAAATTCAGTCCGATCAATTGGGTATTCATGAATAAGTCGCCGAAGATGATCGAAGAAATCAACCATAGATGAATAGTCTGGGCTAAATTTATAATCCGATCCACACACATCTTCAGTTGCAAAATATTTACTAAGTCCAGGTGCGGTACGGTGTGGATGGAGGATCATCTTAGAACGTGTGATACACAAAGAGGTTTAACGACAAATGATTTAAACAGATGGCAACAAGACGGGCCAATCAAAGAATTGTAAACGGTTAAATGGTAACTCTACGGTTATTTTAATACAAGAAAAATCCTAAAAATTCAAAACGCTCAAAGTATTGTGGAGATGTGGGGGGGGGGATACCTGCATGTCACCAAGGCTGGTAGTGACCAATGCTAGGGGTGGGGGGAAGGAGACTTAAGTGCGAGTATATGTGTGTGTGTACTTATCTAGATACGCACACAGGAGGCCGAGTTTGTGTGCACTCTACCCTCCACCTACAATACTACTACTGTTGTCGTGTAATAAAGTGCTCAAACCATGTTGTCTGTAGTTCTCCAAGTGATTAAATTCTTAGTGAGTGTATATATATATATATATATATATATATATATATATATATATATATATATATATATATATATATATGCAGATACACCCACGAAGGAAAAGTGAAAAACGATTCCGAGAGCTTTCGTCTTTATTCTTAAAGACCTTTCCAAGGAATGAACGGGAGGCAGGATATACATCGCTTTAAATAGTGGAAGGGGAGATTAGACTACCCACCTCTGAACCCTAATTAGGGGGTACAAAATCCTGAAACAACTTTATTTGAGATTTTATGTATGTAGTGATAATGGGGTCTAGCGTGAACAAACCAGGGCTAAGATTGAAATTTGTGAACGCGTTAATGGAGATACATTTTAATATATTTCTCATGCTAGACCCCCATTATCACTACATACTTAAAATCTCAAATAAAGTTGTTTCAGGATTTTATACCCCCTAATTAAGGTTCAGAGGTGGGTAGTCTAATCCCCCCTTCCACTATTTAAGGCAATGTATATCCTGCCTCCTGTTAATTCCTTGGAAAGGTCTTTAAGAATAAAGACGAAAGCGCTCGGAATCGTTTTTTACTTTTCCTTTGTGGGTGTATCTGCATAACTTTGACTCACGTGCACTCTGTGAGCTTTTGTCATATATATATATATATATATATATATATATATATGTGTGTGTGTGTGTGTGTGTGTGTGTAAATCTTTTTTCATTATTTCCTCTAGGAATTGGAAACAAGCGTAAAAATAACATTCACTATTACAAACAAAACGAAAGCTTTGAAATGTGAGTTCGCATATGAACACATTCTAAACCACAGTTAACTGGTTTAGTATGCGGGTAGAACACATACTAAACCAATGAACTCGTGTGATAGGTTACGTTACTTCTAACAGGTAGGTCACATACTAAACCGGCACCGAATAAACGCCTCCGCACTAAATTCTAATTACTTATAACTTGTACCAATGTTTTCTAATGATAATTAATTTAATCGTAATATTCCAATAGAAATTCGTTTCCGCTGTCGTTCGGATAGTTTTAGACACTTCAATTCTTCTATTAAAATGTTTATCTGATAATAACTTTCGTTTTATTCATCCAAATTTGCATAACCTTTGTACACTAATTCTGGAAACCTTGGAATTTCTATGGCAAAATTTATAGCAGATATTGCGATAGAAATATAGGTGTTCCAATCTTTTTGGACTACTGTATTTATTTGACTGTAGACCACGAAATAGCAAAAATATTTGCTATTTCACTCTTAACTTTACGTCTTCCTAGATTATCTTCCTGACTTCGGAAAAAGTTCATTAACAATCTCGATCTTTTGCACAGTTCTGGCTGACTCAGGCCGACTACTTCCGGGACGAAGTTTAGTACCAATTTCCCGGTTTTCTAAGAAAAATGCGGCAACAGTATTTTTTTTTTTAATTGCCATGAGTACACTTTAAAACTTTGTCAAAGAATTTTTAGACTTTTCTAGTAATGATAATTTACTTATCGTTTTTTTATAAACCATCTTCATAAATCTGTAAAAGGTTAATTATAATGTAAAATCCCCCTTAAAACAAAATCTTTTGGTACTACATTTTTCAAATTCAACTTTAGTATTTGTAAAGTTAACTAAAGTTCCTCATGGCTCAATTATATGTAAAAGAAACATTAAATTTTGCATTTATATTTTGTAGTTAGTTGCAGTGAGAGATTTAAAGAGATATAAAAGACGACCTAAGAAGAAAGCAACAGTTTTTCTTGCCGCACTGGGGTCAGGAGGGTGAGCCGCTTCTCCTGGTTTTAATTGTTGCAGGAGAATTATCCTTGCTACAACATCCACCCCTCTGCGGAGATTCTTACCCTCTGGACCTATTAATTGTATCGTATCTCTATAATTAAATATCATATAATTCTTTGCTTCACTAACCCTCTTGTTATATTCTATTAAACCTGAATCTTTCTTCAACACCTTCCATAAAAGCTATTTAATACTGTACATTTTGAGAAGAACCAGTCCTCAGTACTTAAAATATATATTATTAAATTATTGTGCCCTATCCTTCTAACACAAAGCACTAGAACAACTAAACCGAATACAATAGGTACTCAGAAATAAAGAATTAGAAAGGTGTTTTTAAAATATCACGCAGGCACGAGTAATGTGCATTTTAATACATATATGTAAGGTATATAATAATAAAGAATAAAAAAAATATAAAAGGGAGATGAGCATGTCATATCTTCTGGAAATCTTCCCGTGGCATATATATGAACACACCCGAAAGACGATTTTGAAGGTGTGAACATGAAATTTGATCAATGGCCGAAGTACCACAACAAACGGGTGTACTAGACTATGATCAGAGGAAACCTCTTGTAAGGTTTCATTACCTTGCATTGCGCTCGACCCACTCAATTGAGAGTATTGGAGTAGTTCGTTGCAACCAAGTAAGACGAGCAGTGATGTATCGTGACCTCAGGTCGCCAAATTAACCTTTACCATTGTTTGAGAATGATGTAGACGGAAAACGAAGCTATTTAAGAGACCAAATTCCGCCCCCTCCTGACCCACTACATATTTTCCCTGACCCAAGAGGAGGGGGAGGTGGGTGGGGGACTGGGAAGCATGTTTCGAAGAGCCCGTGGGTGGGTGCCATTTTATACCCCTCACGTGACCGCTAAAACTCATCGAAGGGGTGTGAATCCCCTACTGGGCGCGTTGTTGTTCTAAAGAGAGCGTAAGTGGCTCAGCGGGAGAGTGTGCTTTGCTCGGCGGGGGTCGCGGGCCCCCGCGGAGGCCTCAAAACGAGGCAGGCGGGGCTTCGCGGGTCGGTGCTCGATCCGACGATCCCGACGGGGCCGCGCGTTTCTGTCGTGAAAAGATTCCTGATGAACGAGGACGGCGCCCCGAGGGGGTGGGGGACGAACATGTTTGCGCGAGAGTTATGGCACCCCTCTGGATGGAGGGCAGCCCAATGGACCTTTCAAAGGGCCTCCTCCCCGCCGTCCTAACAGCGTTTCTCGCGCGCCGCCCGCACGCCGCCCAACTGCGAGCCCTGACCGCTTGGCGGCTGCAGCAGCGCATCACGGCTGGACCTCCGTTCTCCGTGTCTGGACTCACTTTTTGTGCCGTCTTGCTCAGCACAACACTACTTTATTCCTCTTCTTTCACTCCTACCTCCGCCTCACCCACACTTAATGGATTACTACACCATAATTGAGCATTATCTATTACGTCAATTTAAGTAAGCGTGGGATTTGAGATCGATCGCGGAGGCTGATCAGACGGATGGCACAGAGCAGAAAAAAACGCACTGGCCAAACCCCCGTCGTCTCTGAACTCAAAAGTCTCTTAAAAAGAGCCTAATGTTTCGTCAAATTATTTGGGCCTATTAAGTTTATCAAAATATTTGGCCGTATTAAATCTATCAAATGATTTGGCTAATTAAGTCTATCATAATATCTGGGCCAAATAAGTATATCAAAATATTTGAGCCAATTAGGACTATCAGAATTTTAGGGTCAATTAAGTTTAGCAAAATTTTCGGCCCTATTAAAATTTTCGGGCCAATTATGCCTATAAAAAATTTTGGCTCTATTAATTATATCAAAATATTTAGCGCTTTTAAGTCTATCAAAATGCTTGGGTCAATAAAGCTATCAAAATATTTGGTTATATTAAGTCAATAAAAATATTTGGCAATATTAAGTTTACCAAAATGTTTTGGTCCTATTAATTCTATCAAAATATTTGGGCCGAGTAGGCATATCAAAATAATTTGCCCTATTAAGTCGATCAGAATATTTGGGCCAATTAAGCATATCAAAATATTTGGCCCTATTAAAACTATCAAAATTTTTTACCTTATAAAGTCTATCAAATCTTTTGGTCTTATTAAGTCTATCAAAATATTTGGGAAATTAAGCTTATCAAATATTTAGACCAATTAAGCCGAACAAAATATTTGGCCCTATTAAGTTTTTAAAATATTTGAGCCAATTAAACCTATCAAAATTTGGGCCTTATTAAGTGTATCAAAATTTTTGCCCGTATTAAATCTATCAATGTTGGCACTATTAACTATTAAATGTTTAGCCAGATTAAGTCTATCGAAGGTTCGGGGCAAATTAATCATACCTAACTTTTTAGGCCAATTAGGTATATCAAAATGTTTGGGCCAATTAAGCGATCAAAATGCTAAGCCATATTAAGTATATCAAATTATTTAGCCCTATTAAGCCTATCAAAATATATGGGCCAATTAAGCCTATCAAACTTTTGTCGCAAATATGTATGTTTGTCACAATATTTAGCACTATTCAGGAAAATTAAAATGTTTGACCCTATTAAGCTTATTAAAATCTTTGGTTCAATAATGCCTATTAAATTAAATGGACCTATTAAGAACCTATATCAAAATTTTGTGCTAATTAGGTCTATCAAAATATTTGGTTCTATTTAGTCTATCAAAAGGTTTGGGCCACTTAAGTCGATCAAAATGTTTGAGCTAATTAAACCTATCAAAATGTTTGGGCATTTAAGTCTATCAAAATATTTGGTCCTATTTCATATAAGAATGTTTGAAACAATTAAGTTTATCGTAATGTTTGGCCCTATTAATTCTATTAAAATATTTGGCCCTATTAGTTTTATCAAAATATTTGGCCCTATTAATTCTATCAAAATATTTGGCCGTATTAATTCTATCAAAATATTTGGTCCTATTAATTCTATCAAAATATTTGACCCTATTAATTCTATCAAAATATTTGGCCCTATTAATTCTATTAAAATATTTTGCCCTATTAATTCTATCAAAATATTTGGTCCTATTAGTTCTATTAAAATATTTGGCCCTATTAATTCTATCAAAATATTTGGTCCTATTAATTCTATCAAAATATTTGGCCCTATTAATTCTATTAAAATATTTGGCCCTATTAATTCTATCAAAATATTCGGTTCTATTAATTCTATTAAAATATTTGTTCATACTAATTCTATCAAAATACTTGGCCCTATTAATTCTATCAAAATATTTGGTCCTATTAATTCTATCGAAATATTTCGCCCTATTAATTCTATCAAAATATTTGGCCCTATTAATTCTATCAAAATATTTGGTCATATTAATTCTATCAAAATATTTGGCCCTATTAATTCTATCAAAATATTTGGCCCTATTAATTCTATCAAAATAATTGCAACTCGAAATATTCGGCAACGGCGCTCACATTATATCCTTGGATATGTGATTCCTTTGCTTTCTTCTCTTCATCAATCTACTATGGCTTAGGCGAGTCGAAACACCACTTCCTATTTTACAAAAGTTAAGCTAGGTCGAGTTAGTCGGTGGACGGAGTCTCTCTTCGGGGTTCAATACCTCGGCTGCCATACATTCTGGATACCCTTGGTTCGGAATCCACGTTAATCAGTAGGTCGCCGTTGAGATTCAAAAGTCAGCTTAATCAGTGGTGATCGGTGATAGAAACCCTACCAATTTTTCTTTTTCTTATCATCAATATCACTGGTCAACAAATTTCAAAAGGTTTCATGGTTCTTGAATAAAGTGATGTGAACTTCGGGTAAATTTATTGCAATTATAACATAATTCTTTTCTCTGTTACCTTTGGCTTTTGAGACCTAAATCAATTTATTTTATGCCATTAATAGCTTGATTTTACTTTCATGCATTTTCTTTACTAAATCTCTGACTCGTTTTTTTTTATGATGTGATGCTTGACATACATCACATTCTCGCTTGATACAGCATACTTATTGATTAGAGTGCCCATTCTTGTTGCAGGTAAATTGTAGTGACAGTAATACTCTCGTTCAGGTTGAGCCTTCTTTGACTGTGGAAAGTGAATCTCATTGGAACGTCGTAAATGTTTGAACGGACCAGAATCTCTCAAAATAACGATCACTAAAATCGTTCGAATCAACTACAGGAACTACTTCAAATTCCGACTAGTATATCAAGACAACCACTTGGCCCCTCGTGTAGTTTGTGAGCAATGTGTCAATCACTTGAATGAATGGGGGCAGGAAAAACGTATTTCCGGCTTGCCATTTGCCGTAAAAGGGTTTTGCGAGAGCAAAAGAACCACCATGATAATTTACTTCTGCCTATGCAACCTCAAGGGCTATTCAGAAAAGGCACGAGGTCAAATCAAGTATCCCAACTTGGCATCCGAAATTTAACCAGGGCCACACAGTGATGAGCGACAGGTTCAAAGTAGACCAGTGACAAAAGATCACAATGGAGAAAGTGATGAATCCGAAGCCGGAAGCCAGGCTGGTGGAGAATACGCTGATGCCTCCAGAAGCACAATTGCTCAGTCGAGAAGATCTACCTAACCCAATTAGGGATCTTGATATACCAAAAGGAAAAGTTAAGCTTCGTGGATCGTGGCTGAGACAACGAAATTTATTGCAGCATGATGTGTGGATCACTAATGCCAGTCAGAGAGACAAGAAACTGTCGTCATTCTACAAAATTAATGAGCGTACTCATGTTCTGATGACAGATCTATGCAAAATCTGCCCAAACAGACTAAGAGAATTGATGCTTTCCATAAATTCCGGAAAGAATATCGAAATCCGTTCTTCTGCACATTGGCAACCACCTCCCATCGGATCTATCGCACATGCTTACGGAATGACGGAAAGCTGAGACAGCATGAAAACTCATCTTCCTGCTATCAACTATGAAGCCCATATGCCCAGACTTGAAAGTCATTGGCTTACTCCTCGGTCTTCAAAATAGTTATACGAAGCATATGTTCTCCCTCTGCTTATAGAATAACAGAGCCGATGAAAAGCCCTGCATGCAAAGTGAACGGCCACAAAGATCTAAAGATACCGCAACTAAATTCAACTGCATTCGCAAGAAGCTAGTCGATCCACAATAGGTCTTCTCTACCACCAATAAATCAGAAACCATGCCTTGTAAAGAATTATATTAAGGCAATGAATCCAACCAATCCGGCTTTTCAACACCTTTCACCAAAATTACTGAAACAAAATTGAAAGAAGGTGCATTGAATGGTCCTGAAGTTCGTTCATTCAATGACGACAGTTAATTCTTAGAAACCATAAATCAGATTGGGAAGAATGCCTAGCTTGTATTCGTTGATGTCCGTAACTGCCTGGGAAATTACCGTGCAGACATCTACGAAGACATCGTGCACCGCATGTTGCAGAGTTACCAGACGAACACGGAGAAGGATTCCACCAGGACATTGCAAAGATGGAATTACGTTACCAAGGCCTCTTCAGCCCCAACATGATGAGTCATTACTGATGGATGCTGATGAATCTTCTACGTAAAAATGAGCATCAACCCAGGAAGTCAGTTTAATTAAGGCTTCAATGCAAAATACGATTTTCCATCATACAATTATTATTATTATTATTGAGGTTGTTGTTATTATTATTGCTATTATTATTATTGCTATTATTATCATTATTGTAAATACTCATTATTACGTATGCTACAGAGCAGAGAGTGCTAAGACACCTTGGGTTCATGAATCTGTCTCCCAACGATTGCCAGCCAACTCTGGGCACCTCGAACATCTTGGATATCATTTGGCTCACCGAAATTAGAAGAAAGGCAGAAGAAGGAAGGAGCTAAAATATAATTGTAAAACGAACGCATACTTGTTTCTAAAAGTAGAAGCGGCATACTAAAGGTATAGAATTCCTTATACCCCAATACATAGAAACAGTTACAACCAAAATTATACGACTATCCGATAGATTAATCAAAATATTGTAATATTTCAAATAGGTAGTTAAGTAATCCAACCTCCCCCCCAACTGCAACAACTCGCTCATAGGAACAAGTTGATGGATTTATGCATTGTCATGAATGTACATATTCTGAATGATAGAACTTATACAAAAGAGACAAATCAGAAATCGATAGGATCAAATGGAACTTACTAAACATAGAAAAGGCAGAATATTAAGTCATTGGTTATCAGCTCCTTTTATATTGGACGGCCCACAGATTACTCATCTCGATATCAAAATAAATCTCATAAAAGAGACGCCCGAACTTACAGAAATTTCACACCCTTATTACACCCAAATTACACTAGTAAACAAGTTTGACCGGCTGGCTGCGAATTGCGCTATATGTATATATATGTACACATGATACTGGAATAATTTCAAATAATTATCTTTTATATTCCGTAAGATACAGCTCTTAAGCGTTGAATCAGAGCGCTGTTGGAGCATGTGGAATAGTTTATCCTTACCGATGTTTGAGCAATCGCAATCAAGGTGTCAATGAACTTAATGATCAAGTGACAGAATCTTCCTTACAAGACGGAAACAAATCTTCAAAGGAACTATTTTAAAATGTGCACTTTTGGCAAATAAAAATGAGGCAAAAGCAGCTAACACAAAAAAAAATAAGTGAGGCTACTAAAAGACTCAAATACTGGGCGGAAAATGAGGCGAGATGGAACAATCAGAGAAAGGACCGAGTATAGTGAACTCATCAAGTTTGTTAATATTTAACTCAGAGTGGAACATAAAGCATATAATACACATTCTAGAGAAAACACTTCGAAAGCAACAAATCTCTAAAACATGAAACAAAAACTAGCATTCGGCAGACCGTAATTTACATCGCTAAAAAATAACTAGAAGAAAATTACGAACAGAGGAAAGATGATAAAAAGCGTTGAATAATTCTATCGATAGTTATATAATAGCAGTGGATACTATACGATGGCAAATGCTTAAAAAATGAGAAGGACTTTCTACCATTAAGGGACAAAATTTGCACACACTTAAGAGCATCAAAAATGGCATAGCACCGGGGAGAGAGGACGTAATACTCGACCTTATATAAGTTGAGGGTTAATGTCTTGCTGATCTACCTAATAGTGTGTTTATAGAATGTTTAAAGGAAAGTACGATGCTGACGACATGGTTCAACGCTTATGTTGTTCTTTTTTACTTGAAAGATATAGTGAAAACATAAATAACTACAGTCTAATTAATCTATTAGCAAGATTATATTGTATATTACTTAAAAAATTCATAGCCAACAACAGACTGGGAAAAACACTGCGTTTATAATGATCCCTAGGAACAGGTAGATTTCAGACGTAATTATGGGGCATGTGATCATCCGCAGCTGTTTAACAATTAATGATGAACACTATTTAATACAAATTAACCAACACCGTATTCGCAGACTATGAAAGAACCCATGCTAGATTAAACATGATTTATTTCTAACATCACTATAGGAACAAGGCATTGATGAACCTACATTGACATATTCTCTTACAAATAAACGCATGCAACATTTTCATTTAGACTCTCTTCGGTCAATAATAAAATACAAACAATAAAATAAAATACAAAAGGGGAGTGAGACAGGATGATCCCCTCTCCTCTAAACTGTTCATGGCATTGCTTGAGGAGTTCAAACATTTAGACTGAAAATGAACTTTTCTGAGGCGAAAATAATGATCAATAGTTTTGAAAATGATAGAGTATTTAGTAAAGACGAACAATTTCTTTAACAAATACAGTAATACGCTTCCTAGGATATCTTTTTAGTCCCGAGGGACAATGAGAAGAAAATCACTAAAACTAAATAGATTAACTAGAGCAATTAATCCTTTATGTCTCCATTTTCCAGTTTTAGGCCGTCACCTTCGAGGCGCAAATAACAACGTGAGATTTCAAATCAATTTCATTCCAATGAAGATTTAGATTAAAGTAATCAAGACAAGCCATTAAGTGTCGGGAGGTGTCACGCAACTCTCCCGCACTTGTTCTCATTCTGAAAAACCACAATGTCTCTTTGGGGTGGATAAATAGAAGCAAAGTATTATTTTTACCTGGCTCAACTCTAATTGGAAGCAGGATTCAGACATCTGATTCTTGATATCAAGTTTTTTTTTCATTTTTCTTCATCCGCACTCCCCATCTGGCGGTAAGTCCACCCTGCTCCTCTTTATCGCCCTCCATTCCCTATTCAGGAAGGAAGAGAAAGGAATTTAAGGTCACGAAACTTGAGAGAGAGAATCTCGTTATCTACACTTCCCCGTCACTTTTGGCATCCCAATCTTTGCTCTACCGTAACTCAAATAGCTGTCATTAGACAAGCTAATTTGTAAAAGTCGAGTAGATATTTCTACAACATTTGTTTGTGTTTTGCTGGCTAAATATCTCGTTAATTCGCGTTGACTCCTGCCAAAGTTATTCTGCAAGAAGCCAATCTATTGTTGGAGCAGCATTGTCCAAATTCCGTGCACTCATCTTATTATGTGGGAAGTTTCTGATGATAAGATGCTTTTGAATTAATCAAGTAAAGCTTTTATGGTTATGGAAAGGGCAAGATTAATTCAGGGCAGGAGAAAGTGCCCCTACAGGAGAATGGTGATTTTCAATTCACAAATAGTCGTAGTATTCTTTGAATTTACGGAAAATTAACAATTTGAATGGAGATTCTGCCTATTCAATTTCCAATAGTCTGTGTTTCCTGCTTCTCTCTCACATATTTGATAGAACCAGTTTCGTGATAGTTACTATACACTGTATTGAATAAGAAAGCATTGTTTGTTATCTTATATCTCTTAAGGATGCTCAAAATAATAAGGTTGGAGAGGTTTGTTTTGATATAACATTATTTAGCATCGTTATTCGTTTTCGTGTGCGCCGTTCTAACTACTAAACTACTTCCTTCCTTCCTTCCTCTGTCTCTTTTATTCATTATTAAATGAGAGAAAATTTCCTACCTACTTAAATTGTTTTCCTCTCTCTGTACATTATAAGGGAATCTCAAGTTATAGTTTCTGGAGATTTTAAAAAATTCAAGAAGTCTCTTTTGGCTACAAATATAAAAATCCTAAGCAGAAATTGACCCGAAAACAGCAGATCAGTGGAATTTTGGCTGACGGGCAAGATCGCCAAGCCAACTTGCGCAGTCCTGGACAGGGTAAGAAGAAAAATAATAATATAATAAAATATAAACAAAACATCGCTCTTAAACCAGGATGTGATCCCTAGGTAACTCCAATAAAAAAGGATATTAGACAGAGACGTTTTTATGGATGTTATCTCTTTCTCAGCGACACAACACACATTAATAGGGAACAAGTTTTATATAAAGCCATGTTACTTCTGCATATGAGTGAATTCCATCTTCTCAGTCTCCCTACGTATAAAGGTCTCCAGTACAAATTGTATTTTGTCCATTTTCTCTCGTTTTTCTCCTCGTAGGGAGAGGAACTCTGTGTAACTGTTACAATTGGTACCTGTAGGAGCTGAACGTCCTTCCGACATGAGTGCATATTAAGGAAGCCTTGGCACTGGGTTGACATGAACTTTCTAATGAGGCCTGTGATAGTTGTTCAGCCTTTCCACCTCACTTCCTCTCAACGTTACTTTATATTTTTACTATACGACTATCCCCTTAACATTATGACTACCGGCACATTTTACCAGGAGGAACTGTTCTTACCTAGACAAAGTGCCCATTAGGGGCATGGGGAAGTTGTTGGTTCGCTTCCTCCTCACTCCCTCACAGCATTCCTTTCTTTCTACAACTACCCACTCGACCTCTGTCTAGGCTTAAGGATCTACCAGCTACCTCATACCGTGTCAGAAGAGAAACTTTTAGACATCTATAAACAACGACCTTTAACGCCTGCAGGTTGCACGAGACCGAGCCTTGGAGGGAACCTGGGTGTTGGAGCACGAATAATGCGATTATCGGCTTTACACAAATAACCTCTTTCCTGAGTGTAATGGAATGATCCTATCCCTGTGGTCGTTCTCGGGTGCATTATGCTGTGCTGCTTGTGGCGGATGGGCTTTACTGCTTTGTTGACTGCCAGGCCAACTAAAAGTCTCGGATCTCGTTTTTGGGTTTGCCACAAGAGATCTTCAGGTCCTGGACATCATGTTGAGAATTATTACGACCTACTAAGGATATTCTCCCTGTCATCTCGCCTCTCTGTTATGCATTTGGGAGACGCAACCTTTGGGGAGGGACAGTCCTCTGGGTAACTTCTGGTCGGTGTGAGTCGCTATCTTATGATGCGAACACCATTCTTTAACGCATCTAGAGAGGACCCTAGAACAATCCGAAAACCCAATACAGGATAGGTGGGAGCAGCTGAACGCGGGATATTTGTTTGTTGGCCTTATTTCGAAAGATGTCTATTTTAACATTTCTGACTACGTCTCTCTCTCTCAATCCTCACCTAACCTTGGTGTTTGAGCGAGAGAGAAACTAAAAAAACGACACCACTCTGACGGGTGGAAGAGCTCTCCTCCTACTTTCTGAATGCGGCAAGGGGTGTACCCTTTGTCTTCTTCGGGGCCGTCCCCGGGCAGCTCCACCTTTTTGATGGAGGGCCCCCCCTCTTATTTCTCAGAGAACCCTCCAAGATTCTTCTAGCAGAGAGAGCGATTTTGCCTATCCATTTTCGACGGGTTCGGGTGTTTTCCCCATAACCCTTTTTGTAATGTCGCCTGCAGGCAACTCTCCACTTTGGGCGGGTCCCCCTTTACTTTCTCAGGAGCCCACCAAGAACACGGCAGAGAGATGAGGCACCAACACGGTACACGCCACTGCCTTTGGAGTCAGATGAACCACCATAACCCCCTTAAAGTGCTAAGCGGTGGCATCATCATCTGCGCCTTACCGCCGCATTTCGTAGAACAGGTGTTTGTCACGATGATGGGAGTCAGGATTCCTGCTCACCCTATCTTCGCATTGTGGGTCGTTATGCAGGCTCCAGTAAAGGGCAACAGATCTTCTAAGTCCCTGGTAAGATTACTTGACACTTTAGGGGGAAGTGGCCAGTTTTAGGCGACTTATTAGGTAGAGATGGCCCCGAAGGTGACACCGCCCTAGATGGCAGGGTCTTCTAAAAGATCGAACGTTGGCTCGGTGCCAGACACTGAACCTGAGTCCGCCCATCTACAAGACCTTCTTCAGGTGGCACGGGCTCCTGAAGATTCACAAGGAGAGGAGGGACCCCGTTCCCCGCCAGGCACCCCTTGACGGCCAAGATCATCTCCATCTCGGAGAAAAATCTCGCCGAGGCTGGTCCATCCGGCCTTGGGGGCATTTCCGAAGAGGAAGGAAGCGGATTCACCCCCGCCATTCCCTCAAAAGAAGAGAAAATAAAAAGAAAGAAACCAAATATGACCAAGCATTCCTCTCCGTCAGCGGGAGCCCTGAGGGCGGATGGTCTTCTGCCATTTCGGCTTCAAATGCTTTTTAGTTATCTCCTTCCACTTTGCTGATGGCAGCAAATTGGTCACAGGAAGGTGCTCCATCAAAAGAAAGCTTAAGTTGAGAATGCTGCAGGCCTTTCCATGAGACCATTTTTAGTGTTCTTCAGACATTAAATGGCTCGCCAGTGAGTTTTATGCTGCACTTTACCATACAACTAGTAAGAGGAGTGGTTTATTTAAGGTAACTTGTAGACTATTTATTAAAACACATCACTGAAGAGTTAGCTGACTAAGGAGCAGTCAAACTCGAACGTGTTATGAGAAAAGAGGGATGGGCTCCAAGACCCACCCCTACAGCCTAAGTCTCGTTTGACTGTGGCTAGCTACCGCGTGAAGTCATTCATGCCACTGCCGCGGCAGTGCTACTACTACCACCGTTTCGGACAAAAGAATCACTCATGTAGACGTGCAAAGCCTGGTTTACTCGAAATGGTGTAAGTGGATCCAAGGCCATACGCAATAAGTCCTTATCGTATATGGCCAAGTGTGTCAATTGCACCCTCGAAACAATGAGGAAATTATCGCCTGCATAAGAAAATCCTGGACGTTGAGGCCTCAGATCGAATCTCCTTTCGCAAGGCTAAGAACTTGATCCTGGCGCACCCGGTGCTGCTTGGCAGTCATTATGCCTCAACTTTAAAAAGGCACCCTCTGCTCTTTGTCCCTGCAGGCATAGGAACATGGTCACCTTCTGCAGATTTTACCTATTCCGGGTGCTCTCCTTGAATAGCCGGTGGCATAAGCAGTTCACGTCCAGCCTTGGCTAAAACTAGGTCTTCCCACCTCCCCCCACGTGACTTTTCACAGTGAGGCAAAACGGTCGCGCGCCTCTAACGACTCGTTAATTTCACAGGATGCAAAACCCCAGAAAGTGGCCATGAGGCCGAATTCGCGACTCGTAAAGCTCTACACAGAAAGAAGAAAAGCACCAAAAGAGTTACGGCTCCTACGTCCCCACCCAAGCCTGAAACGGGTGACTCGCAGACGTGGCAACCTCCCAAAGAGGGACCATCATCTCCAAAGCTTTCGAGGCGGAGGGAGGAAAGGACTCATTTACCTCATCAACCAAAAGAAGAAATGAGGTTGTTACACCCAGACACATTCACCTTATTCAGACAGAAGTATAAAATTCGTGGTTGCGCCCATCATACGCATTCACATTATTCCGACAGAGCTAAAATATTTGCGGATACTCCAAGACGCATTCACCTGATTCAGATAGAAGTAGAAAGTCAGCGTTACGCCCAGACGCATTCACTTCCTTCAGGCAAAACTTGAAATGTTGTGGTTACGCCCAGACGCATTCACCGTCTTCAGACAGCAATACAAAAGTTGTGGTTACACCCAAACCCATTCAACTCATTCATACAGAAGAAAAAACTTGTTTTGAGGCCTAGATGAATTCACATTAATCAGACCAAAGTAGAAAAGTCGTGGCTCCCCCAAAACTCATTCACCTTACTCAGACAGCAAGAGAAAAGTCCTGGTTTGGACCAGATGCATTCATCTCTTTCAATTAGAAGTAGAAAAGTGGTAGGTACGGTTTGGTGCATTCACATCATTCAGACTAAAATTTAAAATTCGTTGTTACGCTCAGATGCATTCACCTTATTCAGCCCAAATTAGAAAAGTTGTGATTTTGCCTACACGCATTCAGCTTATTCAGAAAGAAGTAGGAAAGACGTGGTTACGCCCAGACGCATTTACATCATTCAGATATAAGTAGAAAGGTCTTTGCTATGCTCAGACGCACTCATCTCATTTAGACAGAAGTCAAAAAGCCTTGGTTGCGCTCAAGCATATTCATCTCATTCAGACAGAAGTCAAAAAGCCTTGGTTGCGCTCAAGCATATTCATCTCATTCAGACAAAAGTCAAAAAGCCTTGGTTGCGCTCAAGCATATTCATCTCATTCAGACAAAAGTCAAAAAGCCTTGGTTGCGCTCAAGCATATTCATCTCATTCAGACAGAAGTATTAAAGTCGTGTTTATTTCCAAATGCATTCCTCTCATTCAGACAGACGTAGAAAACATGTTTATTGCCGTTATTCCTATGGTATAAAATCAAATCCAAAACGAAATTATTATGAATCTTGTTCAGATTGAATCTATAAAATTTAACAGAACTTTATAAAATTTGCTGCCGAAGTGATTTAAATTTTAATGATTATCTACTGGCGTCCTAATTGCTACAAACAGTAATCAGTTTTACTTTGGTGAATTAAAGACTTCTATTGAAATACACTCGATTTGAAAGTTTTATTACGGTTTCTAACCTAAAAACTATTCCTCTGCTACCGTACCACTTCTGAAAATGCTAGTCTTATCATGCTTACCCCCTCGTTCCCCAACCTACGCGAAAATTCGTCCCCTAGCGCCTTCTTCATCGTATAGCGTTTGCAATAAGCAGATTGACAGATCTAAGAAAAGCTTCAAGGAAGGTGATAACGTAGTAGTAGTAGTCAATGCCAAATCTTTTTTGATCCAAGAGGATCCCTTCTGTTAACAGAGATCACATTCCGGCGAGAGGCACAACGTCTAGCTGTTCACTATCACTTTGTTGGTTAGTTTTTCGATTTCGGTGCATAGAAACATTTCCTATGGGATCCAGTGTCCCACCTTTCCGATTAAAGCGCTCACGACAGTATCGGGTATTACACATGTCTTGTTACACAAGGTACAAGGCTCTCAACAAACGACACAATGAAAAATTTGATGCAGTTAGACACTTTTTTATTGGTTTAACATATAAATTTGTGTTTAAATTATAATATTAATTAAGGTGGCCGCCCTGGACAGCGAGCACAAAACCTAAAGGCCGCCTGCGGTTGACGGAGGACTTCAGCTCATCGTAGTTGCCGTGGTGGACCTTGCAGGCTTTGGTCTCGACCTGCGCCCACACGCTCTAGTCGAGTTTGAGATCGGGCGACTGCGGCGGCCAAAATTCCTTTGACCAGAAGTTTATTTTCGATCAAAATCACTTTTGCACGGTCTTAGTCCTGCTGAGAGACTTAGTCCGCTTCATTCGTGATTTTTCTTACCCATAGCAGGACTTTCGTGACCAAGATGTCCCTGTATTCGGCCGCAGTGAACTTGTAACCGACCGCAAACCACACTAACGCAATCTTCTCGCCATTCGAAGCCACGACGACAATCGTCATCAAGGAGTCCTTGGTGCTTGGTATCGGACACGTTGCGGACCTTGGAGACGTCCTGGCCGAAGCTTACCACGTGGTCCTTCTGCTTGTTGATCAGTGGATGGACCGTGAAGGTTTTCTTTTCATCAGCAACAATGGAAATTCAATTTCTGTTACTCTTTAAGTCGTTGAGAAGGCGATGACAGCTCTCCAGACTTGATTTTGACATAAAGTCGGTGAGCAGAGGGCTTTTTCCACGCACTCAAGCTCTTGCCGCCCGCCCATTGACGCCCCGAGATGTTCTTCTTCGCAGGCCTTTCTTACAGCCCAAACGGTTGAGAACTTGAAATCTCCCTGAACTTGGTCGATTTTTTGAGGTCTTCCTCGTTAGTCATCCTCTCTGAGACTCTATGGATGGTTATCCGGCTGACGTTGAGCCGCTTGGCAATGTCAGAATTATTGTAGCCGGCGCGAAAGAAAAGCAGAGATCTTGATTCACTTCCATGTTTATACACCTGCACACAATGGGGAAAAAAGTTTTAATGACACATGGTGAAAAACAAAAACTTTAAGTTTGTTTGAAGGAACTAAGTGTAACAGAACTTTTGCAAAACCCGGTAGTTGCTCTTCCTAGGGCAAAGTCAGGTTTAGAATTTTTTTTATTTTTAAATAAAAAAAATTCGAAACTGATTGAGATCACCATTAATTTAAGACCATTTTTAAATAATCCCCCTTCCCCCCGAGTGGGTTTATTATAAACGTTTAGGGGAAGGGTGCATGTTTCTGCACATTTGGTTTTAAGGGCAACCCTTAGGTTAGTTTTAGTAGCTCGAATTATCCTATAAGTTGTCACTTCCTGTTCCTTTTGGCCTCCCCTTTCTCTACGATTTCTTCTTCTCTCTTTGATAGCCTTTCTTTTTTCTCTAATAATTATTCTTTTTTCTCTAATAATTATAACCAAATAGTTTCTACTATAACTCGAGTGATGGTTTCAGTTTTCTGGCTCCACAAACAAGTTGGATTCCGCATCCGAGCTCCAAATTTGGAGAACGCCAAGATTTTTTTTTGGGGGGAGGGGGGAGTCTAAGTTGAATACATATGTTAGTTTTCGAGGCAAATTTGAAACATTTTTGAAGTCTCATTACCATATGTAAATATTTGTCACATAAACATGATTTGCACATAATAGGTGTTCATGCACAAATAAAAATTTCATAAAATATGGTAATTTTATGAGATTACTTACTGTCGCTCACATACGCCTGGTAGCATTTATGGAATCATTAGACGATGCATTTTTATGTCGGTTACTGATGAATCTACGTTCTATTCAATATCACCGAAATTCCACTCGTTGAGAACAATCTACGTACGAGGAGTTTCTCCCTTGAAAATGTAATTCTATAATAATTTTAAATACCAAAAGTCGATAATTACTTTAACAGCAATTTTCATAATATCCTAATTTAGGGTCCGGTATCCTCAAAGTAACACAGCGAAGAGTAAAAAATGCAAAATTACATCGTAAACAGAGTGCCATATTATTAGCCTTACTGACAACAGCAATTTGCTCAGTTGTATATTTTTAGTTTATTTTTCTTCACAGGCATAATTTATGGTAAGACCAAATTATCTGTTACGCTTTTGTGTCAAAAGGAGAAAAGATACCAACTATTTTCACCCATTCACAAAACGAGGACGAGGTAGTTACTCTTCGATATAACAGCCGAACCGATTAACAAAAGTTGGTGGCTTTTTTGGTAGTAATACCGAAAATTTCTTAAAGACCCTTGGACAAAGCTTACTATATGCATAGTAGACAGTAAATTCTTTCTACTTTACCAAAATTCACTTGTCTGGAACACCTTATTAAATTCCTCATGAAAGGAGTTCGCAAACATTGATAGCAAGGCAAGTTATCAAAAAAAAATTTAATTCAGATGAGCTATGAGAAAGATTTAGGGAGGGGAGTGTCGGTGTGAGATTTTATTGAAGTGTTCATCTTATTAGATGACGTAACGTCACCCAATTCTATTTTTCTTGTCATTCCAATTCACTTACAAATCAATGTTTCATGATACCAGGTAAATACGAATGCCTTTGATATTTAGCTCGGTTTGAATATATCAAGTGAGTTAAATTCTATTTGATTTACTGAAAAGAACTATCGGCATTCAATGCATTTTTACTGCAGTATGGTAGTTAATTAACTTTAATTAACACTAGGAGGACAAGGTTAATGATAGTCAAATGATTGGAAAAGGAAAAACTACCTAAGAAGGATAAAATACAAATGTAGCACTGAGAAAAATAACTACCAAAATTAGAATACTTACAACAGAAGATTAGGACACATAGGCACGAACACAATGAGAATAAATTTTACACATACAGATGAAAAAATTCTTGGGATGATAACGAATATGGTAAAAGAGCTGCAAATTTGTATATTTTAAAAGGTTTTCTTATTATTGCCTTTGCGACCTGAGAATTAAGGGTGGTTGCAGTTATCTATAGAAGTTCTTATTATGCACAACCCAACACATCCTGCCCTTTAATGTTTAATTTATCCTCCCCATCCTCGTTTATATAATTGATCAAACTCCATTCTTCAGTAGGTAGTCTCCTGATGCTTTTCTTTTTTAACTAAAAGTTTTTCTTCGATTCCTCAAAAGGAACCTAACAGGACCATATGGAGGAAACCGAAGTTCATAAATGCTGAAATGTTTTTTTAGGCTGAACCACGGTTTAGTGCTTATTTATATTTAAGTACTTAGTGTTCTCTGATCGAGCATTATCGAGCTTCTGTAGAAGTTCTAAATAGTGAGTGATGTCGAAGTTTCTTTAGTGTAAACAACTTTTTTTTCTCTTTTTTTTTGTAATTAAGTTCTCGACTTTGAATAATTTTGGGAGAGTTTGCTTCTGATGTTTCAAAAATAACGCCTGTAAAATTCCTATTCTTACAAGATCGGTTTATTGCACTTGGGGTAAGAGGTATGTATCGTAAACACTTTTCTACGAATAAATTAACCAAGACTTCGCTCTCTTAATTAACTCCACCATTCGCCTCAGTCAAAACTATCGCCTAATGACTTATAAGTATGAGATGGATCATTCTTAACTGGATGAACGAAGGACATTAATTGCCAAGAGAGGTAATCTTGGCTTCTCGAAGAGATCCTATTCGATTACTTGACTATGTAGTTATAATACAGGAGCTTCAAATGATGCTCATCGATCCAATGCTCGTAAATGAAAAAAAAATGGATAACTGATACGCCACTCACTTGATTTCTTACCTCTAAATATCTTTCCTCCGTTTCTTTATCGCACCACTGTCCATTTTCTGCCTCTTGAATGATCCTCAAAGATCGGAGGGTCTACTGGGCATCAGTTCTTGTTATAAACGTCATTACAAAGTCCCAGAATTCAGTGGCGTTCAAGATGGCTTGAGTAATGGTCTCATCAACAGGCCGTCAAGGAGCACAGATTTATACGCCGTCTCTCTTCTCCCTCCTTGACTGCTCTTCGCCTCATAGACCCCCACCCCCAATGCCCACGCTCCCAGCAAGCAGGCTGTGCTGTTTCGTAGGCGTCCCACCGGCATTCCACAGCCTTCCCACATCACCGGCGAGATATTTATGACCCGAATGCGGTGTATTTATTATTTCTATTTGTTTAGAGGCTTACCTTCCATTTGTCCGCATTGTTCACGCTACTTAGATACGAGATGGGCGGCGGTGGGTTGTGGGTGGAGCGCAAATCAAGTTTTTGGGCGGTAGTTTTTCCAATTTCTTTATTTTCAATTGTCAAAAACGCAAGACAAACTTGTATTTTTTTCCAACAAACTAAGGTTGAGTGAATTCAATTCATGTGGGAATTAATTGGAAGAAGCAACGAGGGATTGGTGGTAAGTGGAGGGTTACAAAAGATGAGGGTCCATCCAGAGAATCACGGGATTTGTCTCCTCGATTACCAAGGATATTTTAATCTCATCCCACGGGGATGAATATAGATATATATATATGATAGTGAAACCACTGTATAGGAGCCAAAAGTTTAATTACGAGACTAGTTTTAGTATGCAGTTTATCATACCCTCTTTAGTCGCATACTGAAAATGCAATTGTTACAAAAGTCTATAAATAGCGTACAGATCAGAAAAAAACACAAAGAAACACAAAACGGGGAAAAAAGGTTATTAATCAGGGGGTGTAAGTCTAAGATCGTTGACTAAGCTGTTTACGATGAGGTTACGAGAATGGGGGCTGCATTTCAATTGCCCATCTGACAAATTAAAATTGGGAATTTCTCCTATTAATATAAATTCTACTATTTTTCTTTTACGGAAATCTTTACAATTATATATGATTTATGCCTTTGAATAGTCAATTAGGTGGTTGAAATTGTTAATATGATTAAAAATACTGGGTGTGGTACTACCTCGTCTCACATCACCTTTATGTTCATAAATTCGTTTTATTAAGGTTCTTCCGGTCTCTCCTATGTAAAATGAGAGACAGTTTGTAGAGCCACACGGGATTAAATATACACTTGCTTCATTTGCATGATACACTGGATTGGTCGAATGGAAATATTTAAGGATAGAAAAAGGGTATTTAAATGTGCTTATGCCTGGGGAAATAACTTTGTCCACTCCTTTAAGAAGGGGAGAAAAGGGAAGGTATAGACACTTCGTATTACTAAATTTGTTTTTATCCTTTGGACGGTAATGAGTATATTTTGCTTTAGATAAACTTTCATTGATTATGTGGAGGGGCTAATTTAATTCAATGAAACTGCAGGTTATATATCTAATCTCGTCTTCTAGAAAACAAGGGTCGCATATCCTAAGTGCTCTCAAAAACATACCTGATGCAATGGTTCGCTTAATGTTAATATGATCATGAGAAAAGAAATGGATATAAGAGTTAGAATTGGTTTGTTTTCGCTACACAGTGAAGCTAATTTTGTCAATGACTATAACAATTTTTGCCTCAAGAAAGGATATACAATTATCTTTTTCCCACTCTACTTTAAAATTGATAGTGGGATGGAGGTCATTCAGATTTTTAATGAAATGTCAAATATGTTTAAACTATTTATAAGCCAAATCGATATGACATCAGCTACATACCTATACTATACAAAATTATGATGGGGAATCACAGAAGGGAGTAATGATACTTCGAAATGCTCCATAAAAAGGTTAAATAATATGGGCGATAAAGGATTACCCATGATAAGACCATATTTTTGACAGATAAAAAAACATATCGCTGATAAATACACTGTCAGTAACACAAAGTTTAACAAGATTTATAATTTTATTTTTGCCTAGAGGGAGGTTTAATTTTTGATTGTCTAATACCTTAGATAGAATATCAAGAGCTTCGTTAACTGGGACATTAGTAAACAGGCTGTCTACATCAAGGCTTATTAAGCGGCTTCCTTTTATTTTGATTTTCCTAAAATTTTCAATGAAATCAGAGGAATGGATTATGTGTGAAGGAGAGGTCAATCCAACAGCGTCAGCAAGAAGAAGGGAGGCTAACCATTTCAAGAGTTTGTACGCATGAGAGTCGATACACGATATAATAGGTCGGAGTGGCGTTCCTCTGTTGGGTGTTTTTGGTAGACCATACATACGGGGAAGTGATGAGTTGGTAGGTTGAAAACGATGAAGAAGGTCTGGGTTGGATCGTTTGAGCAATTTTGCGAGAGTTTTGTGGAAGATCTCGGTTTAATTTTTCAATAAGAACATAAGAACATAAGAAAAGAAGGAGACTGCAAAAGACCATTCATGGCCTACACTTGGGTTCGAAGATAAATTCTCGAAAATGTTCATATCATTTAGTAAATCATGAAAAGCGGATTTCAAGTTCGAAACTACTTGGAATCCGCCTTTCATTTTCCTGTGGGATTTTTTGCATATATATATATATATATATATATATATATATATATATATATATATGCAAAAAATCCCACAGAAAAATGAAAGGCGGATTCCAAGTTCGAAACTACTTGGAATCTGCCTTTCATTTTCATGTGTGATTTTTTGCATATATATATATATATATATATATATATATATATATATATATATATATATATATATATATATATATATATATATATATATATATATATATATATATATATATATATATAATGCATGTGAGAAGATGAGCTAAACCGCATAATTATGATTGCGAAATTACAAATAATTCTCGAAATATATATATATATATATATATATATATATATATATATATATATATATATATATATATATATATATATATATATACCAGGCAATGGCTTCGCTACTAAGATTAAAATTTAAAATTAAAAAAAGCAGCCATGGTTAAATTTTTATAAATTTTCTGAACTTCGCCAATTATAATAATTTTAAACAGGAACTCTAAACTAAATTTTCCTCCTTTCAAAATATTACGTTGCTAAAATATAGTTATAGAATAGAAGATATATAAAAATAAATTTCATGAACTTCACCATTTCTTTTATATAAAAGAATTATTAAAAATAACTTTGATAAAAAACATAAGTCATAACCAAACTAAGATGAAAGTATTATTCAAATAATCAAAAAAATCCCTTCTTAAATTATAGTTAGTGATGATGATGATGATGATGATGATGAGATTCACTTTTTCTTTTTTCTCTGTTTTCCTCTTGCTCTCTCTCTCTCTCTCTCTCTCTCTCTCTCTCTCTCTCTCTCTCTCTCTCTCTCTCTCTCTCTCTCTCTCTCTCTCTATCTATCTATCTATCTATCTATCTCTCTCTCTCTCTGCTCTTGATTTTGCAATGTTATCCTTGGGGTCTTTGTCTTTTTTATTCAACTTCATTATCCGTCCTCATTTTATTTCTTCCCCTATCCGCATCTGCCCGCCTCTCCTCGCATTATTTTCTCAATAAATGCCCTCGTTGACCGCAACAGTTTCTTTTTCATTATCTAATAATCCGTCTCCATCGAGGACAAATTAAATTTGAGGCTCAGTGAACAATGGCTGGAATTCCAATCAGGCTGGAGCCCGAAGCATCTCCCTCTCTCCTGCGGAGACGTCCAAAGAGTTTGAGATGGTAATGAACGAAATCTGTCTGGGGAGGGATCGAAGCCCCATTTGCCATACCTCGGGCTTCCGCAACATCATCGCTGATGAAAACACCCGGCTACCGTCCCCCCTCCCCCCTCTCTCGGTCTCGGATCCTTAACCTTAACACAATTTCATAAATCACCCGACCACCTTTGCCGCCGGACTGGCCTTGTACGAATGGATTGCCCTAAACTTTATGTATATGCCTAACCAAGAAGAATGAAATGTGGCAATCAGTGAGTAGTTATTTTGGGGTGCGCGGGTGTGCAAATCTGGTAAATGATAACAAAGTTTTATTCATGACCAATTGCCATAGAAGATTTCCCTTGCTCGTTCTATTTCCAAAATAACTTTAAATTAAGGTTTGGCTCAAGAACGCCCCCGCAGTCTCCAACAATGAACAACTGTTGTTACTTCGATTACCCCAAGTTCAGGAGCTGAATCACATGTTAAAAGTAGTGTGAAAAAGTCTATTAAGTAGATTTTAATAGCAAAGGTTAGCGACTCTCTCAGACAAATTTCTGAAGGCGAACCCAGTCATAAGTATTTTCGGTAGATCAGAATTAGTGAATGAATAAAAAAGTTTAAAATTTGAAAAAAGGTTTGACGTTAACTTGAATAAAAAAATATATAATATGGTTAGTCGCCGCTCCGATATAAATTAAACCACTAAGGCGAAATTGATAAAAAGAAAAAGGTAATGTTTGAAAGGATAGAAACCGTAAATAGCTTTTAAAATTTAAAGGGAGAAATGTACGAGTAGTAAGAAAGTTGCCATTCAAGTCTTCTTGACTTTTAAAGGCTAAAACCCCTTATTTTCACATGGAGACACGCTGTTATTCTAAGATACCCCTCCCCTATCGCTCCTAGGTAGGGTTTAGAAGACTTAGAAACTGTTTGCGGTCAGAACTTAGAAGACTCTTTCGATTTTTTTTCCAGAGTTGGTAATTAAGAGCTTGAAGGGGTATACAATTTTGATTGTATACTTCATGAATTGACCATTGCCTTTTTACAACCTAACCTCTCGAACCTTAGTTTCGTCCTCAGGAACAAGCTCAAGTAAATTGCCCTATTAGCCAAAACGGTCTCATTGGTTTTTGAATGAGTACTAGTACATAAGTACTATTTAACCGTTTAGTCCAGGAAATTTTGTAGAGACCTCTATTGTGTTCGCAACAACTTAGAAGCTAAGATGATAATAAAGTTCTCGAACAGTGTCGAACATTTCAGATAGGAACTTAAATGATTTACTAAGCGATCTTTAAGCATCCTCCTTTCTGAAATTTTGAAACTTAGATTAGAATTAGAATATAATGACACGAACAAATTGGATTTAATTACTCTCGTCAATCATTCCAAAAACTACCAACCCAAAATGAGCAGATAGGTATTGTCAGATGTTTGATGTTATTTAAATGTATGTGACCTTGGAATATTTTTAACAACAGAGCCTCAAAGAGGCTTTGCTACTCTATTAAAGTTTGAGCTTTATCGCTATAAACGAAGACGGGGTCTCCATAAACTTCTGAAATCCCTTAAAAACTACGACAAACAGGGAAGTAGACCTATCTAGCACATCTTTTATGTGCATCGCTATCTCACTGAGGGATGTAAAAATATAAAAAGTACATGTTGACTGATTATTTGACGAGTTGACAAATGCTATGTGAAATATACAGTTATATTTGAATGCATTAACGAAGTTTATCTGATCCTTCGTGAAATTCTAATTTAGGGGTTTTGAAACAAAAATATTTAACCTTTTTGCAAATGATGCAATCCTGATCTTTTTGACAGTTTGATATGGGAGGAGTTTCCCGGAAATTTTTGCTTCTAAGGAATGTGAGACTGGAATCGATATCAAGATGTTTGCATTTTAAATAGCAATTTTGAAATATTAAACGTGTTAAAGGATGATTTTTGTCTGCCAATATGGTATTATCTCAAGTTAGCAATCATTAAGACAGCCACAGATTTAGAGATGTACTATCTATTGAGAGACAAAATCAATAAGGCAAGGTACAGGTCTGATCTACAGAAAATCAAAGATTTGCAGTCGAAGTAGGAAGCCGGAAATCTGTGTCGCGTTTTGTCAAAGATCGAGAAGCTTCTAGAGATTAGACATTCGCTTAAAGCGTCACATTCTACCCTGAAATTGGCAAAACCTTTCACAATTTTAACTGAAATAGGAAAGAAGGCTGAAATGTGGCCTAGCCTCGCAAGTCTTGTACTGGTGAGATAATAGGTAGCTCGACGCAGGACAAAAGTCCAACAAATAGAGAGGGCGAACACAGACTGGCCGTTTAACTCTCTTCACCGTGCTATTGATTTAGACGGGCTGTCGTGCTTGAAGAAATTTGACAAAGTCAGTTGCAGGTCTCTTTGTCACCATTGACATCTATTTATCAAAAGTTCTACTTTTTTCTCCATCTTATTGTTCATGATATTTCAAACGAAACTCCAATGCTTCACATTTACCCCATAGTCCTCATCAACTTATTATTAAATTCCAAACAAAACACAACATGAAACAAAATAAAAACAATCGCAAATTGTAAATATTTTTTTTATTAAAGATGTTAATCTTCATATAATGAAGTCTAATATCCGGAATAAAACCTTGATTTTATTCCCGCGCTGGAACTATTTTCTGGTTAGGAATGATTACATCTTTACATTTCATTTCTTTTCATTACAAGTCCTTTATGAAAAAGTTATTCTGTATTGTACTTGAAAGCGAGACCCAAATCAAATCATGCTTCAATTAAATCTCCGCCTGAATAATTGGAAATCAAAGGTCCTCGAAATCAGGGGTTTTCCCGCCGAGCGCACGCGAGCCTCACCATGTGCGGACTACAAGTCGTGTTTTCCCGATCACCGCACACCAATGAGCGGAATGCTGAATCCTGAACTAATATCCGATCTGATAGATTTGAATACTGGCCATTTGCCAGTAGATGTCTCAAAAGGATTTTCTGCTATGAGACTAATACGTATTTTCATTTGGATTTGAAATTGGACATTGTTATTATTTGTCATCTTTAGATTCCGGGCCCTGGAAAATTTGCACCGAAGGTTAATATTATTTTCCTGTCATTTATCTTTGTGCATCTATTGAGTGAAGCGTGCGCTTATGTATATAAATACATAAGCATATCCTTGACTTAATAAATGCTAAAGGAAAATTACCTATCAAAGTAATATTAACTTTCGTTTTAATATATGCAAAAATACGCCATAGAAATGGCCCAAAGTTTGTTCCGACTATATATGATTTTAAAAGTCTTTAATAATATTATAAAAGTTATATAGAGTGAGGTGAAACAAGTATTTCACATTTAAATCTTCAATATTTCTTTAATATTTCTTGTTTTCGTCTGGTTATAAAACTAACAGGAAACTCACTAAACATTTATTTAACAGCAGAAATAGACATATGACACATTTTATTTGTTATAACAACAATTTTAATAAACAAAATTCAGCAGGTGACAAAAGTATTCGACCACTCTAATAAAATGCGATAATATTGGGCAAAATGATGCTCGTCACGTTTGGATGACAAAAGAAACTGCCTATGATCCTAAGCACACCATCCAAATTGAGAAACACGGAGGAGTTCCTCTCATTGTTTGAGGCTGCTCTACTGCACATGGCACAAGAGCACTCCACATCATTGATGGAAAAATGAACGGTGCCACGTATCGAAAGCTACAAGAAGAAAATTTGCTCCAAATTGCGAAAAATCCCTACGGCCCACATAAATGGATATTTCAGCAGGATAACGATCATAAGCTCAAGGCCGAATGAACTGCAGAATGGTTTAAGAAGAGAAAAATAAACTTCCTTCCGTAGTCAAATCAATCGCTAGGCCTAAATCCTATTGAGCATTTGTGGTGATTAATGAAAGCTGCAATTCGAAAGAGAAACATACAGAACCTTGCCTCATTGAGGCAGATTTGCGTTGAAAAGGGGAATAAAATATCTAGAAATGATTGCGAAAAACTAATATCAATATATAATAATCTTATTCGTGGTGTTATTGCAAAGAAAGGTTATGTCACGAAATATTAAATGAATTGAATTATTATTGGTCGAATATTTTTGTCACCTTTAAAATATTATTTATTAGTAATTATTTTATGTACAAAGAAAATCTTTCATATGTTCATTTCTTCTGTTGAATATATTTTTTACTGAGTTTCCTATTATTTTTATAACCAGTCGAAAGCACGAAATATTTCAGAAATATTAAAAATTTAAGTGTCAAAGTACTCGTCCCCTTTACTTTATATGTCGAGCAGAAGATTTCGAATTCTTAGTTATTTGCGTCAGAAATTTTAACCTTAACGGTATAAGTACGTAGAAGAATCCTATTAAAGGATTTTTCTCATTTTTTGATCAGAACAAGTTTTGAAGTACGTCCAATGTACCTTTCTGAATTCCATCATGGTAGTTTGCTCTTCAATAGACAGTGAAAATTTTATCGTTGATTTTTCAGCGGATTTGGTGGAAGAAAGAAATCTCACAGCCTGACGGCCATGCGTTGCTCCACAGTAAGACAGCCTTAGAGGGTAGTTCTCTATCAAATATAGCTCTGCCTCACAGCTTCTTAATTATCGCGATCGAAAATCAAATTCTAAACATTCTGGAAAAATCATTAGTTGCCATAGCAGAGTCAACCAAGCAATTAGCCAGACTTAGGGGAATAAATTTCATGCAGTCGTCACTACTAAGTATTAAATACGCTCACTTGCTGCTCGAAGATTTATTCCTCCTTAATATAGAATATTTTACTCTTTTGACTAACATATTTCTTAGGACAGACTCGAGCAGAGATGTTTGTAAAGTGTTCCACAGTTTGCCCAGTAGCGCCCTCCGACTTTACGTGTTTGCCACTGAAGTTGATATCATGAGCGGCGACAACGGTTGCTAGAAACGACGTTTCTAGTAAGGATTGGAAAAATTGATAGGAGCTAGTGACATTATTTCTTAAGAAAGAACAAGCATCAGCTGCATAGAAGAATATATGTGGTAATTGTATTTGTTCGTATATGTTTTAAAAAGTGTGCAAGGTTAAGAGATAAGGTTCCTTTATTCATCCTAATATATAATCGACATAATCCACAATTAAATGAAATCATTGACTATATGCCGCGAAGCGCAAGGTCAAGGCGTCGCTTTTTTAAAAAAAAGAAGTAAAGTTCAATTGTACGAATTTATCGCCATAAAATGACCCATATGACCATGGGACAGGTGGTTATTCGCCCTGAAGATTCCCAAATCACCATCGGATTTGGTGCTGGGTGGTGCCATCTTGTGGCAGAAGCCTCAATCAGCCATTCAGCCGCATCATTGGAGGGACTTTCCCTCTTGTTAAATTAGACATTGCCACTCCAATTCATATTCCACTCGGTTCTTGTTCTCTACTTGCCAAATGATAGTAAAAGTCTTACAAATTCATCGACTGTGCGAGTTTCCTCAAAGTTATAACCATCTCTACCTACGCGCCTTTCGCAAAAGGCAATTAAATCGAAAATGTTGCCTGGGCAAACACATGCAAGAGGTGAATAGACATTCATTTAAATATTAAAATACCCATATTTGTAATTTTTAAAAATATAATACATTTTTTAAAGAAGGAAATACATTATTAATACTTTGTGGACTTCTCTTTATCGGTTTTCAGAGCTCCAACTCGCCTAAGCATAGATTTAATAAATTCTGAGATTACAGCTTGGGGTATTTCTGTCCATATTTAGCGTATGTCATTTAGCAATTATTACCGATTTCCAGTTTTTTTTAACTTATCCTGCAAACTCTTGTTTAGTTTTCCCTACACATGTTGTATTGGGTTGTTGTCAGGGGGCTGACCTGGCCAGGGAATTCGTTTGATGCCGTTTAAGTCATCCTTTATTTTGTCCCACCTTCCATAAATAAACAGTTTTGCCGAGTTAACCATTTAAACGCAGTGGTAGAAGTCCTTCATTAAGAATGGACGTATATTTTCCAAATTTCTCCCTACAGCATAACATAAAATCCACACATGGTTTAACTTTGGTTCTAGCCTGTTTATGTTAAATTCCTAAGGGGATTATATTCAAACCGACACCCGTCCACTGTCTGAAAAAATAGTAAACCTTGATTCGTTAGAAAAAAAAAAATAGGCCAGGCAAAATTACAAAGAATTATGGCTCCACTCATGAGCCTATTCATTCCTATTCTTAATATTCGTCAGGCTTAAAAGAGGCTTCTTTTTGCCTGTATGTCCATAAATAATATCTAAGAGTGCAGTCAATTTACTGTTTTTTGGGGACTGATTTGGCATCTTTCTGACACTTCAGAAGCTTTTAACCGAGAGTTATTGAGTTTCGAACAGCACGAAGACATCTTTGAGAGGGCCTAGTACGACCAGGTTTATAATTTAATGATCCTTTACCATTGCTTAAATTAAACTATAAATCTATCAATGGGACAAAGGGGCATTCCAAGATCCTTAGCAATTTGTTTTGAGAAAAATCTACTGTCAGATTGACCAACAATCCGTTCTATTTGGAAATCATTAATTTCTTTGAAATTTTGGTTTCTAAGCATGTTAAATACGTATTTACAATATTAAATTCTAAAATTTTCGAAACAAAAATAGGAATAAAAACAGTTTATCATAAAACTTGGTGTTTATTTACTTCTTGCATGTCTTTATGTGAGGTAGGAAGAAAACCCATAGAACCATACAGTGCGTGTCACAAAAGGAGGATAAGACAGGATAAGGCAATGCTGGCCATGGTAAGCTGCGCTCCCCAAGAAGCATTTCTCCTAGGAGCGCAACACATAATGAAGGTAGCGGGTGGGGCTGTCGTGGCCCCCGGTCCTGTAATACCGGTTAATCTAAGTCAATGTTAAAATCAAGTGGGTGGAGAGAATGTTAGGGGCATATGTGATGCTGGAAAGAGGGGACTGGTATTCAATGTCTTTGTAAAAGGAAGGTTGCAGATGTTTGTTCTATGTGAATGTCGTAGAATAGGCTCCATATATATATATATATATATATATATATATATATATATATATATATATATATATATATATATATATATATATATATATATATATATATATATATATATATATATATATATATATTCGTTGAGGGGATTATTCTATATTTCGAGTGCGTGGTAACCAGATGCCGAGAATGGTTCGAAAAGGGGCCTGGAGAGGGCTTATTTATCTTCAATATACTTAAGAAGTGGAACGGAGCCCAAGGATAAATAATATTGCAAACATTAATAAAATAGAGTTTTATTAATTAATTTATCAAAACAACACACGGAAAATATTTACATGACTGGGAATTAAATGGAAGAGACACAGGAAACGAAAAAGGTTATGGGAATATTTGACTAAGCGGAGGATTAAGATTTGGAGGGATTTATAACGACAAAACAAACAAGAAGGGGGAATAGTTAGCTAGAATCCGTTTAAAGCACAGAGTTGCGTTGACACAAAGTTAAATGGTTAAATGTAATGCGTAGCTTACGTAATTATAAGGTTGTCGTGGCAGAGGAAGGCGATGGGAAGGAATCTTCGGTCCAACTGGTGGTTTCTTTTCCAGGAGAAGGGGTTCTTCGGGGGGGGGTGTCCTTAACGAGGGGAAAGGACTGACTTCGAGGAGTGAGAGCAAAGTGGGGCTTGGAAGTACGAGCGATCCTTGAGACAAGATATCGGAGATGTTCTAGATGAACAATGGAGGTTATTGGTGTAACCAAGCGTTCTCTGGAAGAACGTTAAAAGGAGGGGAATTAAATTACCACTGACGTGATTTCTTGGTAACGAGAACCGTTTCTTGACGAACGGGCTTGAAGAACAATGGCTATTCTAAAGTTATTCTCTTTCTGAACAACAGGGGAGGGCCCTGTTGACTTGGCGTCACGAGGGGCACGAACCTTGGCACTCAAGGGATATTGTCCTCTTCTGCACAATAAGGGGTTTCTCGGGGTAGAGTTCCTGGGTGCACAAAGGAGACCGGATCGGCGTGATGCCTCGCGAAAATAATCGGGATCTGCTTCAAACGCAAAATGCTATCGCATAAATAGCCGGAGCCAGACCCTCGGCGTAGGAGACCAGGGGGGGGGGAAACTTCGATGGAATGTCCCGGTGGCGCTAGGAAAAATATCTTATCTTCCGATAAGCCTAATTCAATCTGGCAAGATCGACGCATGGAGACAAACAGAGGATTGAACCTCCTTAATTAAACTTGAGAATGGTGGGTGATAACGCGCCTTCTACTCTTTCTCGCAGGATGCTCGTGGGAAGCATGCGTTTCGACATGTGATATGGGCTGAAGCATGGCAGCCTTATACCGTTCTATCACAATGTGAGACAAACAAGAAATGGAGTGAAGAGTTTGTGTGGGAACGAGTGCAATCAAGTATAAATCATGGTGGTAAGCGTAAATTGAGTGTCGCAACACTTTTGAGTGATGAGTGGCATGATGCAATTGTTGAGTATGAATATACAAGATCGATAATTATGTGGGTTAGGTTGAGATTTTCAATAAAACTGTGTGTGCTTGTAATCTATGGACCATGTAATGTTCGGAGGCAAGCATAACCTTAAGGACCTCAGCCTTAATCATTGATAGACTACCCATGGTTTTCGAGCCCGCCGGCCTTAAACTGACGAAACCAAAAACTAGGCAGCGTTTCTTAGTAAACAACCAAGGATGGTCTGTTTCTTGAAGGAACCCTCTGGTTAATGTAAGTTTAACCATGCGCTGAGTGACAAAATGAGTAGTTTTCTGATACTTAATGCCACACCTGTGCCGGTTATTCCATACTATACCTTCAATTTGTAAAAGGGATAATTTATGCCAGGGAACTGGCAAAGTGCTCTCTTGTAGATATCACGGAAGTTTTGGCTGACTAGGTGGCTTTATGATCGATCCTCCCAGTCACTATTCGTTAGTTTCGAGTTAGATAAGATTCCAGAGGCGGTGAGTGCTAGTTAGTCTTGTTACTCAGTGAAGGCATTCTTGCCGTATCCGCAGAGGTGTTATAACTACCAACGTTTCCTCAATGTGAATGAATCTTTCAAGCGTGCCAAATTGGCTCAATCACAGATATGTGCAAACTGTTAAATGGACTGACACGATAAGCCAGCTTCGTGCAGTGCCAATTGAGTGAATTATGGTGGCTCATATGCTGATTCTTCAAAGCAATGCGAGACGTTCATATTTCAATAAGAAGAAGTTGACATTCATTATATAGACCACGTTTTGGTTTGAAAAGCTAGAAAGACATTTCTTTCACGATCGGCATTACCAGGCACCTCGTGCTCTTCCAAACTCTAGGAAGCACACTAGTCCTGGCAATTTCAGGCCTATGAGCGCAGTAGCTCCCACGATATTACTGATCATTCCGTCAGTTCTACCTCCCTTAGACACCTCTCCGGCAGAAAAATGGGCGCACAACTATTTCGGATGAAAATGGCCCCGTCTCCCCTCCTGCATCACCACCTTGAGGTCCACGCCCTTCCTCCGAGTCGCTATAATTGGAAGAGGTACAGCTCGGGACGGTGGAAGTGACTCTCCATCCCCGCTACCGGGTAACTCAAAGCATACACCCTGAAGGCAGAGTAGGGATAATAAAACAACATCTTCCATGCTCCTGCGTGAAGATGATGCACGATACACAACAACAAATCTCAGGCCTCTTCGTAAATATGAGGTAACACCAACTAAAGAAGCGCCGCGTCAAGGAAAAGAGTCAAGGCAAGAGAAGGTCATTTTTCAAGTGGCACATCCTCGAATAAATCCTTGAAGGCATCAACACCTTGCCCGATTTCGTGTTCAATAGCCTCGAAGGTTTGAATCATTGAGGTGTACGGCCATTCCCGTGAATCTTTTGTAGTTAAACAGAGCATCATCGGTTCATTCAAGATAGATCCTGAAGGTAATATATTTCATGGAATTGGCGTTGACTCGGGGATAACTGGGAGGAGCTTAAGAGGCTTGTTTCCTCCCCTTGTCCCTAAGTTATTTTCAAGAGACCATGTTAGGTGCGTCCCCTCTGCCCACTCTCGTTAGATACGAGGTTTTTGCTACTCTTCTGTCCGGATAGGCGTCATGCAGGGGGGTGTGCTTTATGGAATTATAGAATCAAGACCAGCAAAACCCCTAAGATCCAATCTCTTTTCAGTCGTGTAGGAGTGAGGAAGTTAAATAAAAGTTAAGTAATTATTGTTTTATTCCGTGTTCTTACGAAGCAAATAAGTGTTCATCCAATTAAAAAAAACAAACATACTTTTCGGCATATGAAACGATTACTGAATGGCTATCGGATAACCTTCTCAAACTCAACTATCACAAAACTGAGGTTCTTCTGATGGTCACTTCAGCAGATGTTGCTCGCTGTAAAAATGTAGCCCCCTCTGTCAATCTAGGTGGCTCCCCTATCACGTTCTCTGATAACGGTAGAAACCTGGCTGTTTCCGTTGACAGTCAACTTGACTTCAAATCGCACTTTGCTAATATCAGCAAATCATATCTCTGCTTTCTCCGTATACTCAGTCATATCCGGTCCCACTTTGACCCAAACAGTTTTGAGATAGCCATCAGGCCTCTGTTACTTATTGCCTTGATTACTGTAACTCTCTTCTCACTGGATCCCCCACTAGCACTATAATTCGTTCTACTTATCTTGTCTAGATCTTTGCGGCTCGAGTTTGCCTCCGTTGAGGACGGTTTTCAAGTGCCACACCCCTGGTTCGCGAACTGCACTGGCTGCATTCGGTTCTTCGCACTCCTCTCTGGCACAAGGGTGATATGACTTTCTATGTATGTGCATTTAAGCTGTAGAATAGTCTGCTTGCTGGCATATGCTCCTCTTCCTCGACTGGCGCTTTCAAGTTGGCTCTGAAAAAAACGCCTCTTATGTCGGGAGCCATATAAAACTTATGCTATTTTTATTATATTGAAATCCTTTTTGCTTAAAAAATCGATCACTTGATGAACCTTGTTATCAGCCCTTTCTTTATTGAAATTCACATTTGTAAAGTTGAGCAACACCTTTAATACATTCTTCTCATCAGTATTCACTAGGGTAGACCTAAATATTATCCCTTTGCTAAGCCAAAGAGATGTTTCAGGTGTTCAACTACGTACCACCGTAAGTGAAAACTATGGGTTAAAAATTTTAGCAGAGCTTTACTCAAACAAATCAGTAGAGTCGGACACTATCTCAGCAAAAATTCTAAAATAAGCTAGGAATGAGTTTTCCAAACAACTGACACTGCTTTTCAATAGATCGTTGCAGATAGGGACTATGCCAGACAAGTGGAAGCTTGCTCATGTAACATCAATATTTATAAGGGTAGCACCTAAGCCCCAATTAGCTTAACCTCAGTTGTATTCAAAATTCTTGAAACACTCATAAAGAACAGAACCCTGAACTATTTGGAGGCAAAAATTCTTAGAGTCACCCAGCTTGTCTTCCGTAGCAAACGTTCTTCCCTCTCGAACCTTTTCGATTTCTTCAATGTAACTAGCGGAGTTCTCCAAGGCTCAATTTTAAACTGTCTTCTTTTTAATCTACATTAACGGTTTTGATGAAAATCGGACATGCACAATGCCAAACTTGGAAAATGTGCTTTAACACGGATAAATGTAACGTGTTCCACATATGAAATAAAAAATGAAGCAGTATATTTTTCATTAAATGAACAATTGAAAAGCGTAGACGAGGAAACAGATTTAAGAATAAAAGTATCGTGTGACCTAAAACCCAGTCAACAATGCACAGAAGTTACAAGAAGGCGAACAAAATAATTGAGTGTAAAGGCAGGTTATTTGAGCACAAGTCGAAAGAAGTAATACTTACGCTCTATAAAACTTTAGTTAGGCCTCTTCTCTAGCAATGTGTTCAAGTCTGGTGCTTTTACTACCAAAAACATATAAACAAGCTAGAACGGATTCAACATAGTTGCAATAATGATACCTAGTCTTAAAAACAAACTATACGAGGACAGTCTTAATGAATTAAATCTACTCCCATTAAACCAGCGTAGACTAAGGGGTGACTTAATTCAAGTATTCGAAATCTTCAAAGGCAGAGTTAATATGAACTTTAGAAAGTACTTTATAATCGACTTATTTAATCACACAAAGGGATATGGTTGTAAAATTTTAGGTAAATCGTTTAAGCCACACGAGCTAAAAAAAAAAAATCCAACCGAATTGTCAATTTATGGAATGGTCTTCCCCATAACGTCATTGACTACACTACAGTTGATTTTCTTAAACATAAACTAGACAAACACTTTACCTCATACCCAAGACTGACTATGATTTTTAAAGGAGTAATATTTTCATTTTAGCCCTACATCAAATAAGCGAACATCAATTATCAAAGCGGCGAAGTTTAATAAACTTAGCATAGATAGTGTCTGCAGAGAACTTCGTAAGGATCGAATGGCCTGCTGTTGCATCCTTTTTCCTTTGTATTCCTTTTTATGTCTATCTTAATCAAAAAGTACAGGGTTTGGTAAAAGTTCTGTTGCGCTTGTTTGTCATAGAAAATGTTCCGTCAAGCAAACTTGAGTTCTACTTATCCAGCACGTGTCATTAAAACGTCTTTTCCATTATCTGCATTGCATATTCAGATAGAAGTGGAAAGAAACAAGATATGTGCTTTCATGCGAGCGGAACACAACAAGTCCGATATCTCCAAGCGTTTCAATGTCAACCGGATGACCTTTCACAGAGTCGCGGAGAGGATACAGAATGGAAAAGACTTCAAAGATCAACCTCTCTTAGGCAGACTTCAAAGATCAACCTCGTTCAGGCAGACCTCAAATTGTCAACCGTTTGGATGTGAGAAAGGACTTCGAAAGTGCTACAAAGCTCAAAATTACTTCACTCACAAAGAAGAATAACATCTCAATGGCCATGGTGCTCACGGAGTCCAGGTCCTTCAAGAAAGCGGGTGTCAAGTGGAAAGGCCTCTTCTTACCTATCGTGTGCCAGAACAACATTGGGAGCACTGTCGTCGCTTTCTCAACGACTTGAGACTCATATAAATCGAATTCTAATTTTACCTAATGAAAATACTCTACGGTTGATCAGCTCATAATCAAACAAAACGACTTCGTGGTAATCTTCAGCCATGATGTCTCCGAGTTCCGCCCGTGTCCACGACTAAGCACCCCTCTTCTGAGATGATGCTCGTAGTCGTGGATTCGAATGACGAGGAACTGCCGCTGGTGTTGTTCGTGGCCGGTTACAGACTCACCTCGTAAGATTACTAGGACATCTTGGCAACGAAATTCCTGCCGTGGGTGAGAGAGATCACGAAGAAGGCGGACTGTATTTCGACATGACGGTGCCCCGGTCCACACGTCCAAAACTGTGCAAGAGTGGTTGGGTCGAACATGAACTTCTGGTCGAAGGACATTTGGCCACTGCAGTCACCCGACCTCAATCCCATCAGCTACAATGTGCGGGCGTAGGTCAAGTGCAAGTCCTGCAAGGTTTGCCACAGAAACGTGGACAAATTGAAGTTTCCCGTCAACTGTGTGTAACCACCATGAGAAAGGACTTCGTCCGCAACGCGTGCGTAGCCTTCATGTGTCGCTTGGAGCATGGGCTCACCGCCGAGGGCGGCTACATTGATTAATATTCTAATTTAAACACATATTTATATATTAAAACAATAAAAACGTATTTAACCTCATCAAAATTATCATTGTTTTTATTGTTGAGAGAGTCGTAACGAATGTAATATGACTTTTGAAATACCCGGTATGTATCCATTTAAATTAAATTTCATCTGAACTTTTCACCATCTGATTTTACCCACGAATCGCTTATTGCAACAATTTCAATTTCTTAAACAATCACTAGACTCATTTAATTTATTTATAATAATTCATGCATTAAAAGATATACACCTTATTTTTACCATTTCGTGTGTAGGTAATAAACATTACATATCTATGCTGCCGCTATCCGTGGCCACCCAACACTCTCGAGCCATCGGATGAACCACTTCATTGGTCAATGGTGGCTATTTTAGGAGCGCTCTTGCAGTTATTCCATCGTCACACATGTGACCATCAGAAGCTTTACCACTCACCCTTTCTTTCGATTAATTCAGTCTAGAGCTCTCTGGCTTTCATCTTTCTTTTCTTTTTACTTTGAGCTCAAAATATATGTTGTGTATGCAAGCCAATGAGATGAATGTAATCGCTGCTGTCAGGTCACCCGTGTAATTTGTGATTTGGAGTCACACTATGGATATTGCCTTGCAGGAAACCGGCGAGGGACAGATTTCTTTTTATTTCGAACCAAACTCGCCGTTTTTCGTGGCAGGTTTAAGTGTTTTGACATAATTAGAGAACCCTTTTTGCAAGATGTAGAAACCTCACGACATCTGCGTTCTAGCCTCACTCCTTTCACGGTTAGCGCCCATGGTTCGGACGATATCCCTTTCACTATGCTTCCAAAAAAATGGATAAGCGAGATACAACCATTCTATTAATTTTGTTCAACAGGAACTGGTAAGAAGGTATCTTCACAAATTTCTTGCAAATGGCCATTGTGCTTGATTTCAGCAATCTATGGAGAAAATTCTTGACTCCAGCTAGTTTTTGCCACACCAATATATCTAACCTCTGGCGTATACAAAATGATAGAAAAGGGGGTAAATCTCAGGTTAGCTTATTTCTTGGTCAACGCAGGTTACCTCCTCTACTACACAGTCCGGTTGCCGTAAGTTCCACTATCCCTATTCGGATGAACTGTTTCGTCTGCAGCTCTTCGCCAAGGTATGTATTTTTCGATATGTATGGAGAAGGCTTATGATACCGCATGGCAATACGGTAACATGGAAACTCTCCATACTATTGAGGAAAATGGATGGCTCCCAATATTTTTGTCTTAGTTACAGGTGTTGTGCCCTCAACAGGTCCGCTGGGCAAGAGGACGGTGTCCTGCAAGAAAGTGTCTTCATTGTCGCTTTCTTTGCCTTGAACTTCAACGGTATCACCGGGATGCTGACAAATGATAATCTTGCTACGCTTTACGTAGACGACTTTTCGATCTCATTAGGTGCCTTTCAGATTCGTACCTTGAAAAGCGGCTCCAAAAGGCGACGAAGCGCATCTCTCACCATGCCAAAACGCATGGGCTTCGCTTTCTTTGACCAAGAGCAAGGTCGTGCGCTTCAACCATCTTCATAGACACCATCTTAATCGGATCTTTACCTCAATGGCATTAATCTGAACGTGATGTACTCTCACTGATTCCTCAGCTCGAATTCTATCGACACCTCAGCATGAGGTGAATATTCGTAGTATTAGGGTTTCCTGTACCCTTACCCTTAGAAATCCTCCCTCTGTAGCATTCTGCGCTAGAGATGCCGATATGACTAGACTCTTACTATTTTTTCGATCCCTTGTTTACTCTAAACTAGAACACGTTTGCGATTTTTAGTCCTCCTTATATGTAAGTCGACTGTAGAAATTGGATTCGATAAACCACACTGGCCTGCGATAGACCAACGGTGCCTTTCACACAGCATATATAGAGAGGCTCCTTGTAGACGCACATGAGATGCCACTTGTTTTACGTGGGATATGGTGCATGATACGCGTGTACGCGCGGATTTAATGTCTTCCTCAGTCGCTAATGGCTAAAATTTCTTCCTTGGACGATCTTGATTGTGCCTATGCCAATGAGATATCTCAAGTCTACCGTATAACATTTAGGAAACTACTTTGAGAGTTTGACGTAAACTTTAGACCGGTTACGACCATGATTCTTCTAGAAATGCCACCATGCACCATCGGTGATAGTTTATCGCCATGAGTCTGATCTCTAGGTTTCCACAGCACCGAGAGTATTGAATTTTGATTTCTTATAGAATATATTTTGTACCACTTAAACCATGCCGTGGTGCAGAGAGAGAGCTCTAAGTCACATGGGATGTCAGCTTCCTTGCTATCTCACCTTTCACAGCCTAGATGGTTGCAACGAATAGCTCAATACGGATGAATACACATCGCGCATGGCTTGGAAGCTGTTTTCTCATTGATAGTATCTGACAGAGTAAGCAGAATGTTGACATCGTCTTCTGCTTCGTTCTTGGATATGTAGGGTTAGCTTGGGGCGAGCTGGCCAGTCTGTCTGTACAGACTGAGCCATCAGACCGGGAATTTGACCCCTTTCCCTCGACTCTGACTACATTGTGAAACAGGTGAGTTCTTCCGCATCATGGCAAAAATTGGAAACGACAGAAAGGAATTTAATATTGTGTGCCTTTGCGACCTCTCTTTTTCCTTAGAATCCCAATGCCTAGATTTCCAATGCCTAGACGTATCAAGTAATAGTCTGTCGACTCCGAATTGGACATATTCAAGGGACGCAACGCCATTTAATGGGGTGCTTCCCTGAACCTTTCTGCGAAGATTACTTGGTCCCCGAGACTGTCTGGCACGTTTAATTTGAACATTATAACGCATATTAATATCTATTTATTATTTATCAAATATTTCTCACTTATATTGCAGGAGTTTTAATTATAAATAGAAAATGGCAAAACTATGCTAACAAGTTTTGTTACATGTGCAGCTAAGTAACACTGCTTGACCAGCTATTCAAAGATTACTTAATAAGTGAAATAATTTTACTACTCCTATTTTAAAATCAAACTAAATATCAAGATAAGGGTTTTGTTCGTCAAGAAACTTTGTAAAACTTAAAAATTTCAGACGATAGCCTCTCTGCCATAAAGCCGTAACTTCCTGGCCCAGAAGATCGGATACCAACTGTGCTAAAGAGCTTGAGTTTTACTGAACAGAGGTATGAAATGCTTGAAGATATGAACACTTCAGCATCGTACAAACCTCTAAATACTGATCAAAAACAACCAAAGCCCCTAAATCAAACACAAATGAATGATCTAATTAGAGATTTGGGCTTGTGAAAAGAGTCCATCCACGTTTTTGGCTTATGTCTTGATGAAGGCAAATTAGTTCCCCCCCCAAAAAAAAATATTTTTGATATCGCAAAAGAGATGAAAACTTTCGCAAGATTTTTTGCATTACCATAAAATATTTTATTAGTAGTTTTTAGTGACATTAGCAACGGGAATCCAAGGTACCTCAGCAGAATGTGGAGTCCTTATTGGGTCATCCTTTGCACCTCTTTTCAATCTCCCACTATCTTTTCATCCTCCCTACTTCTTTTCCTTTCACACTTGTGGGGTGGATGAGTAAGCAGGGCTAATGCCCTAGCTATAACTGAAGCCTGGAGGAGCGATACCCCTTCCTTGCTCTCGTGCCCTCAGTTGTCAGCCCTCTCAGCCCCAATGTCTTCAGGAAGAGCTTTGGTTATTATATCTTCCACTATTCACACTTCGTTGGCTTTGCGCTTTAAATTTCGAGGAAGAAATATTATCATACTCAATAGTTCTTTATTTCTTTCCTCTCACCCTTTTTTAAAAACAAAGTACAACTAACCTTCAGACCGTCATATTAAAATCATTTGCTTCAAAATGTTTGCAAGTAGAGTATCCTGTAGAATAGCCCCCCCCCCATCCTTTAAAGGTGTATTATTACCCCCCCCCTCCTTCTTAGACATTACTAATTTCATGATTTTAAAATTCGTGTAAAATTTAGTCATTTAAACTGGTAGTACTTTGTCCACATCTATTCTGAAGGTGTCATCGGGTGATTGGTAGCCATTGTTAAGCTCAATAATCTTTTCTGTTTATGATTCTATTCCCAGTATGCCATTTAAGGGTGTCCTTTAAGTCACCTAGCTCTTAGGGTTTTTTTCTACTCTATTAGTGTTTTTTTTCACTTTTAGTATATCATGCACTGTATTTTTATTATATATTCGTTGATTTTAATTGAATTATTTTTTTTAAAATTTGTTGAATCCAGTAGATCTGGAGGGCTTGTCCTTTTTTCTAGCTCGCCTTATTTTATCATCCCGTATTTAAATGTCCTTTGGTGGTGTCACTTATAATTTTAGATAGCATCGCCTGGCTGTTGTTTATTATATTATCATAATATAAACTAGTTAAAAGATCCTACTATGCGGTGTAACTTTATTAGTGATTTTGTCATGTAAAACTGTTTTGGGCCATGTGAACAACATTAAATTATGCGTACGACTCTCGTCATCCTAATATCATCCTAAATAAAAACACCCATGACTGTTCATTCGAGACAAATGCTAGAATTAAATATAGGAAACCAACGGCAGTTATTAGAAATTTATGAGAAAGAGTCTGGGCGGAAAGAGTCAAGGAGCCAGCGTTTGAGTGATGTGAAATTATATATAGCTGAAGGAAATTTAATAATAGTCTATAAAACGCTAATAATACTTGTTTTTTGATATAAAATTTCCAGGAAATCTCTCAAAATTAATCAACAATGGCTTTTATTTCTTCCCTTATAACTGGAGAAGGAAAGAATCTTGTACGAAATCATTCGCAGCAAAACCGCAAGACTTGAACATTTTTACATCCCTCCCCTTTAAGAAAAATCATAAATTTAACGCCCATTTGCTTGAGAAATATGACATATATTAACTCACCATAAAAAAAAAGCTTTCAAAAACATCATATAATTCACGTGAAGTGAAAATGAAATCCTTCCGACAACTGATGAACGCCAAAGAAAACTTACTAGCGACGTAAATCTTCGTTTGAAGATAAACACACGTCGTAAATCATTCATTGTTGCGCTCACTGCCTCTGACCTTTCCCTCCTTCCACCTCGGGTATGTTCACATATCCCGTATAAATTTAATGTATAATAACGACGCCAGTAATACACCCTAGCTATACCGAAAAATAAAGACCAAGAGTCATTTATTTGATGGGAACAGGTAAAAAGGAAATGGCATTTTTAGGTAAAGGTATAAAAAAATTAGCAATATAAAGTTATTATATGATTGTCATCTCGTAACAGAATCAGAGGAAAATCAAGCGGAAAGTAGATTAGATAGGTAGTTTCAGACGTATTTGAAAAGCATTAGTATTATAAATACAATTAGAGGGAGATTGCCTGAAATGATTCTCTTTGTTTCTAGTAAATAAATATATTGAAATACGTCTGGTACATGTTACAAGTGTATGAACTTTCTCCATAACGATACCCCTATTATATTATTTGATTTCTACCTGCATAAAACTGTGAAAGTACGCGTGACTTTCGCTTAATATAGAGCTGATACGAAAGCTGGATTAATTATGCCATTAATGAAAGTTTTTATTACGCATAATTTCTGATCGTATGGAGAGGAAAACCACCAGAGAATCGAAAAAAATAACAAAACGACATTTGATTATTTTCAAACCTTAATTGTAAAGTTAAAGAAATAGGCCCACAAATGTATCGGAAGAGCAGTTCAGTGTTCAAAAGCTGTGGTGTATTAATTGACTTTTGGTTTGAGTCCCCGAACTTTCTGTCTAAATGTTTCCTTGCTAATCATTAAAGCTGTCGTGATATCTGTCACTCACAGTAAAATATATTTGATCCTTATATTTATAGTTAGTCACGCTTCTCTAAACACAAATTTTCCATTTTCTTTAAAAAGAATTAATTATTGACCCTTCTGTTGATGAATTCAGGCATTGCATAGCGAACAAAAGTGAAATTTGAGAACCATTTGGCGTGATGTGAATGGCAAAACTAAGCTATGATGAAATTTAGTGAACCGTCCCCACAAAAGGAGAGATTAGGGTCGCATGTGAGAAGAAGCTTCCGACAACGCTGCGTCACCCTCTATCCCAATCCTGCAGAACTCAGGTAATGACTACCGAACCGCCAGTTATTGGATCACTTTATGAAGATGGAGGCTGCGTTGAAATGAGCTTTGGTTGGCGCATTCTACCAACGACCAAGCCTCTGCTGACCGAGGAAGCAGAAGCCAATCAGTGCTGCCTTGTTATGATCGCGTGATGTTCCTGTTGATAACACCGATGATTTACACCCCTTTAGATCGCTCGTCGAACCCCTAGGGGGTGGCATCTCCAGCTGAGAAGGAATTGAATACTCATCAAAGGAGGAGGCTTTCGTTTTTGTGTGGGTTTTCAACTTAACAAGATAAGCTATAGATGGAAGAGCGTGGCTGATGGTTGGCGGGAAGCTAGTTTTATAAGAGATAAGATCCCCTGGATATTTAAAGAGCATTTTTCAGAGAGAACATGGCTCAGTTTTGCATTCGACTACGAAGAATCGACTGCACCGAGGATCACATGAAATGGAACCCTCTGAAAGTAGACCCGTGAGAGGCCACAACAAGTGAGAGGAATAGGTTTATCGAGCGAGTGTGCATCATTGCTGAGTAGTTCATAAAAAATGCGTCGCTTTCAGACCTCACTATCCCTTAGCAATAATTTATTGAACCGATAAATACTCTTCCAATAAGCAGGCCAGACCAAGTTTTCACCGGCGGAGAGAGCCTGAAAGATATATCAGGCCGCGACTCGCGCCATCCTTCACCCGAAAACCCCCACGAGGGCCCGTCGATCGAAATAAATGAGAACAAGTGTCCCGGCTCTCCGTGACCACTGAAGAGGTCGCTTATCGCGCCATCATCGTATATCCATCAGCCTATCCACACCCTCACAATATGCGCATAACTCACGCAATCTGTCTGCCGTCGGCGGTTTTACCATCCTTCCCGCACTGCCCCGTGGGACGCCAATGCGGAGACGAAGCCCTAAATGGGAAGAGGAGAGGAGACATCGCCGCCATAACGCAAACAGGCTCGTGGCTTTGCTCGAATACCTACTAAAAAAATATCTCCCCCCCAACCACCCCTCATTATTCAATAAGAATGGCTATTTCCTTAACGGATAGATTATTCTTCTTTCTTCTTCCTTTCTTCGCCCTTTATTCCTAATATTTTTTCTCCTTTCATCTTCTACCTTACTTATTCTTTCTTTATTCTTTTCCTTTCTTCTTTTACCTTTATTCTTTTACCTTTTTTCTCCCCCTTTCCTACTTCTCCCTTACTTCTTTTCTGCTTCTTTCTTTCTTCTTTTTTCTTTCTCAGTTTCTTCTTTTTTTACGACAAAGCTCTGTGACTTTCAAGAACTTTGAAACAATGCATTTTACTCCCTTGAAAACCCTGAGAAATACTTGATTACCAAAGAATGATGCTTGTATATTTGAAAACGAAATTCATCCTATTTATAAATGAGAAAAACAAAAATAACTGGTGTGAATACTGAGATCTAAAAGAATAGGTTACGTAAAAAGGGAGAGCAGGAAATTTGGAAAGAGTTGAACTTCAATACAGCTGATAAATAAACCCGTATGGCACAAAGAAAGCTGCCACTCAAAAGCCAGCACTTCAGGCCGGGTGAGGTGACTGGCCGGGAGGGGGAATAGAAAGGAGAGGGGGACTAGGAAGGGAGGGAGTTGAAAATAGGATTACCCAATATACGGCCACGACACAATCGATATAGGATTTTCATTGCATATTCATAATATGAACCGGACAGGAAACAGTAGTCTATCTCTATATCTAGCATCTTATAGAGAGACTTTGGCCACTCAGAGTGAAGTAATCACTAAGATCAACACAATAACTTAATATAGGGCGGTGATTTTGATGTTGATCCCAGCAAAGAGAGATTTTGAGAGAACTCCAAGAATTTGTGAATGATTTCCAACTTCACCTAGACGATGCCATCTTAACGATGGATACATTCACATACCCGAGCCCTTCTTATAACTCTACCAGCCGGCTCTATCATGTTATAGTGTCACGCCCTAATCTTATTGATGTCCTTGTTCTAGGTTATGGATACTCAGGGTATGACCATTTTCCTGTATTATTTACTATGCCAATTAAAAGTCCAAAGCATGCCTTTAAGACTCTGCTAAACACCATTGATTGTCTTGGATCAGTTTGTTAAATGGGAAACTTCTCTGAAGATGATTAGCGAGTTTATTCAAACTTGACTCCATTCTGATGTACTATATAAACAAAGTATTTGAATGTAAATCACAAAAATTGCTTACAGAAAATCACATAATCTTGTTAAATAATGCCTATATCCCCTTTAGTCCAGCCTTGCTTAATATTTTTGAGAAATTTCAGTCTAGTAGGAAGAAATTGCGAAAGATCGTTCCTGGCTAGAATGATTTCTGTAGACATCTTCACTCTACAGCCAGTGTGTTTCTTACGTTGGATACAGTCTAGCACACAGAGGTTTGTTGCTTTGTAGGAATAAATGAAAGAGGGTAGGTCTAAATTTTAAGTCAAACCTGACCTATGTAGAGCAAACAAGGAGGAAATTAGGAATGGTAAACTTGTACAGGAATTTGAGAACAAAGAACTTCCGGAGAATAATACGTCAGCATGAGTATAATAATAAAAAAAAAGAAATTCTTGATCAAATTGCTGACATTTTCAGCAATAAATTTAAATTAGTATCAGAAAAGTTAAAGAACAATGCAAAAAAATTACAAGCATTAGATCAATAAGTCGTAGAGGTTGCAATTGCAGTTAATTCTCTCTATTTAGGTTTGGAAAATGACCAAGTTCATTCTTATTTGAAATTTAGTTCTGACATCTTATATAATTTCATTGGCAGAACATTTTAGTGAATCTTACTCCATTCCTATATTCCCAGTGAAATGAGGAAAATGGAAATTAGGCCAATTGTGAAGAACAATTTAGCTAACCTTAATTCCTCTTCCAAATATCAGCCAATAAGGAATTCCTCAAGTTTGCTTCAATTATTTGAATATTTCATTTTATCTTGATTAAATAACCACATTAGAATCAACAGCAACCAGTTTGGTTTTAGACAAGATAACTATACTTGAACAGTCATTATGGTTCTTAGAAGGGTTGTCTATCGCTATAACTTGAATAGTTCCAAGATTTACGACTGTGCTTTGGACCTAAGTAAAGTATTTGACCGCGTTAATTACTGGTTTGCTGATTGAGAAATTAGTTAAAAGCAAAGTACTTCCGTATCTCTCTTTCTTTTCCCTACTCTCTCTTCCTCTTTCTTTCTATCTTTCTTTTCTCCATCTCTCTTTCTTTTTTTTACTCTATCTTCCTCTTTCTTTCTATCTTTCTTTTCTCAATCTCTCTTTCTTTTTCCTACTCTATATTCCTCTTTCTTTTCTCAATCTCTCTTTCTTTTTCCTACTCTATATTCCTCTTTCTTTCTATCTTTCTTTTTCTTACTCTATCTTTCTTTTTCTTACTATATCTTCCTCTTTCTTTCTATCCTACTTTTCTCAATCTCTCTTTATTTTTCTTACTCTATCTTCCTCTTTATTTCTATCTTTCTTTTCTCAATCTCTCTTTCTTTTTCCTACTCTATATTCCTCTTTCTTTATATCTTTATTTTTCTTACTCTATCTTTCTTTTTCTTACTCTATCTTCCTCTTTCGTTATATCTTTCTTTTCTCAATATCTCTTTCTTTTTCTTACTCTATCTTCCTCCTTCTTTCTATCTTTATTTTCTCAATCTCTCTTTCTCATTCTCATTCTTGCTTTCTCCTTCTCAATTTCTCTTTCTTCGTCTCTCTATTTCTCCTTCTCTCGCTTTCTTCTTCTCTTTCTCTCCCTCAAATTCTCTTTTACCTTCATATTTTTTTATATTCTGTATCTTTCCCTCCTATTATCTTTCTCTCATATTCTCTGTATCCCCCTGATATTTTTTGTCTCTCCCTCATATTCTCTGTCGTTCCATCATATTTCCTCTTTATGCTCATATTCTCTCTATCTGCCACATATTCTCTGTCTCTCACTCATATTCTTTTTATCATATTATCTATCTCTTCCTCATATTCTCTATCTCTCTCTTCTATCCTCTGTTTCTTGCCCATATTCCCTGGCTCCTCCTCATATTCTCTGTCTCCTTTAATATCTCTTTCTCTTGCTCATATTCTCTCTCTCTCTTATTTTCGATCTCTCACTCATAGTCCTTGTCTCTCCTTCATATTTTCTGTATCTCATTCATATTTTCTATATCTCTCATATTCGCTATTTCCCTCATATGTTCTCTTTCTATCATATTCTCTTTCCCCTTCATATTCTCTATTTCCCTCATATTGTCTGTCTCTCCCTCCTATTATATGTCTTTTCTTCGTATTCTCAGTCACTTCCTCATATTCCATGTCTCTCCATATTCTCTGCATATCCTTCACATTTTCTCTTTCTCTCTCTCTCCGTCATATTTTCTGTCTCTCTCTCATATTTTATATCTCTTCCACATATTCTTGTGACCTCTCTTATTAGCTGATTCTCATATTCTCTGTATCTCCTTCATTTTTTCTCTCTTTTCTCGTATTTTCTGTCTACCCCTCACATTCATTGTCTCTTTTTATCTCCCTCATTTTTTCTCTTTCTCTCAATATCCCATTCTCTTTTTCTGTCTTAAATCTCTCTCAATCTCTTTTTTAATCACTTTTTCAATCTCTTATTCTCTCTTGCAATTTCTCCAAATTTTTGTCTGAATCTTTCTCATAATCTCTCTCAATCTCTCTCATTTTCTCAGTTTCCTAATCTCTCAATCTCTCTTTCTCAATATATAAATCTCTAAATCTTTCCCTACCTCTACCTACCTAATATTCTCTGTCTCTCCCTCTTATTCTCTCTATTCCCCTCCTATTATATGTCTCTCCCGCCAATTATCTGTCTTCCCATCATATCACTTTGCTTCATCCTTCTGCCACGCCTACGGTCTTCCAACGGCCACCTCTTGGACCCATGGGAGCACCAACTACTCAAGGGACTTGATGTAGCCCTACGCCGAAACGTTTACACCTGCTTCTTTCAAATTGCGAGAAAGCTTGGCACTGTAGGCCACTCTTATCCTTAAGCTAAGATCTTACCAGTAGGCGATTTTGGCCTTCATTTAAAGCACTTGGGCGTGCAGAAGACGTCTTCACATTAGTATTACCAGTATTTTTAAAGTACGATGAGCGGTCAATAAGTTTTGCGAATCGGTAGGGAAAAACGGAGGAAGGCGGATGGCTGTTTGTGGGGGTGTTAGGACAAGTTATGACAAGTCAGGACCTGCAGCCGCACGCTCCTGCCTCGTCTATTTACGAGGGGCGGTCAATAAGTTTTGCAATTCGGATATAAGGAAACGAGATATCAGGAAAAATGTTTTATTATTTTTCAATATAACTACCCTCGACTTCAATGCACTTGCGCCACTTGTCCCTGATGCTTCGAATTCCAGACAACCATAAATCTCCCCACTGCTGTTCAATCCACTCCTGGACGGCGAGCTGGACATCTCCATCGTCCCCAAACCGGCGTCCACGCAGTGCAGCCTTGAGCTGACCGAATAAAAAGTAGTCGGTAGGGAACACATCTGGACTGTAGGGAGGATGGTTGAGCTCCTCGAATCCGCACTCGCGCAGGGCAGCTTGTGCAACTCTGGCTTTGTGGACTTTGATGACGTTGAAGTCGATCATGGGGTGTGAGGTTTCGTGAGATTTCTAGAGACCTTGGTCATGGCCAAATTATCATGGATGATGTTGATAACACTTCCATGTGATATTCCAAGTTCTCGCTCGATTTCTTCGACCTTCAACCGTCTATTTTCGAGGATCATCCTCTCCACACGGGCCGCATTGTCCTAGTTGGTCACGTCTGACGGGCGTCCTGGACAGAGGTCATCTTCAAGGGGCTCGCGACCATGGCGGAACTCCCTATTCCAGCGAGCAATGGTTGCATAGGAAGGGGCGGTGTCGGTGTACACTGCAACCATGCGTTCATGGATCTCTTTTGCATTCTTGCCTTCCTTGGTCAAAAATTTGATCACTGCGCGGTGCTCAACCTTCTCCATTGTTGAAAATTTTGGGACTGATGATCTGCGATCAGCTACTGCTTCTTAAATATAAGAGGCAGGAGCGTGAAGCTGCAGGTTCTGACTTGTCATAACTTGTCCTAACACCCCCACAAACAGCCATCCCCATTCGTCTGTTTTGTCCTACCGATTCGCAAAATTTATTAACCGCACCTCGTATCTCATTCTCAACTTTAAGGAATAGTGGAAGAGTTCATTATAGATATTCATCATCATCATCACTAACTCTATAATTTAAGAAGAGAATTTTTTGAGTATTTGAATAATAATTTTATCTTAGTTTGGTTATGACTTATGTTTATTTTATCTAAGTTATTTCTAATAATTCTTTTATAATATCAAAAAAAAAATGAAGTTCAGAAATAAATATAAGTATCGAAATTTTGTGAAGTTTTTAAAACCCAAAGAATTACAAATGGTGAAGTTCAGAAAATTTATTTTTATATATCTTCTATTCTATAACTATATTTTAACAACGTCATATTTTGAAAGGGGGAAAATATAGTTTAGAGTTCCTTTTTAAAATTATTATAATTGGAGAAGTTCCTAAAATTGATACAAATTTAACCATGGCTGCTTTTTTTTAGATTTTAAATTTTAATCTTAGTAGCAAAGCGCAAGTCCCCCCCCCATTCCTGTAGGGAAAGTGGCAAAGCCATTGCCTGGTATATATATATTAGTAGTTGTCGCATGATAAGAGATGCTATAAAGCCATGTCTAAATGATGTTATGGGATCAATTATATTTTTAAAAATGCGCATCATAATTGCGCTAATAAAGAGATATAAATATTTAATTAGTTTACGTTTTATGATGGGATCAATTATATTAAATACGAATAAGTGTAATATCTAAATAAAAGCAGTAATGAAAAATAAATGTTTTAGAGAGAATGAGAAACGAAGTTAATATAAGTATGGAATGACTCAAGTTTACTTAGTTAGAATTCGATCCTTATGGAGTATCGTGGTTCTGTCATCCTTTGTTGAAAGAACTTACTTTATAATCTATTAAATTTACCTAATTACTAAAAATTATACCAATGCTGAACTTTGTTCTAAACCTTGGTAATATTATTCTAATAGAGGTAGTAAGTAAACTGGTAAAATATATTATTTATTAATAATTACTTAGAAGGTTTGGGATGTTTACATTTATTTGGTTATTCTAATAAATTATAATTTTGTCTACAACCTTAAGAAAAGCTCCATTTCCAGAAAACCGACCTTGACCTGGTTAGGCTTAAATTTCCGCTATAAAATTCCTACTATCATGATTCTTCTCCACCCTGATTTCAATCCATCTTCTCTTGCACTAATTCAGCTCGGGTTTCAAAGAGTCAAATCAACCTCGCTCCCCTTTATATTGAGAAAGCAATAAAATATTTTGAGGACAATTTATACTCCATGAAAATTCATAATCCTACTGTTCCAAAGAAATGCGTTATGTGGTGTTTACAGAGATAGGCTTTCTTGATGGCCAGATCTACCAACAACTTAACGAAACTTTTGAAAAATATTATTGTTAAGTTGACCTTAGCTATTTTTTCCATCAAAAGCGCCATCGAAAGTTTCTTTAAACTAGTGACATTGTGGTGGTACTAGTTCACATGTGTGTTGGATCCAGGGGAGATAACTTGGATCTCTACCCCTGTCGTCCAACTGGGATTCGGTGAGAGGGAGGTGACAATCATTAAGCGTATAAAAAAGTTTCAGGCTCTTTCCTTTGGGGATTCCGGAAGTTTCTGGATGTTACCCAATGGTAATTTCGGCTGGAATAACTCTTCATTTGGTGAGTAAGGAGGATTTAGGTGTGTTAGCTTGATTGGACCATCGCGACAACTTGGACTTGTCAGGAGAATAAGTACATTTCCTTTTGTTCCTCAAATTCGGGTACATAACTTGGTTTTTGCCTTTCGACATGAGTAAGCAGCTCTGGCTTCTGGAAATTGCCTCCTCGTCAAACACGGCTTGGGTTCTAGCTTGAATTTGGATAGGTTACGAAGGTCAAGCAAGTCGTAACGGGTTTGGCCGTGATCCATCATAAGCCGATAAGAGCCGTCGCACTTTAGGTAGAGGTTTTAAGAGTGGATAAAAACTTAATGCTTTGGGGGTAATACGGAGTTCCTAGTATAATGTTTCTCTACTCAGGCTGTCGATGATGATACCCTCGTTCTACTTCTCGGTTCCTTTCTTCGAACGTTTTCCTGATGATGTCAAATATTTTGAACGAGCACTCCACAAGTTGTTCATTCGTTTCGATCATTGCCCCCCCCCCCCAGATAGTACTTGCACTATGTCGCCGTGAGCTACATATATCGAATGGAAATCTCTTGTATAATGGTAGAGAGCGAAGTGGGTCGTGTCTCTGATGGGACATTTAATCCATTTTTGACCGCTGTCTGATCCAATAAAAGGTATTCGTCCCAGATATCTTGCGAAATTGTGACCAGGTGGAGGAGAGCTTCAAATGTCTTGCGGTTCTGATAATCTACTAAATGGTTGAATAAAGGGTGGTATACAGTGATGTGAACACTATTTATCGGACACTTTCTACAAAGGTACTTAAACAGCTGCATTGACTGGCACAAAAACTAAGGGTGTCGTGTGGTTTATAATTGCGCTTTAAAAAATAAAAACCCCTTTGTAACCGTTTCCGAATTCTGGTTCAGAATAGCTACCAACTCACTCTACCTCTATAAAATGGTCTGTGAACACTAGTATATATTCATTTCTTATAGGCCTTTGGGGAAAACAGCCTAAAATATCCAATCTGGTTCTTTGGAAAAAGCGTAGGCAGACTTGGTATCTATGCATGGGAGCTATGGGAGGAAGGTTTTATTTGAACTTCAGGCAAGATGGACATTCTGTGACTCAGTTTTTAACGTTATGAGAACGAGTTTAGTATACGCTCTGGTCTCATAGAGCCGAACAGCAGCTAATAATGACTTTTGGCTATGTTGGTTAGATCATCTGGTATTTCCGAGAAATCGTGAGGATTCGTCTTTGTAACAAACTAACCCGTTTATGATTCTTATTTCATTTAATGGGTAAAGTTCCAGAGTTCTTCAATTGTTTGCGGATGACTTGGACTCGGGAGTCTTTACCTTGTGCTTCTAGTAAGTATTTTATGATCCAAAACAGCAAAGATACTATTTAGACCTCATTATCTCTCCTAATTTGTACACGATTTTGGCGAAATCCTGTATCAACAAACCCCATCTGCTCAGAATAAAGTAGGGATTTGGGAGTGACCTCCATTTTCCAATAACAGCTAACTACATAGATCAAGTGAAGAAGATAATTTTTACTTCCAAACATTTAGAATAGTTACCTTGAAGTTTGAGATAGGGAACCTATCTGAGATAGTCGGTTTAGGCGGTGATACTCGATACAAGGTCGAGTAATCCCTGCTTTATGGATACCAAAGTCACTGTGCTGACCAAGGCCTTGCTGAGCGTTTGATATCATCTTTGTCCAGCATTTCTTGCATATTATTTCAATAATTTTTAATTTGAAGTGGGGAACTTGACAGGGCGATACATACACTGGTTTGGCGTTAGGTTCCAATTTTATTTCGAATGGCACCAAATTTTTCCGACCTAGGAGATCACCTTTAAGTGATATAACATGTAGGTTATCTACTAGTAAATAGAGATTGGGGGTCCTTTAACTTGCTGGACTCTTTTATGGAGCTGCCATACAATCGTTGTACCTATCTTTTAGGATGAAGGCAAGTATTGCCACAAAAGATGTGGTTGTATTCACACTTTGGACTCTTCGTAAAGAGGTGTTAGCTACCGTAGTCTTGTCCTTTACTTGGTAAACTAAATCTTTGGGTTGGATGACGCTCAGCTGTATTGGCTTGTTTCCCTTGTTTATGAAAACAATAAGAATAGTGGACTCAGTGCGATAGCTTATCAATTGAGCTATAAGGATGTGGGACTAATATTCTCTTTATCTGTATCGTTAATACGCTTTATCTATTCCTGCGGCCATAATGCTGTCTGCTCATAACTAATGGTCATTCACGCGTGCGCGTAAAATGCCGGGCGCTCGCGGTCAAACATTTACTCATTCTAAGTATATTATATAATAAGGATAGCGCGACACTCTCCTGAATCTGCCTTCACCCCGTAAATAATAATAATAATCGGCAATTAAAGATATTTTTTTGCCACGATATAAGAATTTCAAACAATGTTCATCTGTATTTATTTTTGACAAGACCTTAAATCCCGAGAAACGTCAGGTACCTATGCTAGAATATGTATTCTAAAACTGTCAGCTAGAATATTGAATAAGAGATAATTGGAAGCCATTGTCTAGGAAATAGCCTTTAAGAAATAAAATTTGTCAATGTATTAGGAAAGAGTTAGAGGAAAATTTGAGACCATATGAATTTTGTACGTCAGTTTGGTCTTTACATACCACCCCTTTCTTTCCCTTTTTTAAGCTTTATCCTCACATTAAATTTATACAAGATTAATAACAAGACAGCAAAGTCTCATTTTTTTATTATCCTTTGCTGCCAATCCACTAACTCGGGGCGAGTTAGTGGATTGGCAGCAAAGGATAATAAAAAAATGAGACTTTGCTGTCTTGTTATTAATCTTGTATAAATTTAATGTGAGGATAAAGCTTAAAAAAGGGAAAGAAAGGGGTGGTATGTAAAGACCAAACTATTGTGGTTAACAAGGTGGCGGTAGAACGGTTTAAAGTCAGGGTTGCAATCAGAACAAGAGATTTATTCAAAATTAGGCGTTAGATTGTCAGTAAAAAGAGGACTAATAGGGGATACAATGACGACTCCATCTATTATTTGTAGACAGAATTGTTAAAATATGTGATATTATGTTTGTGACTTAGTTCAAGAATCTATATTGATATGTTCTATAAGGGTAAAGGAAAGAAATACCGCAAGAGCTAAGCTGACTGCAAAGCAAGCAAGAATTTCAAAGTACAAACACTATACTCAGAAGGGAGAAACCATACAAATAAAGCTGAATAAACCTAAACTATTTATTTTTCCCCCTACAGATAACGCGCCCTATATTAAGAAAGATTTTATGGATGTTCCGCCTCTCAATACCACATAATTACCATAACATAATTACCATAACTGTAGAACAGCGTGCAACTATTGTTACTTTGCACAAAAGTGGCATGAAATTCAAGGAAATATTTGCTAAGGGTATTGCATCAAGGAGCACCATCTTTAGGATCATCAATGACTTTAAAAATACTAGTCACACACGTGTGAAGAAGTATTCTGGACGCCCATAAGCTTAAAATCAAAACCAAGATCGCTTCCTGGTAAGGTCCCAGCTCAAAGATCGGGTTGCTTCCACAGCCAAGCTTGCTTACGATTGGAAATGAGCAGGTGTGAACGGTTCAGCACGAACAGTGAGACTGAGAATTTTTGACAAAGGTCTCAATTCAAGAAGGGTTGCAAAGAAGCCTTTTCTCACCAAGAAGAACCTTACGAATAGACTTCTACTTTTGTAAGAAATAAAAGAAAAGGACTATTAAAGACTTGGACAAAGTGATATTCTCTAATAAATCTCCCTTTCCTCTTTTTAGTTTCTGGAAGATCTTTCGTTAAGAGGAGAAAAGAGTACCACTTTCACGAGTCGCGTTTGTACACACGGTGAAACATCCGAATACTCTCCATGTCTGGGGCTCTGCTTCTCATCTAAGGGGACTAGAGCACTAACATTTTTGTCCAAAAAGACTGCCATGAACTCAAAATGGTACCAAAACGCGTTTCATAAGCACCGTTTCCCAACATTTCAGGACCAATTTGGGAATCATAACAGCATTTTTCAGCATGATACAGCACCTTGTCACAAAGCAAAAGCAGTAACAAATTTCTTGGCTAAAAATTAGATCCAGTTTTGGGGACCTTGTTCAGGAATTGACCAAATTTTAACCCAATAGAGAATTTGTGGGCGATAATCAAACTGGTGGTGGATAAATAAAAACCACCCATAATTGTAAGCAGTTGCGGTTGCTTAATGGACAAAAATGGAACAATATCAGTCAAATATCATCTCAAATATAGTCTTTAGCATGCTAAAACGAATTCATGCACTCTTGAAGAACAAGCAACGTCATTGTAAATATTGCTTGCGCACATCAATTGGCTGTATTTATTAATTCAATGGTTTTTGGCTTTATTTTTTTGTATAGTTCACCTTTAACTTAGGATAGAAACATTTAAAACAAAATGCAAAGATTAATTAGTTCTATTATTTTTCCCTATATGAAAAAATATTATAGTCTCAAAATTTCTGGCCATGACTAGAAGGAAAATGCCGGTATCTAAATTATCGTGTACCATCCATAATGAAAGCAGTGCATGTAAAATACTGGTATCTAAAATATCATATATCATCCATAATTACAGCAACGTATCTCAAAGATCTTTAAATCAGGTCTAAAATATGTACTCTGAAATTCTCCCCGCTCATTTATCAGGGATGAGAATTTTTGCATATGTATATCTTAAACTTCCACTGCCTTGTGAAGTTTGGAAGACTAGGGGCAACGAAAACAATTGCACACCTCAGACCAATTACATCCATTTAACATGCAGCTTTTGTGCTTCAATGAAGAGTGAAAATATATATGGAAGATAGAGATGGGGGGGGGGTTGCACTCAGTCAATTTTGGCCGCAATGATTTTTTTTTTTACTGAGCGAGAAATTTCCCTCTCCTTTTTATATATATTTCCAAATGTTAAAATTCTGAGTACCATAATTTCTTTCTGTATTTAATAACAGGAAACAATCAGTATTTGAAGTCATTTGCTTAAATTATATTTTTTTATTTACTATAATATTTGCAGTCTTATTTAAATGGAGCTGAGAGTTTGCTTTTGAAAAACACATGGTCTCTTTCATTTTTAAATTACGATCGAACACATTATGAAGTATTTCAAATATGGAATTTTTCCTAGAATGTGACAGAGAAAATTCAGCAATTGCACGATCAAATAAAACTAATTTAATTCTAAGCCAAAATTAACTTCTTTCAATATATTCTATTTTAAACAACATTTGCTATCTATGTATACAATTCTTTGTCGTAGTATATTAATACGAAATAAATAAATAGCAATAGTTTAAGGTTTGGCAAGAAGAATAACAATTGTTTAAAGTTTGTGATTTTTTTTTTTTATAGAGCCCATCTGGCAACTACCCACTTGGGCATAAGTCGCCGAAAAACACGACAGCCTAGAACTAGGCTACTTTAAAATAAAAATATGAAAACTTAACAATTATATAAATTGGAAAAACTTAACAATCAGGAAGCAATCTCCGGCAGCGGGGGGAGGTCCTACCTCACCCAGGTGCAGGAGAGTGCAACCTACAAACAAAACAATAACAAAAAAAGAACCTTAAATAGAGGCGAGAAGCCCGGCCTCCCCCAAAAAGTCAACCAGTCCACAAGTCAATGTGCACGAATCTGTCCCGAGTACAAGGGACAGGAGGTAGCGAGCCCGCCCATCCCGGTACCGAGACAGGTATCGTGCGTGAAGATCACCCAGACTAGGACATTCGACAAGAATGTGCCGAACGACGGGGGACGACGCAGTCGTTGCAATAGGGCGCAGGTGAGCGCTTCATCAAATAGCAATGCGTCACACGAGTGTGTACGATTCGGAGACGACAGAAAGCAACCTGAAGCCGCCGCGGCATTGGGGGATAGGTCCATGGGAACAGTCGCGGCGCAATGGCACGCAACTTTAAGTTCCCTTCGAAAGTCTCCCATCTTCTTTGCCAAGCAGTCCGAAGAGCTGCCCGTTTCCTGCCATGTAGTCGGTCCGGTCCGGTCGCAGAGTCCTCGCGGACTCTTTGGCGCCCTCATTCCCCGCAATTCCTACATGTCCAGGAACCCAGCATAAGATAATCTCGACATCCGCCCGGCTCGCCAAAACCGTGGCGTCACGGATATCGCGAACCAGGGGATGCGGAGATTCCAATGCCCCGAGAGCACTCAGGGCGCTTTGTGAGTCGCTATAGATCACAATCCGGTCTCCGAACCGGGCACGTCGCGTAATCTCTCGTACCGAGTGGTGTATTGCCACCAGCTCAGCCGTGAAGACAGACGCAGCGCCTGGTAGAGCCCCGCTGACTTCAAACAGAGGGGATACGGCGTGGAAGCCGACTCCCTCTTGGGACTTAAAGCCATCCGTATACATTGGCACGGTTCCAGCGTGACACGATGTGTGCTCCAAAAAGGTCAAACGCAATACTCCCGGCGCCGTATAAGCTTTAGGAGCGGAGGCGTGGCGACAAATAGCCAAAGGTGGTACCCTCCAGGGTGGCGTCCTGGGCAGAACCAGGGGCGCCACCGGCCCGAGAGCTATATCTACCTCTCGAAGGAGTTTCCTGGCCCTAAACCCCTTTGGGTTTAGGGTAAAAGGGGTTTAGGGTATCACTGGCGTCTCTCAGCGGCATACGCACCATCGAGATCAGCTGCGGATGCAGTGAGAGCTGTTGGCGACTGAGGGAGGCGCCGGGCTCGCGCGTACAGGCGAGTGATGCACTGCACGTGGCGCAAAGCGAGTGACATCTCCGCAGAACGACCAACAGGCTTTCAATGGGGGAAGTGCGGAAGGCACCGGTCGCAAGGCGAAGGCCGGTGTGGTGGATCGAATCTACCTTCCGCAATAAACGCTCGGCTGCGTATGCATAAAACTCGCATCCGTAGTCGAGCTTCGAGCGAACAAAGAATCGATAAAAAAGTAAGGCAGTAGCCTTATCAGCGCCCCAAGCGCTGAACGTCACGGAACGGAGAATGTCCATGGCGCGGGTACAAGAGACCCTAAGGCTGCGAATATGAGCCTCCCAGGTGAGGCGTCGGTCAAATACAAGACCAAGGAAACGGTGCGACTCCACCACATCCAGGCGCACCCCATTAAGAAACAAATCTGGGTCAGGGTGAAGCCGTGGATGGCGGCAGAAGTGCACTACCTTAGTATTGGCCAAAGAAAACCGAAACCTGGGCACTTCGGTATAGCGAGAGACGCGGTTCAATGCCAGTTGGGGTCGACGCTCCCGAGTTGGCATCTGGGCCGCGCCAAAAGAGATCGATAGGTCGTCCACGTAGAGCGTAGCGAGAACATCTTCCGGCAGCACCGAGGTGATGCCGTTGATGCTCATGGCAAAGAACGTGACACTGAGGACACTTCCCTGCGGGACACCCTCTTCCTGCTCCTTTGGGCCGGAGAGGGCTCCCCCCACCCGTACGCGGAATCCACGATCTCGCAAAAATTTAGATATAAACATTAAGAGGCGTCCCCTCGCCCCCATCGTGTGGAGAGTCTCCATGATACCGTATCGCCATGCGGTATCATAGGCCTTCTCCAGATAAAAAAGACCGTGGCGTAGTGCTGTCTACGAAGGAAAGCCTCGCAGACGGCATTTTCTAGTCGAAGCAGAGCATCCGACGTGGAGTGGAACTTGTGGAAGCCGCACTGTGCGGAACACAGATGGCCTCCGCTGTCCAGGAAAAAGGCTAATCTAACATTTACCAATTTTTCCATCAACTTGCACACGCAAGAGGTTAGAGAGATTGGGCGGAAACCGGTCGGATTAGAGTGATCTCTCCCCGGTTTGCGGAAGGCGAGCACAGTAGCGATTCGCCAGGAGTCTGGGAGAAGACCTTCCACCCAGATCCTGTTGAACAAATCTAACAGAAAGGCCATGCCTTGCTAACCCAGGTGTCGAAGCATGGCGTACGGGACATCGTCCGGACCATGGGCGGTGTCCGCGCACGAAGCGAGTGCAGGACGCAACTCACCCACAGTAAATTTGTCGTTGAAGGGTTCTCCGCCTCTGGAGGTAAAGTCCAGCCAGCGGCCTTCAGCGACATCACGACGTGCATTGAATGTTGGCGGAGCAGCATCCCGGCTAGAGAATGCGGAAAAAGCAGTCGCTAAGGATTCCACCACGGACGCGGGGTCCGAGATTGCGGTCCCATTCTCCTGGAGAACGGGAGGGGGGTCCTGCGAGAACTTGCCCCGAATCCTTTTGACTCGCTTCCACACCTCAGCTAAAGGGGTCTTCCCGTTAAGTGAAGACACGTATGCCCGCCAAGAAGAGCGGCGGGCTTGTTTCGAAATATACCGGAACCTAGCCCTAGCCCGACGAAATTTAGCGACAGTGAAATCGTTCGGGTGGCGCTTATAGCGCATGTAGGCATAAAGCTTCTGTTTGAGGGCCGTCTCACACTCGGCTGACCACCATGGGAGTGGTCGGCGTGCAAAACGGCCAGACGTCCTAGCAATAGTAGTCAGACCCACGGCAATGAGGTTGCCGGAGAATAATTCAACGGCCTCATCTACCGACCTAAACTCATCGACTGATATAAAGAATTCAGTCATTTCCTGAAATGCAGGCCACCGCGCCCGCGCCAAGCACCACCGAGGTGGTCTCTCAGGCGGCAGTTGCCCTGAAAATAATATTTGAATGGGAAAGTGATCACTACCATGGAGGTCATCGACCACCCCCCAATCAAAATCAGGCTGTGCATCCGAAGAGCACAAAGATAGGTCGAGGCAAGAAAATGAAGCGGTTCTCGGACAGTGATGCGTAAACTCATCCACGTTTAGGACACCCATCTCAAGCTCTTCGATCAGATCGGCAAGGACTTGTCCCCTGGGATTTATGGAGTAATCTCCTCAGAGAGGATGCCTGCCGTTCAGATCTCCAAGCAAGAGATAGGGCCTCGGCAACCGTGCCACGACGCGGCGGAAGTCTCCCGCGTCGAAGTCAGCTGACGGTGGAATGTACCCAGAAATGATAGTATAACTCCTATCCAGGTGCAGCTGGACAGCCACTGCCTGAAAGGAGGTATCTGTAAGAGAAAGGAAGAACGGAGACAACATGCCGGGTGTAAAAAGCGCATCCTCCAGCCCGGCCATCCCGCGGTGGTGGAGAGGCAAGACCCTTATACCCAGGGAGGGCAGGCAGGGAGCACGCGCCTAGCATGGTCTTCTGCAAAAAGATAGCTAACCGGGAACGGGACGAGACGAGCCTCCGCAGCTCCTCCCAGTTGGCCCGGAGTCCACGGCAATTCCATTGAAGGAATATGCCCTCCAGGCCTAGCTCGGAGGAGACGCGGGGGCCCTCCTCGAATTGAAGACCCTCACGGGAATGGCCGTACGCTTCCCGGGGGCAGAACCCCGGGCGCTGTTGCCTTCGAGGACTTATTGGGGGAGGTTGGGCTCGCAATGCGAGTCTTTTCCTCCCTTCGCCTCGAAACCTTAGGCAGGCGTTGCGGCTTCGGAGGCGGGGGGCCCTCTTTTCGAGGAACCACCGTCTCCGAGCCACTTGCCACACCTCGGGGCGTGGGCGAAGGATTTGAAGCTCCTTTTTTGCTGTCCTCCTTTCGGGGAACAGCTTTAGGAACCCCAGAAGATAGCCTAGCGTCCATCTTCATGGGTGAGTCTAACGACTCGGTGGAGGCGCGTGGCCGTTTCGCCTTACGGGAAACGGTCACGCTGGGGGAAGAGGGGGGAGCCCTGGTTTTAGCCGGGGCTGGGTATGAACCCTTTTTGCCGCCAGCTTTACCAGGGGAGCGCCCGGGTTGGGTATAGCCCGCAGAAGGGCTCCGAATGGGCGCGAAAACAACCGTGCTCGTTGGCCTGGATGGGGAAGGAGCAGAGGGTGCCTTTCTAACTATTGAGGCATATGACGTCCCAGGCAGAGCCAGGCGCGCCAGGACCAAGTCCTTTGCCTCGCGGAATGAGAGTCGATCTTGGGCCTGAACGGCCAGGATTTCTTTCTCAAGGAGATATGCACCACATTGCTTCGAAGAAGCAGGGTGCGGCTCTCCGCAATTGACACACTTGGCCACACACGATTTGGACATATCGTGTGCGACCTTGGAGCAATTTACACACACTTTGGGTGACCCCGACTTCGCACGTCTACATGAGCGATTTGTATGGCCGAAGCGGTGACAGTAATAGCACCGCCGCGGCAGTGGCACGAATGCCTTCACGCGGTAGCGGTACCAACCGGCACGCACCGACTCAGGGAGCTTGTCACAGTCGACCGTGACGAAGAGTGTAGGGGTGGGTCTCGAGGCCTCTCTCTGTTTTCTCATCACACGTTCGACCTTGACCGCCCCATGGTCGGCCAGCTCTAGGGTGATGTCCTCAATGGAGTAGTCAACGAGTTCCTCCGCATAAACTACTCCTTTTACAAAGTTCATGGTAGAGTGCGGCATCACACTCACCGGGGTGCCATGAAGTGTCCGAAGAGCACTGATCTTGGCCGCCTCGGCGGGATTCGCCGCATTCGCCAGAAGGCTGCCGTCCGAGAAACGGATCACCTTCGGCTCTCTACCAATTGCACTAGCTAATCCTCTCGTCTGATGGATCATGTTGCCCTTGGAACACATAGTGCCATCAGTGGAGCGAATAACTAGGAAGCGTTTGAAGCCAGCGGGCTCGAAAACGCCAGGTAACCTCTAAATGAGTGGCCGTGATGTCATCGAGGCTCCGCCCTGTGCACTTTTGGTCTTTGTCATGGTCAGGAGCTCCGTACCCGGGGGGGCAGAGGGTCCGGATGTGCCGATCTTGGCTTGGTCGCTTGCCAGAGTGGCAGCAGACCCATCCGTCCCCGCAGCCCCCGCGGATGGAGAGGAGCCCCGAGTCTTTTTAGTCTTTCTTGTCTTCTTTTTCTTTTTAGGAGAGGAGGGCGGGGAATGAACCCGCTTCTCACCTCCGCCGGTAGAAGCCCCTAGGCCAGATGTACCGGCCTCAGCCAGGTCCCTCTCCGAAATGGAGAAGGTCCTGGTTGTCGTAGGGGCACCTTTCGGAGGAGATCCCTCCCCTCCTTTTACTGCCTCGGAGCCCTCAGCCATTTGAGGAGGACCTTGCATAGGGGCGGATTCGGGTTCGGTGCTTGGCGCCGAGCCCGGATTCCCTCCCATGGAAGGCCCTACCGTCTAAGGCTGGTTTCCTCAAGGACCATGTCTATCACAGGAGGGGCCTTCAGTTGGCCATCCCCTCCCAGAACATCGCAGGTCCCCTTGGAAGCGTCATGAGTCTTTTGTGGGGAGTTACAGGCCTTGACCCCGGAAAGGTTTAATATTCTTGCCAGCAGGTCTTTTGAGGGAAGCGACCGAAATAGCCTGGCTTCCCTCTTCCCCCTAAGGGGGTTTGCTCTACCGAGCCGCTTCGATGTGGAGTGGCTAGCTAAGGGCTGCCTGCTGGCTTTCTTGGCAGTCCCCTTGGAAAGAACAGAGGGGACTGCCGCTGGTAAGAGGGAGGTGCCCGAAAGCACCTCCAGAGAAGGGGGTGAGGGGGAGTCCCCTTCACATGTCTGCGTAGGATAGGAGTAAGCCTCGTCTTCGGTTGAAGAGATATGGAGGGTCCCCTGCGCAAGCACAGGGGGGGGAGACCTCCATTTTTTTGCTGGAGCTGCCCGAAGGCGGCTCCGTCGCTGTTTCAGGGAAAGTTGGGGGTGGGGGTTTTTTGGTTGTTTTTTCATACATGGGCCTGGTGACCCTCTTTTTTATACGGGACGCAATAGCTCATCACCTCTTGCAGTTGCCCGCACTACAAGAGGTGCTTACAGGCCTGGCAGAGCCAGGCGCCGCCATTTCGGACCACCCCTCCCGCCTGGTGGCCTGGCAGTCCATCGGCATGGCGGCTCCACCTTAGACACGGCGTAAAAATGGATAGAATGTGAAGAGGAGAGGAAAAGGGATGTGAGGAAGGTATGGGTGGGGATGAAGCAGGTTGTTAAAAAAAAAAAACCATCCCGAACCGGAGCTCAGGGGTTAGGGAACATTGTCTCCGCTCCCCTCATCCCCGATCCGGGACGGTTTGCTTGAGAAGAAGGTCAGCATCTACCTTGTGAAATTAGAGCCTGACCAGAGAAAGTTGTGGGAGAGGTTGTGTGAAAAGAGAGGAAACAAGTGTTTTGAAGGAAGGAAGAGAGGCTAAGCTGGGGCCGGACGGGGTGCTGAGTCCTGTCAGCACGGCGGCCAGGCTGGCAATTTGCCGCGCCCCTTACGGGGTAAAGTTTGTGAGGATGAATGAGTAGCATTGGATGAGTAGCAATCGTGTAAGGTTTGTGCGGAAGAATAACAATTTTTTAAGGTTTGTGAGAATGAATAGCAATTGTTGAAGGTTTTAATGGCTGAGTAGCAATCGTTTAAGGTTTGTGAGGAAGATTAACAATTGTTTAAGATTTGTGAAGATGAATGAGTAGAATCGTTTAAGGTTTGTGCGGAAGAATAACAATTATTTAAGGTTTGTGAGGATGAATAGCAATTGTGAAAGGTTTTAATTGATGAGTAGCAATCGTTTAGGGTTTGTGAGGAAGAATTACAATTGTTTAAGATTTGTGAAAATAAATGAGTAGAATCGTTTAAGGTTTGTGCGGAAGAATAACAATTATTTAAGGTTTGTAAGGATGAATAACAATTGTGGAAGGTTTTAATGGATAAGTAGCAATCGTTTAATGTTTGTGAGAAAGAATAACGAATCGCAATTATTGAAGGTTTCAATGGATGAGTAGCAATCGTTTAAGGTTTGTGAGGAAGAATAACGAATAGCAATTATTGAAGGTTTCAATGGATGAGTAGCAATCGTTTAAGGTTTGTGAGGAAGAATAACGAATAGCAATTATTGAAGGTTTCAATAGATGAGTAGCAATCGTTTAAGGTTTGTGAGGAAGAATAACGAATAGCAATTATTGAAGGTTTCAATGGATGAGTAGCAATCGTTTAAGGTTTGTGAGAAAGAATAACGAATAGCAATTATTGAAGGTTTCAATGGATAGTAGCAATCGTTTAAGGTTTGTGAGGAAGAATAACGAATAGCAATTATTGAAGGTTTCAATGGATGAGTAGCAATCGTTTAAGGTTTGTGAGGAAGAATAACAATTATTTAAGGTTTGTAAGGATGAATAACAATTGTGGAAGGTTTTAATGGATGAGTAGCAATCGTTTAATGTTTGTGAGGAAGAATAACGAATAGCAATTATTGAAGGTTTCAATGGATAGTAGCAATCGTTTAAGGTTTGTAAGGGTAGTAATTGTTTTTATGGTTAGGGGCGATGAAAAGCAGTTGTTTATCGAAAAGGAGACATTATTTTTCTCACTGGATAACAGAAAGCGCTTTTTTTATTTAGACGAGAGAGAAAACATTCTCTTTCGCCTTTAGCCAGATTTATGAAGGTGTTTATGTGTGAAAGATCAATAAAAGAGAATGGTGGAAGGAGAAAAAAAAGACGAGTGGAAAAATAAACCCAGCAGTAGTAGTAAAGGACCAAATATGAAATTGATATGCGACGCAAAATTCGTCAGCCCTGAAGCCGGAAAGTCCCTGTGAAAGCATCTACGGACCAAATGTGTCCAAAGGGCACCGTTGCCGTGGTAAAAAGGAAGGTGTGTTCAACGAGGGAATCGAAAAGGAGAGGAAGGAGGGGGCGAGGAGGAATATTAAATAGAACCGAGGGTAATAAATAAAGGGGACAAGAAGGATGACAAAAGAATTGGGAAGACATTTGATTGCCAACCCTCGTTGGTTAATTACGTCTCCCCTACCTTATCAGTGGAAGAGGAGGTTCCTGGACCCGATGAAATTTACATAAAATCCTAATGAGAAGCGTTAACACCCGAGAGCACCAGGGACCCGCCCTAGTGGGAATGTGAGAAAGAGCGGTAGCGATAAGATTTGCCACTAATCAGCCATCAACGAACCATGTATGGCCCAAGATAGAGTCGCCCCTTGCTCGCACGGGAGTATGGATATGGAACTCTCAATGGTGACTTTGGGATTGAAGAGTAATGTGTTGTGTGTGTGAAGGAAAAGGGAGGGGGGCGGTTTTGTGATTGCTTATGTGTGTGGTCACGTAAGTGGCCAGAGCTGTCTGCTCGTATGGCCAGACGCGACGCACCGCTTGATGATCATTGTTCACTGTGAGTGCAGATTTTGTTTGCACCCGCTCTATCCGGGAATCGAACCCGAGTGTAGAAATGCAACAAGTTATCCAGTAGGGTGGCATTGTATTTTTTTTAAACAGCATAAACCAAACACAAGAACAAACAAACTAAAAAAAACAAAAAAACAGAACAATGCCAAGAAGAAGGAAGCACGCTCCGGCCGGCGCAAGATCGTGCGACCAACACCAGAACAAGTTATAGCAAAGAGAACAGGCATGAAAAAGCATAAATCAAGGGTTCCAAATTCAGCTAACTATTTTAGAATTACCAGGGAGGAGGGGGGCGGTCACTCGGCGTATTTTTTAACCCTAATAAAATTCAAGGACGAGATATGGTCCTGTTATCCGATTGCATGGCAGAATTGGTGGTTTAGGGTCGTATTTTAGTCGTGATGGCGCTCTCTGCTTTAAATCATCTGTGGACAACAGCGGATTTCGATCAGTTGTTTATGGTTGGAAAATACAACCCTGGCCTCCGTTACGGACGGCCAGTCATGCCCGTAACGGAGGCCAGGGTTGTATTTTCCAACCATAAACAACTGATCGAAATCCGCTGTTGTCCACAGATGATTTAAAGCAGAGAGCGCCATCACGACTAAAATATAAATATTAGGGATGCAATGTATTGACCTTAAGTTCCCAGGACAATATTCATATTTCGGGAATCCCGTGGGCAGGGGAGAGAATTACAGTTTTAAATTGCGGATATTTCTCGGAAACGGCGACCATAATGCGACTATACCACCCCAATAACCGACTATATTCCCTGATAATACTTTAAAAAATTTACCTCGACTTTTATTAAGAAGGAACTTCTCACACTCTAACTCTTTCGGTCTTGATTTGGTTGACATACCCATTATTGCCTCACCCAACTCACTTCCAAAATTGTTAAACTCATTATTATGAATTAAATCAACATTAGTCACCGAAAGATGATCAGATGTTGGCTAAAAAATAGCATAGAAAAAGAGAGTAGAAAGTTATTCTATTAAATAAATAAATCCATTAAGATCCTGAAATCCTCGTTCCACAATTTCAGCGCCGTCTTCATAGAGCTAAGCATGAAAATCCCCTTAAGCCCAGAAACACCAGGATTATACTAGAGATGAACAATAGCTTCATGAAACGCATGATAGACACATTTGAAAATACAAGGAAACACAAAATAAGAAAAAAAAGCTCTCAGAAAAAGGCTAAACCTAATGAAGAAGCGCAAACACCAACAAACACCAACCTTCAAATTGAGTTAGCAGAATTAAACAAACTCATTAAAACTATACAGAAAATATAATACCCAAAACTATTTTTGAAATCACCATCAAAGAAAGAAATGGGTATAAAATGGTTAAAGGGACTTCTAAAAGCAAAATCTCAGTTTCTATAATAGAAGAAGAGGGTACAATTATCAAAGGTTAAGAAACAATAGTTAAAATAACAAAGGAGTACTATGAAAAGATGTACTCAAGCAATAATACCATCCACAGAACCATAAACAAACAACCACACCGAATAATATCCCAGCCCTTCACAAATCCAAAATTTAAATTTCAATCAAAGAAATGAAAAGCCACAAAGGACCAGGTCAAGACAAAATCACTTTAGACTTGTTGAAAGATTGTGGATATGTCATTGTGGACAAACTAGCATTGCTAGTCAGTGAATGTCTTAAACAAGGAAAGATTCCAGATGAATCGCACAATGCCATAATATTACTTCTACACACAAAAAAAGCGATCAAACAGATGTTATAAACTACAGACCAATCCGCCTTCTCACATGCGTCTATAAACTCTTCGCAAGAAACTTTACCAACAGACTGCAAAATTAGCTAGATGACCATCTACATCAGATTGCATAGGCTTCCAGACATCTTTCAATTACAGAAAGGTGTAGGCAAGCAGATACTATCTCTCCGAAATTGTCCAAGATCTGTCTAGAAGATAAATTGGGAATTCAAAGGCATTAAGATCAATGGTGATTGCCCCAATCACCTGAGATTCGTAGATGATATTTTCAAACAACGTTTCAAGAGCAACTTAAAAGCGGAAGAGCCGGCCTAAAATAAAATCTTGGTAAAAGAAAATTCATGACAAACCAACCAGAGGTCAACATGATAGACATTATATTTACAAGGAGCAAATTGAAATGGCAAACAATTATATCTATCTAGGTCAACAGATTACAATGGCATGGGGAAAATATCAAGAATTTCAACACTAGAAAGCATTTGGAAAGGAAAGCATTATCTTAAAATTCCCATTTGTCTGAAAATAAAAGTATACAACCAAACACTCTGACCAATGGATTATAAATTTGGAACCTGACCAAAAAAACTTACATTAAAACTTAGAACAAAACAAAAAGCCCAAGAAACCATTATGAGGGGGATAATTTGACGTGACAGAAAATTAGTGATTTGGTTACGTGAACAAACGCAAACTTCAGGATATAGTGGAAACAATAAGAAACCTGAAATGGAGTTGGGTATGATATGTGGGAAAATTCAAGACAATAGTAAGAGCAGAAAAATTATTTATAGAACTCCACTAAATAAAAGACGACCGAAAAGAAGACCAAAAACAAGATTGAGAGATGATCTTAACAAAAAAATTGGAAACAAATTGAAAAAATTAACAAAAATTAAAAATGGTGAGAAATGGTTTCTTTCAACAATGGAGGACAAATACTTGAAATGATGATGATTATGGTGATGAATTAATAGTACTAAATTACGATAAAAAGGTTTCCACATTGATATTAAAGGGACAATCAGAATTTTTTAAAAGAATTTGCTCATATAACCATTCTAACTCGCATACCAATGTTGTTACTTATCATTAATAAAATATAATTGATCAGGACCAGGTAACCATTTTCTGAGACTGCATAACATTGATGAAGGTGACTCACAGCGCATATTTCAAATTTCACTTGAGGTTTTATATTAAATTACTGATCAATATATATCTTCTTTGTGAAATACTATGAGACGCTCCATAGCCCTCAATACATACTGAATAACTAAAATTCTCACTAACAGAAAATCTGTATATATATTATGTATTTTTGAGATTATTCGGAAAATGATAATTAATATATTTTGCACCTTTAAAAAGTTAATATTATAGTTTGAATTAATGAACGAAATTCAGAATCAAAATATTACTTGAGATTGTAATTTGCTCCGTGTTCTTTAAATTGGGAATTAATTAACACGGATCCATATTTTCTCTTCTGACTCTTGTGAGTCAATTAATGGGTGCATTCTTGGATTAATAATCCTTTAAAAGACAAAGAAATACCGTACAAATTACCCTGCACGACCGTTCATGAGGAAGTAGTTGATGTGAAGAGAAACAATACCAGCTTTGAGGGAACGATAGAGGTGTAGGTTGTAGCCTCTACAGCAAAGTCCCAACTTCGGATGACAGGTTCGTGACAGGTCATTCAATCGCTTCCAGTACAAGTGCGAATGTTTGAAAAGAGTCTTGAACGAAACCTTCTTCCAATTTGTAGTTTCATTGCTATTAAACACTGGGTCTTCTGATATGTGTGTGCGTGTGTATATTTCCTGTGTGTGTCCCATCCACCTTTTGAGAAAACTAATTTTCATTTCTTTCTCGCAAAATTTATTTGTCCTTTCCGCTCTGCTTTTTCCGACTATTTTCTTTACTTTTTACGCGTTATGGCGACGTAGCTTGTGATTAAATAAATACTGGAACGTTCGAATTGAGCTGGCGAATAAATATCATTGGTTCTGTTCTTCCTCTCCAATCAGGCGATGTCCAATGGCTCAAGATCAAGTGCTCTTTTTTCTCTCTTTTTATGGCTAATAAAAATTCATAAGATTCAGCCTCCTTTCGGCATCCTATTGTATTACTGATGACTTCGCTAATATCTGTTTCAATTGCGAGCTCCAAGTTGGGGACAGTGTCCCACGGGAGCTTATACTTGTATTGGCTTTTTGGTCAAATGGTTTGTGGAATATTCCGACTTGCATTTGTCCCAATTTGCATTAATACTGCTTTGATTTTGCTTATTCAATGGTTCGTAGGCGACACGCAGATTTAAGAGAATTCTGCGACCGTTACAATCACTAACATCTGCAATTCACATCTCTCGATGAAAATGAATTTTAAAAATAAACATTTTCGCCGTCGTTGTGCTGGCAGTTACGTCTGTTTCAATTTGGCCAATCATACTCAGCGGTTGTGGCCCAGAGCGCCTTACAGATCGACAGCCAATCAGAAGAGAGATCGCCAGGGACGGTTCCAATATTGCACCGAAGCTAAATATATTCCAAAAAGGGGAAAAGAAAAATATTTATTTTTAATTTTATTTTCTCCGAGACGGATGAACATGCAAGGTTAAGCTAGTAATTTTACGCTTATGCGCTTGGGGTATTTAAACAAAACAACAACTTTACCCACCCATACATAGTATTTTTACTTAGTCATTTAACATACGAAAAAAATAGTAAACTAAATTGTAAATCTTTAAGCAATTAACCTCTCCCAATCTTAATGACTTCAATTCCGACGCACTTTCAAGTGCGTGTATTTGTACATTATCCCTCTTTAGCCTTGAACGATAAACACATTAACGACCTGCTGCCACATTCCCACTCAAAATAATAAGTGAGCCTGAGTATTAACGAAAATAGTAATAAAATGGCGTGGGCGAAATGTTTAGATCATTTTTTTGATTATATTTCTTAATAAACTTAGCACATCTAAACTCTAACAGACTTTTGCGAGCAAATAACAAAGCATATATTTTGCTGTGCATTAAACAATAAAACCGGTTCTTATATGTATACACACAGTAGTATTTGCAGACCTATTCTGTATATCCAATTATGGCATCTATTTTCCGCCGTTTGAAGAAGCGAAGTTAAATGTTTTATGCATTCAACGATTTTCTTCCACTTGTTATCGGGTCTAAATATTTGCTTGGTGGGAAGAATAGATAAAGAAATAAACAAACAAAGTCTTATGAAAAAGTAATAGGGATATTGCCTGAAAAAGAAGGGGACTACGTTAGCAGGCCTATGAAAGGTGGGGAGAGAGCGCGTATTCGAACCCCCAGCACAGGTATTCAAATTTCCAAATATGAACCCCTTGCGGAAGAATTGTTACAACCTCGTCCATCCTGAGTTCATGCCAGTTCCTCATATCAAATTAACTGGAGAATAAACAACTTTTACTCTGCGAAGGAATAGTTCAAGTTGATAATGTTGGTGCGAACAACCATGCAACTCGAGTTGTAGCGTACAACCATCACAAGGTTATCTGCCACATTTTATGAAACCTTATCTCCATACCTTATATTTCGTACTCACGAATTGTGCCCCAGACAGATAACAACAGGCCTACAAGAACGCAAGGCTACAAGAGACGCCGCCAGCAGATTACCTTCTCCATGGGTGGGGACCGTTGGTAGCTTCCCTGACGTGGAGAAAACGATAGAGAGGAAGAGCCCCGTGATACTCAGTCAAATGACCTGAGGGCTGAGTAAAGAGGGGGTACCCCAGCCCTTGCGAGAAAAGGGCGGAAGGTGCTTCAGCTAAAAAAAAGATACCCTCGCCCCCGAAAAAAAGGTCCCCTATCTGGAGGCGCCTTGGATCAGACCGGGAAACTTTCTTGCCCACACCCGTGATTTAGCAGATGCAGAATTATCTGCTATTAACTATTATTACTTATAAACTTTTGATCTTTTAACATAATATGATGTTTATTCAATAAAACTGTATCACCTGTAGTCTATTAATAAATATCATAGGTTATTTTTAGTCACGAGCGACTCTACATCTCAATATGTCGGTTGGTCCCTGTTTTGCTTTTTATTGTTTTTGTACTAACATTGTAACTATTGGGCCGATTCTGACGAAATCTGAAACCCTTATGTTGTTTTACATCTTCTTTCGAATGATATAATTGCCAAGGTCCTCCCAAGTTTATTCCAGAAATTATTGAAAGTTTTGAAGGTCGTAAGGTCATAAATTAGAATAAGTGAGAGCACGCAACCTTTTGGTCAGGAGACCTTGTTTTAATAGAAATAGAAAAAATACGATGTTATTTGGGTATTCCATTCCCAAACCTCTCATTTCATAACCACATTCAAAATCTTTGACTATTCGAAATTTTTGTTTGTCTGACTAATGTAAACACTAAAAGTCAAACAATTGCTGAAACCGGAGTTAAAATTGAAAAACAACTATGACTATCATGTGGCATTAGGGCTAAGAGAGAATGTCTCTTAACATTGACGAAGATCAACTCAGAGCACGTCTCACTTCACCATAGATTCAATTTCCATTTTCATGAGTCTCTTCAACATTTTGAGGCTTCGCTGATTTTTGAGTGGACTCGCCGAATCGCTCGTCTCTGGCCGCTCAAGTGTCTGATCAATTTTCAGAGATTTTCCTTATGCAAATAAGAACTCCAAGTGTATACTCTAATGCAGCTTACATAGAACGGCTGCCAATGAAAATAAATATAAAGTTAAACAAATAGGCATCAATTAGCGCATTAAATTAAATAGTCACATTAAGTGAGTCTCCGCAAGGACACCTACCTGAATGGAAGAAGGAGGGTAGGTCTAAAGATCTGAAAACCTTTCCTTGAAGCTTCTCCTTTGGCCCACTCAGGTCATATTCCTTCAACCTTTACATCCACTAAATTCACTACACTTCCTCCAAAGCTCTTTTCAGAAACATTCTGGTAATCATGATACGGTAGAGGAGATGGACAAATGACCTCCGCACCAATTGCCTCAACATCATAAATTGCAACGTTAAGAGGTGATGCAACATTGCTATTCCGCCGCAAAAAATAGGCCTTTTTCCATTGCTTCGTTGCTTTTTAAGAGAAATGGTATTATTTAACAATAATAAACACTTTTTGCAATGGTCGTTGCAGATAATTTCGAAATATTTTCCAAAGTAACAACTACACCTGAATAGTAGTTTATTAAACACATAATACACTTTTAGTGTTTGAAATCATGGAAATTGATTACTGCATATCAAGTTAGCAAATCGAGTGTATGAAAGACAATCTGAAATTAAAACAACCGAAACTGCTTAACAGAAATGGACCATTCCATCTGCGTGGCAACGCTTCGCCATACAATTATCAAATCACTTTTCAAAAATTAATGAAGCTCGTTTATGGAATATTGCTTCTCCAGGCTGACGCACCAGACCCCTCTTAACGCATTACCATCCTCTTACAACACTTTGAACTGTTTATATGCAAAAATAGATTTGCCATCAAGAAGCAACAGTTGAACCATTTGAGCTGATCAGTCTCAAAACATAGAACAGTTTCTTTTTAAATGGTACTATTAACTTTAACATGACATTGACAGAAGGAAAATTTAGCACCGTGAATCCTCTTTTAATTAAATAAAGTTGTTAAATCTAATCTATAATGAGTTATTCTTACGGTCTCAATCAAGGACATTTCATGTGGTATGTCTGAATATAAACTTCACCTTAAAGGCTAACGCGTCATTCACCCAAGTACTCATATAATGTCAGCTAAGAGATATTTATTGTCTTTTTCTTTAATTCTTTATCCACTTATTCTGTGTTTTCCCTTCATACATCTTTTTTTTATATCTCCGCCCTCTCAAAGGGTGTCGAGCCATTCCTTTGTAAGTTCCCGTGGTCTCTGAACGATTTGTTACGAGAGATTTATATGTACGTCATCCTCCTGCAGCCATTATTTACACCTGACTAGCTATCTATTATGGTGTTTCTCGTCTTTTAACACTTTTCCCCATTCATACTCTTTGTATTTTATCGTTATTTCCTTTGTTTATCCTTCTCCTCGTCCTTTTTTTATAAGATAACAATGGTCTGGCTGGTTTTACCCTTTGACCCTCAATTAAATGAAACGTCCAAACTTGAAATGCAATTCATTGAATCAGTGACTTGCGCTGTTCACAACAAAAGTCTTTTATTTTTCCAAGACGGAAAAGGTAATCATCTTTTTAATTTGTCTGTCTTTGGTTTTAAATATACCTTTCCAATTTCTAGTTAAACCAACCAGTAACTTATCACTTAGGAGAATATCTTACACTGGATAAAAATATAATACCTCGAATTACGGATATATTATTGGCACGGGCGCCGAGCGCTCAATCCAGAATTATCTAATCCTGTGTATAACGAATGGCGTGGAGGTATTCCATTCAGTCTTGAGCTTCTTGTGTAAGCAAAAAAAAGACAGTTGAACGAAAAAGAAACATTATTCCTGAGACTTGTTTTGGAAACGACTGGTCTCCATCTTAGACTGAAGATGGAGGTCAGTGATTTCCAAAATTAGGGTCTCCAGAATAATAAAGTTTTTCGTTGAACAGCGTTTTTTTTCACTTAACGAATAGCGTCAACCTTCAGCCGAAAGTTGAGAGAAAATTTGCAAGTAAAATATCGTAAGGAATTCATGTTTTTTTACCTTTATTACCTCAAACGTGAAATTTCCCTATGCTTTCGAGAAGTGAGGAGTGTCTTAGACAACAAAGGAAGGAACATTAAAATCAGATGTGGCAAACGGTCCTTTTTTTCACTGAAGTTTCCCTCATCTCGAACTTCTTCAATGGCAAGAGTTCATTACTTGGAATTTTTATCATTCTGAAGAAGTTCGAGAGGAGTGAAACATCAGTAAGCAAAGGATTATTTGCCATAGCTGGTTTTTCTTATCCTCCCTAATTTCGAAAATCCATAAAACTGTTTTCAAATAGTGGGAATTTTTTTAGGTCAGATCACGTTAACTTAGTGATTTCAAAAACAACTATTTAACATATTCCTTCCCATTTTTTTATTAATACCAGGGAATGGCTTCGTTACTAAGATTAAAATTTTAAATCTAAAAAAAAAACAGCCATGTTTAAATTTTTATTAATATTTTGAACTTCGCCAATTATAATAATTTTAAAAAGGAACTAAATTTTCCCCCTTTCAAAATATCACGTTGTTAAAATATAGTTATAGAGAAGAAGATATATAAAAATAAATTTTCTGAACTTCACCATTTATAATTCTTTGGGTTTTAAAAAATTCACAAAATTTCGATAATTATATTTATTTCTCAACTTCACCATTTTGTTTTCAAAAACTCTAGAATTTAAGAAGGGGATTTTTTTTTAGTATTTGAATAATAATTTCATTTGAGTTTGGTTATGACTTATGTTTTTTATCAAAGTATTTCTAATAATTCTTTTATAATATCAAAAAACAAAAGGATGAAGTTCAGAAATAAATATAAGTATCGAAATTTTGTGATTTTTCTAAAACCCAAAGAATTACAAATGGTGAAGTTGAGAAAATTTCTAAAAATTTAACCATGGTTGCTTTTTTTTAGATTTTAAATTTTAATCTTAGTAGTGAAGCGCAAGCTCCCCCCGTAGGGGCCACTAATTGTGGCATTACATTAGGTTGGTAAGTAAATTATAATTGATATTAATGGCAGTGTAGTTTGAAATTTTGATATTTTTTCTCTTTACCTTTAGCTTTCTAATTTTGATTCTTAATACTTTTTATCTTTTTATTTCAGCTCCTTTGTTGACTTACTGAAAGATTCTTCCTTCTTACATTAGGTAATTTATTTTATTTACTTTTTACAAGGTTACCCTTGATGAGATATTAAAAAGGTATTGCTAACTTTCATCGTTTTAACTATCTTTTTATAAATTCAATTTTACCTTCTTTTTTTTTACTTATACATTAGGATGTTTAATAATTACACTGGTCAACAAATTTTTACTTTTTTTCTGCTGACTTAAGTTAGCGACCTGTTCTTGAAAATTTCGGGGTCACTGAGTTAAAAAATGGCAATAGTTTTCTTTTATCACAAGTCTTTTATTTATGGACTGGTCCATGTTGGTCCCACTCATAGTAGCAGGCTATCTTACGACCAAGTGAACGGAAGTGGAGACGTTTGGCATTCTTCTTATTTTATTTTATCTATGTATTTAGCCTTCTCTTTATACATATCTAGATATATAAAGCAATTGTGTATAATATAATTTTGTGTTTTTCAGATTTGTTTTATGAAATAACATTAAGTAGCATTGTCGCAAATTTATGCAACATTTTAATTACCCAAGGATTCGCTAAGACGAACCAACCGTCAGCGTTTCAATTTCCCTTATACGATAGGACAAGAAGGAAGTTTTTCGGAAGGCCTTCCACTCTATTTTGTATCCTTGTGCCATTCGATCGTATATGCGTTCGCGAGTTGATCCCTACTCTATCCCATTTGATTTAATTTATTTATTTTGTTTTTGTGATTTTCATTAGTTCGCCTTTCTTATTGTAAACGCTTTAGATTGTATAATAATTTCCATTGCCGGAAATTGTTCCCATACCTCTTGTGCTGCGGGTAAAATTAACTCTGTGTAAAGTGTATATAATTAGATTTAAGCAGCGTAAATACCATTTTGCTAAAATTTTATCATATATTTAACCCATTTATAGGTAAATATAAACCTAAAGGATTCAGTGCCTCTTTCCTCCTTAAGCAGCACAAAAGCTTATAATTTGACTTTAGCGTTGTGTAAACTTGTATAGTGGGATAAATAAATTCCTACATTGGAACCACAGACCCGCGACCTTTAATCAAAAATGAGTTTGGTTAAAACTAGAAGGGGACATAGGGCTCTAAGTACTCATCTTATTAAATCTATCTTCTTTGGTTGTTGATAAGGTTCTGGATTGCGAAACTTTATATTCCCAGATAGAGGAGTTAAAGTACCATTTTGCCAAAGTTTATCATTAGATGAACTTATATTAAAAGAACTTGATGAGAATGATTTTGAAAAGGTGATCTTGGAGGCCTCCACGCGTAATATTTAGATTAGACGGGGAATCTATATAGGCGAAAAATTTTTGAAAGACTTAACGAAGTTAAACCATCTAAGGTTTTCTAGTTCGGAGAGCGAAATTAAGCTGCCTAAAATTAACCTACTAATATTTTCAGGAGAAGTTATCCAGTGGACAAACTTCCACGATTTATTCTATAATACCTTCCATATTATGAATATTTCGAATTCACAAAACAATTGCATATCTTCTGGGACAATTAAGTGGAGACGAATTGCACCTACTTGATGGGTTTACCATTTCTGGGGATCATTATGAAGAGGCTTAAGAGTTGAGCAAAGCAAAGGCAACAATTGCAGAATTAAAGATGAAACTAGCTGACCCGTATTCAGGTGATTTGGTTTCAAATATATCCCTTTTGATAGGTGGAGATTTTTACCATGAATTTGTAAATAAAATAGTTTACAGGGAAGGTGTAACTTACTTAAACTCTAATGTGTGTGCTACGCCTGTCGGTCCTTTACCTTCCGCTAAGGAAACCTATAATTTCCTAACAGGGTGAATAACCGTATTAAAGGCCAGCGTAAAAGACCTTGAGGAACTCTATGACCCAAGGGCTATATCACCCAAAGATGATATCTAGGTCATATGGGATATGGATTCATTGGGACTTATCCCTAAAACATTGTCTGTTGCAGAGGAAAAATGTTTACAAAGCTTTTAAAGCCTCTGCGGAGATCAAGAATGGTAGATTCGTCGTGGGGCTACCATGGAAACCATTCACCCTAATCTCCCAAATAATTATAGCATAGCAAAGTCCCGTTTACTAAATATCGTAGCGAAATTGAGGTGGGATAACCTTTCATCTTTTCAGATTTATAATGATATTTTCCAGGAGTAACTTGAAAATGGATATATAGAGGAAGTGAAGCCAAATATCCTAACATAGAGGGAGCAAAAATACAGCACACCACGGCATGCGGAAAGATTCACAAACAACTCCCCTACGCGTTATTTTTGACTGTTTAGCTGGTAGCGTAAGTCTAAATGAGTGACTGAATCCTGGTCCTTAGTTGATTAACAACTTGTACCATACCCTTATTAGATTTAGGCAATACCCATTTGCATGCATTGCAAATATTTAGAAGGCGTATCTTCAAATAAATCTAAAGGAGGAAGACAAAGATACTGCCCGGTTTCTATGGCTAAAATATCCGTCACAACCGGATAGACCGTTGATAACCTTTAGATATAGAGTAGTTTTCTTTAGTTCCTCTAGAAGCCAATTTCTGGTGAAAGCTTCCGTAATGCAACTAATGCAGACCAAAGAAAGTATATATAATGGTACCTTTTCTAAAGGTCATTATGTGGATAACCTGGCGTGTACATTTTATTCTGAGGAAGACTTAGCGTCTTTCTATGAAGAGGTTAGAGGTGTATTAAAAGAAGCCAGTTTTAATTTGAGGGAATGGTATTCGAATCCCCATCTTTGTAAAACACTTTTCAGAAAACAAGGTAATTTAGCCAAAGAGCCATTGAAGGTACTTGGTCTAGGCTGGGACACTGCAAAGGATGAATTATACTTTCCTAATCGGAAAATTCCCTTTGCATCCCAAAGTAAAGGGGGTTTTATGAGCCATGGCTTCTATCTATGATCCACCAGGGTACCTCCTCTGATAACTATTAATACAAGGTTGTTTATGAAGTCTATGGGAGAATAAAATAGATTGGGATGAGCCTCTGGACTCTGACTCCCAAACGGTATGGGATAAATTGGTTCCACACTTAAAACAAGGTTTGGAGATTACATTCACCCGGCAACATTACCGTCTAACAATGTTGAACTCCATTGCTTTTGTGATAGTAGCACGAAGGCTTATGGGGCAATAGTTTTTTCTGTATTTGGAAAAATGTGTAATCTTATGGCTAAATCGAAGATAGTCAGAAAATTATTAATTATTCTAAAATTGGAACTAACCTCTGCCTTATTTGCAGCTAGATTAGTGAACGAATTATTATTCGCTCTTGATAAGAGTATTAATGTTAATATGTAGATGGATAGCCAAATAGTTTTTCACTGGCTCGTGTCTGATGAAGCATACGAGCCCTACATCCAGGACAAGGTAAATGAAATAAGAAATTTATCGCAGGGGCACGCATGGAGACATGTCGTATCCAAATTAAATCCATGCGACCCATTAGCCACAGGCCAATCCAGCAAGCAATTTACCAATTCTTTATAGGTAAAGGGTCCTGAATGAATTCTTGATAACAAAGCCTGGCCTAAATTCATTATCTTTTATCCTTGATAGCCACGTTTTCTCAATCGCAATGGGTTATGATTCGCCTATTGAAATAAACGGGTACAGTTCCTTAGCGTAACTGCTTAAAATAACCATCTTAATGTTCAGGTTTTTACTTCTGACCAAAGGTAAGGTGACTCCTAAATCTTCCCTAGCAGAACCTGTCAGCCATAACATCAACTTCGAAGAGCAAAAAGCTGATATGGACTTCTGGATCAAAAAGGCGCAGAAGGAGAAATACTAAAAAAAAATGGGATGAGCTCGCGAATGGTCATAGGAATCCTGACTCCAACCGAATTAAACAGCTCTGTCAATGCAGGAAGGTTCGAGAGGATGTTCGAGGATGAAAATGCTGAATTCGGCTGCCCCTTTCCTTGAATAGGAGGCAAAAGCAGATGGAACGGCTACGTCATCAGGCCTGGACACGTTGACAAAATGAATATCTGGTAGCTCTGAGGGAGGAAAGAACCGGGCGTTTGACCCAGGGCATGTCTCATGTCGGCGACGTGGTCCTGATTAAAGACGACTCTCCTCGTCTACGGTGGAAGATGGGGCTAATAGTGGAGCTCCATGAAGAACGCGATAGGGAGTCCAGGTCTGTGACCCTAGAGACTTACTTGCCCCATCAGGAAGATCTTTCCTTTAGAACTTCCTCATCCTCCTGCGGATGTTCCCTCCGCAAGCCTGTGTTCGGATCCACTTGCGGATGTTCCATCCGAAGGATCTACTTCGGAATTTCCGCATCCACTTGAAAATGTTCCCTCTGCAAGCCCGTATTCGGATCTACTTGCGGGTATGCCACCGAAGGGATATATTCTACGTTCTGCCAACCCTCCGGCAGGTTGTTGACCTAGTTCTACTCGTTGCTCGGCTTTAGAGGCACGAGGACTAATTAAGGAAATTATGCAGGGATCCAAATGTAGAACCACAAATCTATTTATTTTTATTTAGTTTTTACTTTATTTCATTTTGTTTGTATTTCCTTTCTCGCCCCCCATCCCTCTCCCCAGGGTGTCGTAAATTTGTGCGACATTTTAATTACCCAAGGATTCGCTAAGACGAACCAACCGTCAGCGTTTCAATTTCCCTTATACGATGGGACGAGAAGGGAAGTTTTTCGGAAGGCCTTCCACTCTATTGTGTATCCTTGTGTCATTCGGTCGTATAATATGCGTTCGCAATTTGAGCTCTAGTCTATCCCATTCGATTAAGTATTTGTTTTGTTCTTGTGATCTTCATTAGCTCGCTTTTCCTATTCTAAACGCTTTAGATTGTATAAGTAATTTCCATTGCCGGAAACTGTTCCCATACCTCTTGTGCTGCGGTTAAAATTAACTTATGTAAAGTATATATAATTAGATTTAAGCAGGATAAATACCATTTAATGCTAAGACGCATATTTAAGTATTTATCCCATTCATGGGCAAATATAAACCTTACAGATTCAGTGCTTCTTTCTTCCTTAAGCAGTACAAAAGCTTATAATTTGGCTTTAGCGCTGTGTAAACTTGTATAGTTTGATAATTAAATTCCTACATGTATGGCATCATTACGAAGGAAATTTTTCATTTCCCTTCGACTCGTTTTGCTATATATGTGGTTGTTTTACTGCACTAACTCAAAGAATGAACATTAGTATCTTTGTAAAAAGTGCTTACTTGGCTTATTTTAAGATTAATTATGGGATCAGGATAAACCATGGGCCCCACACCATATTTGTAAACCATGTGTCAAAAATATACGCCAATGGACAAATGGCACAAGGAAACAACTAGAATTTGGCATTACTATGGTGTAGCGTGAGCCAAAAATATCTAAACGATTGCTACTTTTGTCTCACAAAGACATCGGGTTATATCAAGAAAACGCGACATGAAATTAGTTACCCAAATCAATCTTGATTCAGCAATTCGTCCATTGCTTCATTCAGATGAAATTCCAGTACCTGTATTCAAGGAACTTCCTCACTGGACGATGTAAGTGATATACGTGAATCTGATGTGAGCAATGAACTTGACAGTGATCCAGTTTTTGTACATACATTGACCCAAGAGCGTGAAACTTCAGCCAATTAGAACTGAATAATTTAGTTGGAGACCTAGGCCTGTCAAAAAAGTTAGCAGAAGTGTTAGTTTCTAGACTTGAAGAGAAGAATTTGTTGCAGGACTGTTAAACGCGATGGGTGTTTCCAAGTATGATCCAAGTGAATGGATACTTTTTATAGAAAGTTCAAAGAAAAGTCTAAAATGTGTGTACTCCATAATGGAAACTTGTTTGGTGTGATTCCTATATTCCTATTGGTTACTCTTTAAAATTAAAAGAAGCATGAAGACAGAAAATATCTATTTGATTCACTCAAATATAATGATCATGTGTGGATCTAAAAATGGTAAATATTTTACTTAGCCAACAAGGAGGCTATAGGAAATATCTGTAAAGCCTGTGTTTATGGGAGAGCTGAGCCAAGGACACATTGAGAACAGAAACTCTGTCCAGTTAGAGAAGGTTTGACTGTTGGGGAGAAGAATATTATACACCAACCACTTGTTGAAAGAGAGAAAATCATCTTCCCACCCTTTTATATTAAACTAGGTCTGATGAAACAAGTTGTGAAAGCTCTAATGTGGAGGGTGACTGTTTCAAATTCATATGTACAATACTTCCTGGCTTAATTTATGATAAAATAAAGGCTGGAGTTTTTGATAAGTCACAAATCAGAAAGTTAATGGAAATCCGAAACTTCTCGAGTTCGATGACTGACATAGAAGAAGGAGCATGGGATTCATTTGTAGCTGTTGTGAAAGGATTTCTTGGAAACTAAAAGGGTGCTAACTACAAGGATTTGGTAGAGACATTACTTGATAGCTTTCATCGTTTAAGCTGTAACATGAGCATAAAGGTTCATTTCCTCAAGAGGCATTTTGATGAACTTCCTGCTAATCTTGGCAACGTGAGTGATGAACACGGAGAGCGTTTTCATCAAGATTATGGAGGAGCGATATCAAGGCTGATGGAACCCAAACATGATAGCAGACTACTGTTGGAGTATTAAACAAGAATGTAGACATCAAACGCTCCAGACACTCTCGCAAGTGAAAATTTCTTCCATGAATGTATAGGTATGTGTACGATTGCTTGTGTTTTCTCCATTGTATTAGAAAAATAACCTGTATGTATTTAGTAATGGCTGGTGTTATCTTAAAATGCATTTATTCTTTCAAATTCTGTTGACATTTTAAGTTATGGTTTGAAGCTATAACACTTAGGAAACTATCCTTACCGAGTAAACACATGCAGTACGTCGTAAAATAGGAATATGCTGTAGAAGGAAAACCTGATGTGTTACAAAAAGATGGATGCCATAGTTAAAAACAACACGTTAAAATTAGTTAAAAACCACAAAACATAATTTAGGAAAAAGTGTGAACAGTGTTATCAATATTTTTCATTTCAACTGGGATGGAAATGGCAATTTATATGGATTTTTCATAAATAGATTTTTAGGTATGGTAAGTTGCGCTATCCCTCTCTCTCATGATGGAGGAGCTTCCCCCTCCTACTTACCGGACGATGAAATTTACATAAAGATCAGAATTAAAATCGTTAACTAGCCTAAAGACACTAGTGGCCGGTCTTCGTTGGGGGGCGGGAGAAGTATTGGATAGTATTTGTCAGACGAAGAGTTAGTACCAATTGTGAAGCATGGAGGAGGTTCTATCACGGTATGGAGACGCGTCTTCATCAGGGCAAGGGGAGATGTTTTATACTAGGGAAGAATAATCTTCACAACTTATACCACCATGGTATCACAAGTTTTAGAGCCATTACTCCAGAAATGACACCCCATATCTCCAAGAAATGAAGTTATATTTCATCGGACAATGCCATACATCCATCCACTACAAGAATTGGTTTGGATAAATAGGGACCATCCCAATCCAGTTGGCACCAAAAAGACCAGACTTAAATCCAATAGAACACTTGTAGGGAATCGTTGAAAAAGCAATAAAGAGTACTTCTAGTACAAATAAAACAGAACTAGTTCAAAAATTACAAGCTGAGTGGGGAAACATCGTCAGAAATTTGCAAAACTTAATGAAATCAAAGCCACGAAGAATTTTTGATGTAATTAAAGCAAAAAGGGGTCCAATTTTACCATCTGTATTGTAATATTTATGGATATTTACATCAACAATGTGAATTCAGAACTAAACTGTATGCTCCTAATGCTGCTCTATTAACTCTATCTTTATTTTGAAAAATAACTTTAGTTTATCCTGTGAATATATTTTTATCTTTGGATTCATTATTAAACCTATAAACTTTATGCAAAATGACGATTTTCCTTTGTAACCTCTTTTTAAAGATTATTTCTATTAATCTATTGCTAGACTGGGCAAATTTTTCACCACGAGGGCCTTAAGAGCATCCCTAAAACCATTAGCTGGCAACTAAGCAAAAACTCTAAAATTATTAAATATAAAATTTAATTTCATACAGAAATATAATTGAATTTAGTAAACAAAACATAACAGATATAACTGAAATTAATTTTATTTTGCTTCATAAAATCATAACTGTTAATGAACTATTTTTCACATTCTTCATTACACTTGTGAAATTAAACTAATCCTTAACAAGTTTGTTGTAATCAGGATTTCACATACTCGTAGCTATACGCAGGACAGTGCAAATTTGGCTGTGTTTAGAAGACCTGGTATTTGATTAGTTAATGTTAATAAATTAGGCAGTTACTTTAATTGATTAAGTATGTCTACCTTCAAGTTACGGAATTAAATAAGTTCAACTCACTTCTGCCTAAATTAATCAGTCATATATAGAAAAAAAAATAACAAAGCATAGAAGATGAAAACGAAAGATTAACTGCTACAATATACTAAAACTTAGTTGTATTGGCTTTGGTATTTTGGTTCTACCTATTGTGATGTCATGAATTAAATGCTGTAAAATCTCTCATTTACATAAGTTTTCCCCACCCATAATCCTCTTATTCCAGTTGACAAAGTAATTCACAAATTTTTAAACAAAATTTATTCTTCACCTATCATATCTTATGCCTAAAAATCAGAAATATCTGATAGTTCCAGAAATGCAACTGTATCGATTGGTAATCAAGTTATTTCCCTCTGGGGAAATATTTCCGCTTAAAATAAGAAGCAGAATCGTTAATGTTTTACTTGTTCGTATTGTTTACAACGAAACTATATTGATAGCATTGTTTGCCCATTGAAAAGAAATGTTTGTCTCTCACGTAGGATTTTTTTCTTGTACGGGATGAACTTTATCTAGTAAGAAGACTTCAGTTATAAGGAACAACCTTATATAATATAAAATGAAAGATTACTATGAAAACTTCGAAATAATAACGAAGAATACTTGTCGAGGGACGAAGGCGTGTGACCCCAAAGTCTCAAAAAGGTACACACGTCTGTAAGCCAGGACGCCACTGTCGGCGCTGCGCTCGGGTACAATTAAATTAGGGATAGTAAATACTTTCCAACTAGAGTGCAATATTATTAAGGTTGGCTCTTTGAATGGGAATACGTTTGCCGGGTTCGTCTCAAGGGTTATTCGAAAGATAAACACCTTTACAAAACTAAATTTTAATACAAATGATAATAAGAACAAGGGCACAGATAAATATGGAAATCTAAATAATAATTAGCGCGACCAAAGAATATTATAACGGGCAAAAATTAAGGAAACTAGGTCCGGAAAAAATATATAAGTGATCCAATAAGTTGGATTGAAGGAAAGACTTAGCAAGTTTATTGGCGTTACACAAAATCGGGAAATTGTTCTTAGGACTGGAAACAGAGAGGTGGGACTTATGAGAAAAGGACTTCTGGTTAATTCTGGTGGATGAACTGGGGAGGTGGAAGAACAATGGCCAGGTCTTCTTGATGGGGTCCCAATGCGAAGGTGTCCAGAGAGACTCAGAAGGGGGTTGAGATTACCTCGGCTCCAGGGAGAAGTAATCCAAAATCGAGATTCGTCTGCGGGACGGCAGGAAGTCTCAACCAATGTAGTGAGACGAGAGAAACTCAGGACAATCTTCTGGGGCGTAAACGGAGTTTCTGCAATCTTCCTCTGATCAGGGCGGATTACGCGAAGTCGATCTGCTGACGAGATCACAATAGCGAGGGGTCCCCTTCACGGGGAACAGATACTCGGATCGGGACGACAAGAAGCTCGGGCTCTCTCTATCTTCTGAGGCTTTGCAGTCATCACCTTAAATAGGAGCCACAGCCATGGTCGTCAGAAGGCTGTGCGCAGCAAGGCGTCGTAAGGGATACCGGACGCGGCTTTGGCAAACATGGACTTTGGTAATTTTGGAGCATCGACGAGGCGAAAAGGAAATACGAGAGATTCCCTTCTACCCCAAAAGGAAAAAGATGAACACGCCTGCTTAGCCTCAGAGCGGGACGGCGTTATCAAACTGGGGAAAGACTGTAATAAAGCACCCTAAATTAAATAGGGTTGCGCTAATCCGTCTCCTCCATGGAAATTCTGAGATAACCTTCTATTGAGTTTCATTCTCCCACAATACTATCTTAGAATTTTGTAACCTCTAAAAGATTTTTTATAGGGATTACAAAAGTCTAAGGATAAAAAAGAATCAGAGTTCTGAAATTGAGATGGTCATGATATATTTCTAGAATTAACGCCACAAGATAGACAATATAAATATTAAATTGGGCACATTTATACATGAGATACCAATAAAACAACTTTGCAGAAGTTGGGCGGATGAAATTTTATCATTTCTCCATCTGGCGGGGAAAAATAGTTGGAATTTAACTTAAAATTGCTACGATGATCTGAATTGAATGAATGAATGAATCTCGGAACAAAAAGGGAGAAAATCGAAATTGTTAAACTGAGTAAATGTCACTAGGAAAAAGGTTAAACGGATAGGAACAAAATGGCCACTGCAGTTTATATGAAATGTTATTGTGATGCCAAGAATCTCCATTTTATTTTCCCAGAAATAGTCTAGAATGGGAGCCAATACGTTCAATGTGGGCGAGATATTTGAAGATGATACAGTTTATGTTTTGCTTATTGTAAAAAAGAAGCGTGTCTTTGTAGTTGTATGTGTGGTTATGTTTATGGAAGTTTGTCCTTTGATCAGAGAAGGTGAAATCACATGTTTGTAAGTTAGTTCACATGATATGAAACGAGAAGGATTTTGAGCGGAAAGTCTTAAATGAATGGAGAAGTTTGGCTGACCACAAAAAGATGTCTCGTCGTCTAGTGGTAAGGCGTAAAGCGGGTTAATGTCCTTTAGAAAAGCATTGGTTTGCTACACATATACACTACTACCTAGAAATAGTGATACTTTTGAATCTTTTATATAAAGATAGAATGAACACAAAATTCTTAGCAAAGTTGTGACCAATGATTTATTATAAATTATTTTTAAAATATATAATTTGACAGAAAGGTGAAATTGTTATTTAATTTCTGTAAACTAATTGATAAAATTTATATCGTTAATATCTGAAACAGGTTAGGGTATACTAATTGGTTAAGCAAATTTTACCAATATTTATTTTATAATTTTTTTTTGTAACTTCATCACAATTTTTGAAACCATGTATATTTCAACTAGTTCAAAATCATCTTTAAATGTAATCATTATTGCTCCCAATTGCTCAAAATCATTTTGGAACTTCGAAGTATCATAAATTTTCTCTACTAAGTAATGTGATATAATAACATATCCGAAAAACTTAAAATAACGGTCAATACATTGAGTAATGCTATCAAGAAGTTCGAAGAGACAGGTACTGTATACTACAAAATATACAACGGACAGGACGACTTATAAAGATCTCAGTCACAGAATAAGTTCATCAGAGTAATATAGATGTCTGCGAAACTGCTCACTTACTGTCCACGAGCCAATTCAACAACTAAACAGCGCCTACGGAGCAAACGTCTTCGCCACAACGGTGAAGAGTAGGCTTAGCGAAGCTGTGCTTTTCGGCAATGGTATAAACTTTTGGAAATTATATGACCTATTAAATTATAAAATACATACTTATTTGAATATAAATAACTTCAAAGTTCTGTTGTAGTTCTACCAATAAAATACTGATGAAATTGGAAACAGTGTCTCATTACTTATGGGATGACCTAATAGAAACAAACAAAGGACTTAATTTGGAAGTGAAGAAGATTTCAAAACCAAAGAAGCTCCAAAGAATATCACACATTAAACTCAACCTGAGAAAATATGACCCAAAAGAAGACACTTAAAAAGACAGAAGAAACAACTTCAAGGATTTACCAGACTTGCAAAGAATTGCACAAAATCGACAAAAATTCAGACTGCTGAAAACGGGCTTATCTCAGCACAGAGGGGCTTATCTCCGAAATTATGCATGATGATAATCATAGCTTATCATTAATTTTATCAATGTCAGCTACCTTCACACCGCATTCGACATGCGCGGTGCTCAACCTTCTCCATTGTTGAAAAATTTGCGACTGACGATCTGCGATCAGCTACTGCTTCTTAAATAGACGAGGCAGCAGCGTGCGGCTGCAGGTCCTGACTTGTCATAACTTGTCCTAACACCCCCCACAAACAGCCATTCCCCTTCCTCTGTTTTGCCCTACCAATTCGCAAAACTTATTGACCGCCCCTCGTAGGTTAGAGATGAAGCAATATGCGCACGTTGTATAGATTGTCCTCCAGACAGTCCATATGGTCCCCAAATAACATTTTTCAAGTTTACAAACGACTAGATATTAATAGTTTAAAAAAATAATAGACATTATTGTCTTAAAAAAATCTTAGCCATTACTAGCTTACAGAATTCCTAGCCATTACTAGCTTAAAAAATCCCTAGGAGTTACTAGCTTAAAAAATTCTTAGGCATTACTATCTTTAAAAAATTCCTAGGCATTATTACCTTCAATAATTCCAAGGCATTACTATCTTAAAAAAAATTACTAGGCATTAATATCTTTAGAAAATTCCTAGGCATTACTATCTTAGAAAATTCCTAGGCATTCCTATCTTTAAAAAATTCCTAGGCATTAATATCTTTAAAAAATTCCTAGAAATTACTATCTTAAACAATTTCAAGGCCTTATTATCTTAAAAAGATTCCTAGGAATCATTAGCTTTAAAATTCTTAGGCATTACTATCTTAAACAATTCCTAGGCATTACTATCTTTAAAACATTCGTAGGCATTACTACGAGTATCTTTAAAAAGTCCCTAGGCCTTACTAGCTTAAAAAATCCCTCGGCATTACTATCTTTAAAAATTCCTAGGCGTTACTAGTTTAAAAATCCCTAGGCGTTGCTAGCTTAAAAATCCCTAGGCGTTACTAGTTTAAAAATCCCTAGGCGTTACTAGCTTAAAAAATCCCTAGGCGTTACTAGTTTAAAAATCCCTAGGCGTTACTAGCTTAAAACATCCCTAGGCGTTACTAGCTCAGACACTATTCAGTATATTCTACAGTAACCCCACATCTACCTGCTGTACCTACTCTTATATATTAGAATTCAGATAAACTGGACTTAGCAATTAAGCTGTAAATATCTATCTATTGATCAGAAAGTCTAGTTTATATGAACAGTAAAATTAACTCTACAAAATTATATAGTTAAACAGAATTCCAGAATATAATAGTCTGTTAACTAAACTATTATTTGTTCTGACTATCTAACCACTTTTCGTATTGGGGCGAAAACTAGTCCTGCAGAGATAAACAGGCGCTCACAAGCAGAAGATGCAGGTAGTGGGGTATTTGACTTAAGTGAAATATCTCACGATGCAGGAAAGCACCTCAGGATTTCTATATCAGTCCAAGGGCATGACAAGTACCTGTCAATTTATTATGTAGCTCTAGGCAGCACGCTAGAAGTCTAGGACAATGAGGAATAATTTAATAAACTTACGCTCTCTCTCAGGCGGGAAAGCGGGAGAGACAAATAAATTGTCTATGGGATATGAAAGGATGCATGCGATTGTTCCAAACATGAACAAACGCTTAGGATTGGTTCAAGTCAGAGTACAAGCTTATGATTGGTCATCGTCTGACTTTTGATTCTATATCTGTGATTGGCCAAAGGTAACAGAGAATTACGAATACTTTTATGCTTTTCAATTGTAATGAAGTAAAAGTAACATAAGAACAAATTCTAATGACTAAAAAGTCGCGTGCTCTCACTTATTCTCATTTATGGCTTTACGACCTTCAAAACTATCAATAATTCCCGGACTAGTCTTGGGAGGAGCTTGGCAATTCTATCATTCGAAGGAGAATGTAAAACAACATTTGGGTGTCATACTTCGTTAGAATGAGCCGAAGAGTCATGATGTTATTGCTAAAAGAAATAAATTCCCGGCTACCCTTGGGACGACTTCGGCAATTATATTATACGAAATAGAATGTAAAGGGACATAAGAGTCTCAAATTTCGTTAGTATCTGCCGAATAGTTATAATGTTATTGTAAAAACGAAATAATTCCCCTGATAATCTCGAGTGGTGGTAGTGTAATTGGTGTAGGTGTAGATGTTGTTCATCTTGGTGGTAGTGGTGTAGGTTGTGTAGGTGATGGTGATGTAGATGGTGGTGGTGACGTAGGAGGTGGTGGTGTATATTTTTGAGGTAGGTGGTGTAGATGATAGTGGTGTAGGTTTTGAGGTTGTGTGGGTAGTGGTGGTGTAGGTGTAGGTGGTTTAGGTGATGATGTGTAGTTGGTGATGGTGTTGGTGTTGTAAGAGGTGGTGATGGTGGTAGTGTAGGATGTGGTGATATTATATGTGGAGGTTGAGTAGGTGTTAGTGGTGTAGGTGGTGGCACTGTAGGTGGTGATGGTATAGCTTTTGGTGGTGTAGGTGGGGAATGTGATGTAGGTGGTGTAGTTGGTGTAAGTGATGGTTGTATTAGTGTTGGTGGTGGAGGTGAGGTGGTAGTGTCGTATGTGCTGGTGGTGTAGGTGGTGGTGGTGGTGTAGTTAGCAGTAACGTATGTAGTGGTGTTGTAGTTGGTGTAGGTGGTGGTGGTGGTATATATGGTATTAGTGTGGTGGTGTAGGTGGGTGGTTGTAGGTGGGGGTGTAGATTGTGTCGGTGTAGGCAGTGGTTGTATAGGTGGTAGTAGTGTAGCTGGTGGTGTAGTTGGTGTTGGTTGCGGTGGTTGTGGTGTTGGTGGTAATGTTGTTGTTGGTGTAGGTGGTGCAGGTGCTGTTGATGTAGGTGGTGGTGGTGTAGGTGGGAGGGGTGTATGCGGTGGTGGTGTATATGGTATTGCTGTATATGGTGGTGGTGTAGGTGGCGTAGGTGGTGGCTGTGTAGCTGGTGGTAGTATAGTTGGTAATGGTGTAGGTGTTGTAGATGGAGGTGGTGTAGATATAGGTGGTGGTGGTGGTGGTGTAGTCGTAGCTGGTGTATGTGGTGCAGTCGGTGGTTTTGTAGGTAGTGGTCATGTAGGTGGTGTTGGTGGTGGTGTTGTAGGTGGTGTAGTTGCTGGTGGTGTAGGTTGTTTAAGTGATGATTCGAAAGAAACTGTAAAACAACATAAGTGTTTCAAATATCGTTAAAATCGGCCGAATAGTTACAATGTTATTATAAAAACAAAAAAAGCAAAACGAACCCGACCGAAACAATGAGATTTAGAGTCACCTGCCTCTAGACCCACACGCGACTAAAAATAAGCAGGTAGAATTGAAACTACTTAAATAATCGATTAGTTTTGGGAAGTAAAATTATAACAAAGTTGCTTCAGTATAGTACTTAGGTAACTGTAATTCGTTACTTGGTAACTATATATATATATATATATATATATATATATATATATATGAAAAATTAACTCACAGGAAAAAGAAAAAAAGATGAATCCAAGCACTTTCGAACTATATTTGCCAGTTCATTTTCAAGGAATAGCATTAAAATAGAGAAGACAACCTTATATAGAGTACAAAGATATATAGGGAACGCCCATCACATAGAACAAACCAATGGAAAAAACACAAAAACAAGACGAAAAATGCCAGGAAAAAGAACAATGGGCAACTAATAACAGACATGTGCATCTCTAAAACGATATACACACAACAACGCCATGTATATGAATGGAATATGGTTGGATGAAAAAACAAAAGCATTTTAAAGGATCATCATTAGAGCGAAAACATTTAGGGCTAAGAGTTTATACACAGACACAACAAAGACACGTGGTGGGGAGGCAATGCGAAGGATATTATTAGTGTAATACGAGTATCATTCGCATTGCCTCCCCACCACGTGCCTTTGTTGTGTCTGTGTATAAACTCTTAGCCCTAAATGTTTTCGCTCTAATGATGATCCTTTAAAATGCTTTTGTTTTTTCATCCAACCATATTCCATTCATATACATGGCGTTGTTGTGTGTATATCGTTTTAGAGATGCACATGTCTGTTATTAGTTGCCCATTGTTCTTTTTCCTGGCATTTTTCGTCTTGTTTTTGTGTTTTTTCCATTGGTTTGTTCTAAGTGATGGGCGTTCCCTACATATCTTTGTACTCTATATAAGGTTGTCTTCTCTATTTTCATGCTATTCCTTGAAAATGAAATGGCAAATATAGTTCGAAAGTGCTTGGATTCATCTTTTTTCTTTTTCCTGTGAGTTAATTTTTCATATATATATATATATATATATATATATATATATATGAGCAGTATCTAATATTTTTGATACTAGGTGTATATAATTTCATTACGAACGGCTCCATAAAAAGTGAGTCTTTTACCTGAGTTTCATGCGGTAAGGAACTCACCCTTAGGTGCTCCTCACTGAAGTAGCACTTGAATTGAATTGGATCAGTCTTATCAGGTAATTCATTTAAATTCCTTCTTTTCACGAGTAAGCATCGGCAGTGAGCTCTCGACCCCCGACTGAGAGATACTCAATACAGGTATCGACGAGGAAGCTTGAGCCCGGTTTCTGTGTATAAAAAGCAGAGTTTATGTCGCTCATATCTCTGCTCTGACAGGCGAGATGGCACGGCGTCTATCTTTCAGGTAGGACCTAAGTGTTTTGGCAAATTGAAGTTGAATTCTATTTAGTACCCTGTTGAGCTCTTCTACTATTTAGACAGATCCTGAGACAAATTTTGTGCAAATTTGTACAGAACTTTCAAGCGAGAACCCTTGAGCAGTTTGGGGGAATTGAGACTGAGAAATACAAGAATGGTGCCCTCCCTCCGTGCTGATGACGAGTCAATAAGATTTTATACAACATAAAAATATTACCAAAATGATGGTCAAGGATATGACTAATTAAGGGAATGGGATCTTAGTAGTATATTATAAGATGCCTATATTTTCAATATAAATCAAACCCATATGATAGTTTGTGTCATATATATAATTTTATATATTGTGTTTTGCATATTTTCATTATACTCCGATAGTGAAATAGATGAAGGAACTAACGGTGGAAAGAGCTAAGTAGAATAGACCAATGGAGCATGGCTATGTACTTTTGGAATGAAACAGAAATATGTAACTGAAGCAGTAATCAAATTCATAAATCTTTGCTAGAAAGATATTATTTAGGACGTCAGTTATTTAGTTGTTGAATGCAGGTATCGATTGCAAACTAACTAATAAGAAAACTAGGCAATGGCTTCGTCACTCCCCTTTAAGGGGGGAGCTTGCGCTTCGCTACTAAGATTAAAATTTGAAATCTAAAAAAGAGCAGCCATGGTTAAATTTTTATAAATTTTCTTAACTTCGCCAATTATAATAATTTAAATACGGAACTCTAAACTAAATTTAACCCCTTTCAAAATATATACTAAATCACAATTCTAAAGGTACAAATTTATTTCTGAACTTCACAATTTTGTTTTTTGGTATTATAAAAGAATGATTAGAAATTACTTTGATAAAATACATAAGTCATAACCAAACTAAGATGAAATTATTATTCAAATACTCAAAAAAATCCCCTTCTTAAATTATAGAGTTAGTGATGATGATGATGATGATGATGATGATGATGATGATGATGATGATTATGATGATGATGATGACGATGATGATTAAATTAGATTATTAAAGAAGAACGAAGTTTTTTGCACTCTTAAGAGAATGAAAACTGTCTAAGCACCCCAACAAGTTTTAGCAATCGACCCTATAAAAGCTGTCTAAAATGTCTTGCAGCACTTTTTAAAATTTTGCTTAGGAAATGTTAAAGGAATAAAAAATATTACAATGGCATTGTCCTACGGTTCAATTATACCTTTTTTTAAAATGGAAAACAGAAAAATTTAGACCCTAATTACAGATGATCATCTTCAATCAGCTAATCGAAAAGCAAGTTTCATGAGAAATTACCTTATATATGTATAACCATCTGCACAATGTTCAGCAATTATTGAAGTGAAGTAATAAATGTGAAATGCCTTTCTTCATGATATTTGCTTATTTTTAAAAACTTTAGATTTAATATTAAAATTATCTATGCATTAATTTAAAATTAGATAATAATCATTAAGCCCGGTTTAATAAGGTAGTTAATAGAGCTTAATTTGTATGATAAGTTGCAGTTACTGGAAAAATTAAAGCCAGTCTCCGTAAAAGTTGCCTTACGATAAACTGCTATAAAAAAACATGAGGATCCAGAAGAAGAGATCGAAATATCCACAATGCGGGAAATATTTAGTATTTCTTTCTTATTGACAAAGAGTATCAGTTGTTTCATTTGCTCAAAGATCATTGTAGATTCCAGTTCAGAGTTAAAAAGCGAGGTGTTATCAACATATCGTCTGTAAAAGAAAGATTTATAATAAAGTTGACAAATGGTCAGAATTATCTTATGTTGTTTTATATTCTCTTTCGAATGATAGAATTGCCAAAGTCTCCCTAAGGTTAGCCCGGGAATGATTTTGTTTTGTCCATAACAACATAATTATTCGACCGATTCTAACTAAATTTGAAACCCTTATGTTGTTTTACATTTTCTTTCAAATGATACAATTGCCAAGGTTAGTCCAGGAATTAATGAAAGTTTTAAATGTCGTAAGGTCATAGATCAGAATAAGTGAGAGCACGCGACTTTTTGTTCAGCAGACCTTGTAAATATTTTAAGCTGATTATGGTCTCTGAATATAAGGAGAAGATCCTGTCAGAGATGACTAATATGGTTGTTTATAATTGTACTTGCCCATGGTGTAACCAAGAGACCTACAGAGAAAGTACATCACCTCCTTGAGGGCTAGAGCCTGTGTCCATCCCGCTAGTAACCTGCGAATAGCGAATAGCAAATGGCCTTTAATAAGACCGAAGCATCAATCAGGACTTTTTAATTTTTAGGCTCAATCCAAGACCATACTTCACTCCAAATCTTAAAATTGCTTTATATTAAACATTATGCTCCGTTTCTCAATTGTGACAATTTTTTTTTACACTTTCAATCTTATAACTTCAACTAACATTGACTTCTCACTTCTAACCAACATAATTTCATTTCTCCTTTCTTCCTTACTCAATTTTTTCAACCGTTTGTTGTGTGTAAGTAAATCCATTGCATTTTTCTTTTAGTTAAATCTCGTTTTGAGCGCTCATCTATACACACAGTAGTTGTAATAAGTATCAAATACATTGCAAAAATACTTATTTAAATCATTTATAATTGCAGGAAATGGACAAAATAATATATTCTAATCAATATACTAAATAAGCATTAACATTCATTTTAGCTAAAAAACTTAAAAATAAGAAACGACAAAGAAAAAAAACAGAAAATAAGTGTCAAAAGTATCCAATACATTTAGAAAAAAAACTTTCCGTAGAACTTTTAGAGTACATACGATTGAAATGAACTCTACAGTATTCCAGATTAGCTTTTGACAGTGGTTAGTTTACTTGAGGAACATTCAGTAAATGGCTGGCTGATATACACTATAAAAAGATAAATCAATCAACTATTTAGCTATCGAGATAAAAATTTTGAGATCCCAAAATTTAAGGATGGGGGAGATCCAAAATGCCAAAGTCCAGAGAGTTGTCCAAAAGGCGTGAGACATCAGATCATTAAACTTCACATTACAAGTTTGGGATATTGTTAAGTATCACAAAAGTTAAGAATCCCTATCTAGACCGCAGTTAACACAATTTATCGGTTCAATTCACATCAGTCTACTACGTCATGGGTTTCCTTCTAAAATCTCTTATCGTCCTGAAAGTTATATTATCCGGGATGTCATGAAGAACCGGACACTGACTCAATCTGAAATTAAGAAATGCTTCAAAAAGATGGATAGTATTCAAGGAAACCAAGGAAGGTAGACTTTCTAAACCTAATCACGTCCATAAACATCTAAAATCTGCCAGCGATCATCTAAAGCAAGATGCACCCTGTTGGGACGCGGTATTGTTGTCAGGTGAGACAAAGATTGAGCTGTTTGGTCGCCACGTTTGGAGACAGCCGGGCTCTGCGTATGATGCAAAGAATACCATCCCGCCAGTGAAGCATGGTCGAGACAGTATAACGGTATCAGGCTGATTTTCGCCTGAAGGCTCAGATGTAGCGAAATATTCTAGAAATCCATCTCCAGTCATCCGCAAAGGCATTAAAAATGCCAAGATATCTTTTCCAATAAGACAATCATAATAAGCATACTAAGGATACGACATTATGGTTCCAGAGGAAAAAGATCAAAGATATGAAACGGCCAAGTCAGTCGCCTGACCTCAATTCGGTTAAAAATTTATGACAAGAAATTTATGGCAAGAGATTAATGTTGAATTGCCCATCGGAAGTATTAAAGTTTGGAATTTCATTTATAAAGGCTGATTCTATCAGACGCCAAAAAAACAAGCCTGAACATTCGATAAGCTATATTTCTTAATGTTTTGTCGAATTAAGAAATGAAGCCATTTTAGGGGATAAGCCTGTAAGAATCCATAAAGAGACACAAGAAATCTTGCTCTTCTGAGAAATGCATTTTAAAGCGAGTGAGTTAATTTATCTTCTGAGCTTCGAGGGAAACTACTACTGAATTTTCCTAAGGAATTAGAAGCTGAGATGGAAAATAAAGATTATATACCCAAGTATTAGATAAATTTTCCATAAATGTTTGCACGCTTTTTTATATGGCGAATTTAAGTTTTTCTATTATTTCTTAATTTTAAATTTAGTTATATGCGAAATAAATATTAATGCATGCTTAATACAGGAATTAAAATATATGATTGCAATTTGTTAAATTTCGTGTAATTATTTTACCCACTGTATATGCACATTTCTTCCTTTGAATTATTTGGGTAGATGATCGAATAATTTCAAGTAAGACCATTAATTCAGATTTAAAATGCATAATATCTCATCCTCTTGCTCAAGCAAAGCTCCTATTATGTATTTTATGTACCATTTCTTAACTATATAGTACTCGACCGATGATGGGAGTGAATAGAACGAAACGTTGAAGTAAATGATCTACCCCTCCTAGTTTTCCCTTTCATCCTAAACGTTAGTTTCTACAAGAGCACCCTGCCATATATATATATATATATATATATATATATATATATATATATATATATATATATATATATATATATATATATATATATATATATATATATATATATATATATATATATATATATATATATATATATATATATATATATATATATATATATATATATATATATATATATATATATATATATATATATATATATATATATATATATATATATATATATATATGAAAAAATCTTTCATGAACGCGAAAGAAGGATGAAATGAATCCAGCAAACCGCAAGAAACAAAAAAACAGGATCATTTTTCGGAAATTTGATTTCCTAATTCGCAACAATTCTGTACAGGGGTGGGATTCGAACCGTGCACAGTGAGGCAGCGAACAATCGTTTTGATCTCAATTAAACCAGCCCTTAGACCACTCGGCTACGCGAAAGACCAAAAAATCTTCCGAATATACGAGCTTTTAAGGTACGCTTCGCAAGGTCGATCGGGACTATGAAAGAGAGAGAAATTAGTAGGGAAATCAAAGGACAAGGGAGAGTTGAGGTAAACACGCAGCGAATATACAATGTATGAATCTTTCATGAACGCGTGTTTGAATTTTACCCACGAAACGGAAGAAGAAGGACCCCTTCGCTCCCTTTATATCCTCATAAGTGCCCAGGAGTCCAAATTTGTGAACCAAGTATACGTTAAGGCCACGAACTTGGGCTTCTGCCTAAACGGTTCTTCTGAGTGTCCTGAACGTTACAAAAGATCAGTCATCAATGCCTTAGTTAACAGGGCAATTTCCCATTCATCCTCGAGGACTGTTGTTGATTTCGAACTTAAGAGGATTTTCCGAGTTCTCGTTAACAACGTCTACCCACAAGAATCCATCGACGCCACCATAAAAGAGAAAATGAACTTGGCTGCTGGTCCTGGCGTCTAGTCTACTCCGAAGAAGAATAATAAGGACACCTCCATCATCTTGAGACTCCAAAATCGCGAAGATTGCGGATGGCTGAAGAAGTCATTATTCAAATGAAGAAACCGGTAATTAACGTGCAATTTCAGCCGGAAACCATACTCCCGACATCTTGGCATCTCCGAGTTGACCGCCCTTAAAAGAAGCACGTTTTCAAACTTTCAATTTCCTTTGCCTTCTTTGCCAGAGAACTAGATTGGAGCGACAAATAGTCAGATATTTTCAGGAACTAGTTGGTCAAATGTGTGGTAGGTGTGAAAGGGATGAAATAGTTTATTATTTTTTTTGTTACTCTGGTTGTGAGGGCATCCATCGCCTTCGTTTTACTACCATATTTTTCCTCTTTTGTTGTCCTTTTTATTTTTTTGCCTCCAATGTTCCCACTGTTGGCAATATGACCGGCAGAGCCGGTTGGAATCTTCCTTTTAAATATATATATTTATTTAATGATGATAATCATAGGTTATCAGTTATTATATCAATGGTTAGCTACCTTCACACCGCACTCGGTGTGAAGGTACCTAACCATTGTTTTTCTTCCGCCGTAGCTTTCTAGCCTTTCAAGTTTGTCTATTGTTAAATTATTTAGCCTAATATTATTTTTGTGGGCATTTTGCCTCTTTTGTTTTCATTTTCGTCTATTATTATTTTATTTTGTTTATCTTTCTTTTTGTGGACACTTCGCTTCTTTTGTTCATTTTTTATTTTATTTTTAAATTAGTTTGTACCTTTTATTTAAATTTCTTTTGATGGGCTCTTCGCCTCTTTTATTTATTTTTATTTTATTTTAAATTAGTTTGTTTGGTTTGGTTTTCTTATTTTGTTGTTTTTGTTTTTTCCCATTGATAGGCTCTTCGCCTCTTTTGTTTATTTTATTTTGATTTATTTCTCGTTTCTTTACAACATTTATGGACATTTCGCATCGTTTTATTGTTTGTCCTTTTATTTATTTATTTTATGTGGTCTTATTCTTTATCTTTTCTTTGTTCGGTTTTCGTTTTGGTTGTTCTTTCTTTGTTTTCTCCTGTTTTTATGTTCGTATTTTTCGATCTTGTTATTTATATATTGGGTTTATTGACTCTCACGCGCAGTTTCTTCCGCTTGGGAAAAATGCTGTCCTTGCAACTTTGTGTCGCCTCTGATGTGGGATTGCAATGTTAAGGTTGTCGAGTGTGGGTATAATAGTTTGCTCTATCTTATCCCAAGTCTTTCTCCTTAGCTTTCGAACTTCCATATTAATTGGCTTAAGCCCTGCTCTTGCATGCAGATCTATTTGCCTAATAGGGTCGCTTTTTCTAACTCCAGCTATTAGCAGGGTGGCTTTACTTCGTACTTTGTGTATCGTCCTGAGAGAAGTACAACTTTCCATCTGCGTTATCACGGCCGGGTACACCAGGCCGAGCGTACCAAAGAAGTTTATAACTTTCTCTTATTTGGAGCGTTAAGGTTCCGTAACCTGTATATTTTCCGAAGTTGACTCTTGGTTAGGGAGACTCTGGTGTTGATTTGGGTTTTGTACCCAGACTTGGTGCCCGGAAAACCCAGGACGTTACCCTCTTCCGAGTACAGGTATAGGTCGTCGTTCACGATGACGTCATCGATTTTCCGGTGGTTCATTGGGATTATTTTAAATTTTTGGCGGTCGGTTTTAATTTTCCGTTTTCTTTCATGTTTATTAATGTTGCTTATCTCGGCAGCTGTATCCCTTGCTTGAACTCTGGCGTTCCTATAGGAGCTGGGGATGATTTGTGTGATGTCATCTGCAAGTTCCAGATACATCGTGTCGTCTCGCACCGGAGTAGTGAGGTCTATTGTGTACACGAGGTACAGCAACGGAGTCAAACAGCTGCCTTGTGGAACTCCCGCCATGAGTTCGAATTCGGGTCCTGAAAAGCCCTCGATGGAGATTTGGGCTTTTTTCTCCATAAAATAGTCACAAAGGCCCCTTTACAGAAGTGGGTTCAGCTGAAGGCTCAGCATTTTGAATTAGAGACCCCCCTCAGTCAAACCTTATCGAAGGACTTTTGTACATCGCGCAGTACCACATCTACTTATTTCCCCTCTGCTTCGCAGTAGGCTATTTTTTTCCGTTAGGAGGGAGAGGCCGCGTTAATTTAAAACCCTATCACGTGTTATTTAAAACCACGATGCTTCCCACGTGCATCTTCGCTTTGAAGATTGGCGCCTTATCGCAGCCACCTGAGTCAATGTTTAAACAAGGAGGTTTATCTTCCCCCGTTCGCCCCTACGTCGACCTCGCCAGATTGAGTTACGCTGATGGGCAGATAAGGCATTGTTCCCAGGCTCAGCTGTGCATTTCCTCGAAGCTCCCACTCCATTTTCCCCCACGCCAAGGGAGTGTCTCGACTATTTAGATGGAAACTTTACCACTAAGAGCAGATTGGAGATCCAGATTTTCGTCGCGAAACATCACCACGACCCTCTCTCACTTTGTGCGCCAAGGGACCTCGACCTCGAGATTCACCATCACTTGTCCAGAAGAAGGACAATATCCCTTGAGTGCCAAGGTTCGAGCCTTTCGTGACGCCAAGTCCACAAGGCTTCCCCCTTGTTGTTCAGAAAGAGAACAACGTTAGAACAGCCATTGTTCGTTTGAGCCCGTTGACAAGAAACGGTTCTCACCCCTTCCCCTGTTGTTCAGAAGAGAACAACGTAGAACAGCCATTGTTCGTTTGAGCCCGTTCGCCAAGAAACGGTTCTCACCCTTTCCCTGTTGTTCAGAAGAGAACAACGTAGAACAGCCATTGTTCGTTTAAGCCCGTTCGCCAATAAACGGTTCTCACCCTTGCCCCTTGTTGTTCAGAAGAGAACAACATTAGAACAGCCATTGTTCTTCAAGCCGTTCGTCGAGAAACGGTTCTCATTCCCAAGACGCCACGTCAGGATCATTTTATCCCCCCCCCCTCTGGCTGGAACTCACCAGCGGACCGAAAATTCCTTCACGTCGACTTCCTCTGCACCACTAGTATAAAATTATGTAAGCCGAACGTTACCTTTGAGTATTTAACCCTTTTGTCAATTCTATCATGTGCTTTAAATGGTTTAGCGAACCATCCCATCTCTTTAACTTTATATTTGTTTTACCTTTTTAAATCTTTTAATCCTCGGATTAGCCCGAGCCCCCACGACCCTTTCCATTCTCTGTTTATGTCAATATTTTCCGTTTTGTGTATTGTTGATAGTTATTATTAATAAAACTCTATTTTATTAATGATAGCAATATTATTATCCTTGAGCTCAGTTCCACTTCTTAAGCATATCGAAGATACATAATATCGGCCCGCCAGACATCCACACACTCGAAAGATAATTAAAGAAGTTCCCTCAACGAATAGTTATATATGGTATATCGTCGAGAGTCCATTCTACGACATATATATATATATATATATACTATTTAAATTTGGTATCAGGTGTGTAAGGTTTAACGCTATATCTTTGCAAACACTGGTCTCAGTCAAGTAAAGCATAGTGTTATTCGTTATAATAATAGAGTATAGTAGTTCCCTTTTGTTTTAACGATTGCTATCCCCTTTTTTCAAACTTAAGAAGCTGGAGTAGCTCAAGGAACTGTTATAATAATTTGTTTGTGTTTTTTTTGTGTGATTTTAGTCAGTGGTTATTTACATAGATCGAGAAACCAAGTACGAATAGGTCAGTGCCCATATTTAGGTAGGCTAATTTTATAGAGGCATAATTCTTATTGCAAGGAATTTTAGTTGGTTGACTAGTGCTCCCCCAAGTGCAAAGATGACTCAGTTCGAAATCTTTAAAGCGCAAGGAGAATCCTTGGGACTTTCCGGAAAAGAACTAATTGAGTACGTTCAAGAGGAGCAAAGAACGGAAAGAGAAAAGTTAAGAGAAGAAAGAGAAATCCAACGAGAAGAAAGAGAAAGAGAATTTCAACGAGAAGAAAGAGAGGAACGGAAAAGACAAGCTGAGCTTCACCATCAGATTGAATTAGCTCGTGTTGAAGCAGAGATACAGTCCGCCAGTTCCCGTTCCGAAGCCCGCCCCCAATCTCTCGCTAAAGCTCCCCAATTTCAAGGATGGAGAGGATTTCGGAGCATTTTTAGCCCACTTCGAAAAGATCCTCGAAATCAATAACATGGATCTGGAGGCTGAAGGTGTAGTCAGATTACTTCCCCTGTTAAATTGTAAATTGCGCGAAATTTTTATATCTTTACCATCTGAGTGTACAATTAACTACAGCACCTTAAAAGCTGAGTTATTGGCCGCTCATAATATGACTCCCGATTTCTACCGCCAAGAATTTCGAGGAGGTCGTATTAAACCCGGACAGACGTTCCGTCAATTCGGATACATTCTTCGGGAGGAATTTTAAATTTTGGTTAGAATCCTCAAAGGTTGATCCAAACTACGAGTCCTTAACAGACTTCGTGTTGCGAGATCAATTTTTGGCGTCTCTCCCGACGGAGATCCACGCGTTCGTCAAGGATCGTCGGTGCCAGACCTTTAAAGAATGTACCGAAGAAGCGGATGTCTATGCCGCAAGCCATAATTTATACCCAAAGGAGAATCGGATTTCTCAACAATCCCCCTACAAGGAAAGAAGGAAGGATTCGCGCCCCTTCACAGGAAAGCCGACGAAGTTTCCGAGCCCCGTAAAACCACAAAACTTCTTTTCCCAAAACCAACAACGGGACTCCAAACCTCCCGTTAAGATTTTTTATCCATCTCTCTTCCCGAAGCGACCAATCATATGCTTCACCTGTGGTGTAGAAAAACACATTAGCTGGAATTGCCCCCAAAATTCTAGGCTTAAAAGCGGACCAGCCCACCAAGTTCACCAGATTAATGCAACCCCGGCTCCCCCGGTGGTGCAGACCCAAGCAGAAACTTCTCCCCCTCCGTCAGGCCACCAGGAAAATTTTATTTTTGATAAAAGTTCATCGGGAACTTTGAAATTTGAGGAGGGCAGCGTGAACGGCTGCCGAGTATCGACTCTCGTCAGGGACACAGGATGTATGTGTTTCATCGTGTCCGACGAACTCCTCCCCCCAGTGGACCCTAACCACGAAAAATTTGCGGTGGTACATGACTACCTTGGGCGGGCGAACCAATTCCCCGTCGTTAGATGTTACCTGCAGTGTCAATATTATGATAGCTGGGCTGAAGTCATTACAGCACCCATACAATTCTGTTCCGTACTTATAGGACAGAGCCCCCAAGTAAGTTCCGACCCTGTGTCTCAGGCCACCCTTCCTCGAGGCCGAGCTAAGAAAGAAGCCCAGGAGCCCGTCCCCATCAGAACCCCGATACCGTCCGATTTCTCGGAGACCCCTAACCAGGACTTTAGGACGGCACAAAAGGAGTGTGAATTACTAACACCCTTAGGCGATAAGGCCCAAGACAAGGTCACGGAGACTGTCCGTGGTCCAAGAAAAAAAGAACCCCCAACGCGCCCATGGAGATACCTTCGTAGAACTGGACGAAACATCGGCGCTTGAAGAAGATTACCCCGCGGAGTCCCTTAATGTAATACAGATAGTGTGCACCCAACCTGATGCCGATTACCCTCCTCCTTCCCTGCCAGGCGAGTCTTTGGAACCCTCTGACCTGGATATTGACGCGCAGCTGACACCACATCAAAAGAGTCAGCTACAAAAACTATTTGAATGGAGTCACCATTTAACCACCCTATTAGCTTTTTTCGAGCGACTGCGCGAAAATGGCCTCACCATTGGCCCCCGCAAATGCCATTTTGCCCACGAAACCATAAAATATTTGGGTTTCAAAATAGGACAAAGCAAGTTAGGTCCCCAAGAGAACAAGATTAAGGCAATCGCCGACATGCCCCTCCCGATTACAAAGAAGCAATTAAGATCGTTCCTAGGATCAGCTTCTTACTATCAGCGATTTGTTCCGAATTTCGCTGCAATTTCGGCCCCCCTCAGCCCCCTTCAAAAAAAAAATTTCCCGATCGTTTACGTTGGAATGATGTCGCTATTTCCCATTTTAATCAGCTCAAGAGTAAGTTCATTTCTGCCCCCATTTTAAAGTTGCCCAACCCGGAAAAATCCTTTGGGATTAAGACCGACGCGTCCAACGAGGGCATTGGAGGTGTACTCCTTCAATACGAGGATGACGGAACGAGTCATCCAGTTGCATATGCTAGTCGCCAATTATTACCACGCGAAAAGAGATATGCCCCCATAGAGAAGGAAGCTCTATCAATTATCTGGGTTATAGACAAATTCAAAAGGTACTTGATAGGAAAAGAATTTCAGATAGGAACCGACCACCGTCCGTTAGCCTATATTAGGAATGTGCAACGCTCCAACGGCCGAATCATTCGCTGGAGTTTACTCTTGCAAGAGTATCAATTTAAAATAAATTATATAAAAGGTGCCGATAACCAGGTCGCTGACGCACTCAGTAGGAATGCGTTACCGAATAGCGTATAGTAATTGTATTCATAGGATTAGTATCTCCATGTAGGTATATACCGTCTTGTACGACTTAAATTAAGATTCTCTTGCAATATAATTTGTTAATGTATATGTCTGAATTTTGTAACGCTCAATGTCGATTTTTTTTTTGTATGTATATATATTTGTACCCATTAATTTACGTATAAATTATTTTGTCCCGTATGTACTAAGTTTATATCATTTTATTGTTCCATGCCCCTTTTTTTTATTAAGTTTGTATTAAAGGTTATTTTCCCTTATAATCAAAAGATCAAAATAATCATATGTATTGAGGTAATACTAGTTAGGTGCAGGAAGGTACGGTTGGTACAAGAAAACGAGTTCCCCACAACGGAGCTGTATCGTTGTCCCTTCTCTCTTTTTTTCGAAGTGTCAACTTCCCCCGGAATGGAGGGGTGTGATAGAACGGGTTGAGGCCGCGTTAATTTAAACCCCTATCACGTGTTATTTAAAACCACGATGCTTCCTACGTGCATCTTCGCTTTGAAGCTTGGCGCCTTATCGCAGCCACCTGAGTCAATGTTTAAACAAGGAGGTTTATCTTCCCCCGTTCACCCCCATACGCCGACCTCGCCAGATTGAGTTACGCTTATAAGCAGATAAGGCATTGTTCTCAGGCTCAGCTGTGCATTCCCTCGAAGCTCCCACTCCATTTTCCCCCACGCCAAGGGAGTGTCTCGACTATTTAGATGGAAACTTTACCACTAAGAGCAGATTGGAGATCCAGATTTTCGTCGCGAAACATCACCACGACCCTCTCTCACTTTGTGCGCCAAGGGACCTCGACCTCGAGATTCACCATTACTTGTCCAGAAGAAGGACAATATCCCTTGAGTGCCAAGGTTCGAGCCTTTCGTGACGCCAAGTCCACAAGGCTTCCCCCTTGTTGTTCAGAAAGAGAACAACGTTAGAACAGCCATTGTTCGTTCGAGCCCGTTGACAAGAAACGGTTCTCACCCCTTCCCCTGTTGTTCAGAAGAGAACAACGTAGAACAGCCATTGTTCGTTTGAGCCCGTTCGCCAAGAAACGGTTCTCACCCTTTCCCTGTTGTTCAGAAGAGAACAACGTAGAACAGCCATTGTTCGTTTAAGCCCGTTCGCCAAGAAACGGTTCTCACCCTTGCCCCTTGTTGTTCAGAAGAGAACAACATTAGAACAGCCATTGTTCTTCAAGCCGTTCGTCGAGAAACGGTTCTCATTCCCAAGACGCCACGTCAGGATCATTTTATTTCCCCCCCCCCCTTCGGCTGGAACTCGCCAGCGGACCGAAAATTCCTTCACGTCGACTTCCTCTGCACCACTAGTATAAAATTACGTAAGCCGAACGTTGCCTTTGAGTATTTAACCCTTTTGTCAATTCTATCCTGTGCTTTAATTGGTTTAGCGAACCATCCCATCTCTTTAACTTTATATTTGTTTTACCTTTTTAAATCTTTTAATCCTCGGATTAGCCCGAGCCCCCACGACCCTTTCCATTCTCTGTTTATGTCAATATTTTCCGTTTTGTGTATTGTTGATAGTTATTATTAATAAAACTCTATTTTATTAATGATAGCAATATTATTATCCTTGAGCTCAGTTCCACTTCTTAAGCATATCGAAGATACATAATATCGGCCCGCCAGACATTCACGCACTCTAAAGATAATTAAAGAAGTTCCCTCAACGAATAGTTATATATGGTATATCATCGAGAGTCCATTCTACGACAACCACATCTACTTATTTCCCCTCTGCTTCGCAGTGGGCTATTTTTTCCGTTAGGAGGGAGAGGGCAGTTTCCGTTACTCTCGCTTTTCCAAGCACGTTCTGCAGGGGGTTGTGAGCTCCCAGTTCAGCTAGTTGGTCTTGAAGCCGGTTTGCTAGAAGTTTTTCGTAGATTTTATCTACAAATTCACCAGTTGATCTGGGGGCTTACCAGCCTTGGGTATAAAGATGATTTGGGCCACCTATAGACCGTCGGGGAAGTAGCCCGTGTTCAGAGAAACGTTAAAGATGTTGGTGCTTCTCTGAATGATCTGCTGCGGGGTATTTTCCAGATTGCTTTTGATGATGCCCGTCCAGCCTGGTGCACTTTGTTTGAAGGATTTCACAGTGACCATGACGTCTCTCTTCAAATGTTCGCGTAGTAGTGTGAATGCGTGCAGTATATTATCTGATTCAGATGGTCAATCAGACGGCCCTCGAATTCCTAGTCGAACTCTTCGTTGTCTTCTTCGGTAATAGAGAAGGGTTTCTCCCAGTATGCTCTGAACCTTCTCTCCAGAACCGCCGGGTACTCTATATATTCCCCGTCCTCTTTGATTCGAGTCTTTTCCTTTCTTTGTAAACCTTTCAGTTTCCTGATTTGGTGCCAGAATTTGGCTGGGCTCAGCTCACTGTCTACTCCGGCTATAAGGCTGTCCCAAATCTCAGCCTGTTGGATGTTTACTGCATCCTTTAGTTCGGAGCTTAGCTGGCGTACTAGCGCGCTTCTTTCCTGGCTTGGACATTTCCGTCTAATCTCTTCGTACACTTCTCTATGCACATGTGCGATCCTTTTCATATCCTCTGTTCATCTAGACTGAGGTAGCGTTTTGTATCCATTTTGGGGAATACACTCGCGGTCAGCATCGATGATAGAAGTCGTTACTCTTTCTAGTTCATCGTCGATCTCCTCTAATGTAGTCTCGCTCAGGTTGGCCGGGGCGTATTGTCGGAGAAAAGTCTTATAACGGTCCCAGTCGGTTGCGGTGTAGTTCTTACGTGGTGTGACTGGCAGCTCGATAGGCGCGAGTAAAATTGTTGTTAATATCGCAATGTTGTCGTTGGGAGTTGTTAGGCCCGGCTCGCTATGGTAGTTGAAGGGAAGGCCTCCGCTTGTCATGATAATGTCAGGTTTGGTGGCTGATCTGCTAGTGATGTAGGTTGGGAAATCCACTCTTATCCTCTGGATGTTTTTACTGTCCACTATAATTTCCAAATTTCGGCCCCTTTCGTTGGTTCTACCATAGTAGTCCGACATTCAGCATCTGGCATTAAGGTCGCCTCCTAAGAATGCCATTCTTCGGTGCCCGAAAAATGTACAGAAGTTTGTGACGAGTAAATAGGCTCGGCGAGGGGGTTGATAGGCTGCAGCTATCGTGAGGTTCCCCACCAATGTGGGAAGTTGTATCGCCACAAAGGATTCGTCCAATTCTTGGAGACGTTTGAACGTGAGTTAACCTCTAACAGCTATTGCAGCGCCAACGAACCTTTATCTGATTGATTCTTCGTGAGCACTCTGTATCCCGGAATTTTGAGTTGACCACTTGTGGTGTCAATACTGTGCTCCGTTACCAGTATTATATCGGGGTCAAGCACACGGGATATGTTTCCATATGTCGTTGCTTTTTCTCCCATCCATTAAAGTTGAGTGTCAGAATCATCAATCTATTGTTCACGTTCTCCATGCTGGTCTTTCTCTACTGGGGTTTCTGCGTGAAATTTCTCTTTCTTCCGTTCCTCCTTTTTTTAAATTCTGTATTGGAGACCTGCTCACACGAATCTTCGTATAGAGTAACGTTATGGCGTACTAGGGTCTCCTCAACCACTTCAACCTCGATCGATGCGTCGAAATCCCATTGGTATATTTTCAAATTTACTCTGTTTAGAATTTTTGTTTCGTCCATATTTTCAGGGAAGGGGAATTTCTCTGACGCATAAATGGTGAGATTAATCCTATCCACGTCGAGCGTTTTTTTTTGTTTTCTTCACTTTTTTCTTTTCTTGTTTTTAGGGGCTTCTGAGTCGGAAGAGTCCGAGGATTCAGTGGATTCCGTTGATGCCGGTTCCACCGTTTTGCTTCTCTTCGTGAATTTTCTATTTGGTTGAGCCTGGGTGGGTTTTGCTGCAGCGGCTTTAGGTTCCTGGGTGTCGTTCTCTATTTCTTCCTTGTTGGTGTCCATCTCATTTGCACTATTATGAAACATTTGCAGGTGGAGGACATCTTCTGATGGACGATCGTCCGGAAACCACATTTTGCTCATTCCTTTTTTAGCCAGCATTCGGTTGAGTTCTTTTGCGAAGCAACCAGGTTGGGATAGATTCCTAACGTGAGCACAGAGGATGCACGTCACGATTTTTGTAGACTCATCGCTTTCTATCTTCAAATATCTTTTCTTCGTTTCTGTTTCGTTGTACGCAGCTTTAGCTAGCTGTGCGTAAGTAGTGTTTGAGATGCGTACCTCTTCCTGTTTCTTGTGATTTTTATTTTTGTTTATTATTTCCTTTTTGACCAGGCATGCCATAGCCATTGATTTGTGGCCTTGCCCACATTTGGTGAATCTCTCGCAGTTGTTGCGGCAGTCCTTCCATTGGTGTCCCTTCTCGCTACACTTGGAGCACGTTTACTCTGGCTCTTCATAGTCATTTTTTAGCAGCGAAAGCAAAACTGGACTGGAAAGAATTCTTCTCGCTGTAACAGGTCTCCACTCACCTTGGCGTTGAACATAAGCAAGCCTTATTCTTTCGCCTTTTTGGCCATCAATGTTTCTGCGAAGACAACCTTAAATACATGAGTGTAGTCGCTGTTGTCCCGCCTGTTCTTAAATTTGATGATATTTGCGACTTCAACCCATTTTTCTCTAAGCTCAATTTCGTCTTTAATTTGTTCAATATTATGTTGTCCGATCCAAGGATCGATCTCCTGCTAGCAGTCTGTAGTCCAATGGTTCTCAGGATTTCCAGAGTTTCTTGTTTCGCAATAGCTTCTACGTCCTTTTCTCGTTCGCAGATCGCGACTTACCCAGATGGGACGTCTAGAAGCCTTACAAGATCGATGTTGAGTTTTTCGAACATTAGTTCAAATACTTTATCCCTGTTGGGCTTGTTCTGCCCGTTGATTACCCGCAGGGGGATTCTTGGGGTATTCTCTTGTGCCATTTTGCAACTAATGAGGCCCTACGGGGCCTTTCTGATTTTTTCATCTTCTTTTTTACTGCTGATGGTTAGACGATGGTTGAATATCTTGAGTCTTCTTGTTTGAGGCTGTGATTTATCGTTAAATGGATTGAGTCAGTGACTAACCCCATCTTCGTAGCAGCGCAACGTTAGTGAACATAAATTGCTGGATGGGGAGATGGCGATGATGGGTGAACCCAGGGGGGGCGGGCCCTTACAAGGTGTAATTGTATGGCGGACTTTTTCTTAGTTAGTGTAGAATCAACCAGCGCTAACCGGGGGTACCGTCCCTCACGGGTTTGGGTATCAGAACTGCATTCGGCATACATAGAGACGGGTGTAACTTTCCTCTAGGGTCCTGGTTGGGACCAAAAAAAAATTTCCCCGGAGGCTGCAGTTTTTCCCATTGTCCGGGTGCCTCAGAAGCCTAGTTCTACAGTGGGTTACTCATCAAACCTGCTTTCCTTGGCGTCCTCAATCATGTCTATCACAGAGAACGACACAATAGGGTAGAGGCTAAATGAATGGCAATCCAGCTCACGCCTGCTTGGTTGCCCCTCAGATGGGGTAGTAAGGGGGTTTAGGCAGACATGTGTCACCTATTCACAGTTCCAAATGTATTTTTCTCTCTTTAAATTCCCTATAGGAAGAGGGAAAATAAATTTCACGTTTGTGAATTCGCATAACCTTTCCTTTACTTATGTTATCGGGTCTCAACCTTATTCTGAGTTAATGTTGTTTATTCAATGAAGTCTGAGAGGTCAATAGTCAGTAGGGGAAAAGGTGTGGAAGGAGAGATAGAGATTGATTGCCAGCTCCCTCCCTTCCCTACTCCTGTCATCCTGAGATGACCGGAGGGGGGCGGGACTACTGGACTACTGGAATGGGGAGAAGAAGACCAGGAGAAAGAGAGGGAGAGGAAGAAGAAAAGTTAGAGATAGCAAAGTTTGAAGTAGCGTAGTAGACTTGAAACAGACCAAGTTGGTCGGTGGGCCTACAGCTTTACGAGGACCGAACCACGGTGTGTATTATATCCTTTAACTATTCATTCTTACCATAGTGTCCCTGTCCCACATATTTTGTTTAGCCCTTTAGGTGTGAAGGATAGAAGAAAAAATGTAGAGAGAAGATTAAGGAAGTAGTAGAGTTGCAATTGAATGCTAAGTTGCATGGAGGTCATGCTAATCTCTTTACTTTTAGAATGTCTAATTTAGAAATACGATAGATTAAGTTGGTGTATGCCTGAGCTTCAAGCTCATCCTTCTTTGTGTTGCTCTTTTTATTGCTTTTATATTACCATTACAGATAATGTTTTTATCCTTGCTATTACTCTTGTTTTAGTTTTCCTTCTTTAGTTTTCTTCTTTTTTCCTCCCTCTTTCCTTTCCTTTCTTCTTTTGACTTCTAAAGTCATCAAATTATTACTTACTCTCTTTTTAACTCTGTGTTAGCCCGTGGAGTATTTATCCTCTTCTTGATCGAACCTAGTTGTATAGGTGGGAAAGAGGCTATGTGCTCTCCCCTCTTCTCTTTGGGTGATTAAAGTCTTGATCTCCTCTCATATTTCCTGTTGTGTTTGTTGAATTAGCTTCTTTGCCTTTTTTTCTAGTATGCTGTTAATTGTTTAATTTTCACTTCTCTATGTAGATCTTTTGTCTTCTTCTGTCTCTTCTTCTCGTGCCGGTGATTATTAATACTGCCTTGTTTTGAATTATCTGTAGTTCTATCATTCTACTCTTTAAAATGGTGTACATTGGTATTACTGGGTATACCATTACTGAGTGGATGATCGCTTGATATATTTTCTTCTTGTTTCTCCGGCTAAGGAAATTGACCCTATATAGTAGTCTCATTGCCCGCTCTTCCTTTTTCAACTCTTTCTTTAACATGTCTGGAGTATCCTGTCCTGGTGATTGTCACTCTCAGTACCTTGGCTTCGCTAGCGTACTCATATCTCTGTCCTTCAACGTGTATTTCTCCTCCTATAAAGTGGCAATATTTTAAACTTATTTCTGTTAGGGCTTATTTTGCATTTTCGTTCGTACACATTAATCCTCATTTCTTTTGCTGTTAATCTTGCCTGCATTTCTGGGTTCCTGTAGGGCATACGATGATTTGTGTGACGTCATCTGCGAATTGTATGTTGAAGAATCCGTGTGTAAATGGTGTTGGAATGTCTGAGGTATACACTGAGTATAGTGATGGGCTCAGGCACCCTCTCCGAGGCAAACCAGCCTTCATCTTAAATATTTCCCTTCGGTGGTTCTCAATCTGGATGTAAGCACGTCTATCCGTCACGTAATTGCATATGAGTGTTTCCATTTTTTTATTCATACGTAGCTGTAGTGTTTTAAATTGCATTCCTCTAATCCAAATTCTGCCGAATGCTTTTGAAACGTCCCTGCAGACGATGTAAACGCTAGCCTTCTTTTTTTTCGCTTCTGTTATTTTTTTGGTAATGACCGTGAGTGCCATTTCCATGCTCCTCTTTTTTTCTGAATCCAAATTGAAACTTATTCAGTAAATTGTTTTCTTCCAGATGCTCACGTAGTCGTTTATTTATAATCTTCTCAAACACCTTTCCGATGAAGTCGAGTAGAGAGATTGATCTATAGCTATCTACTCTCGTTGGTGGTTTTCCTTATTTAGGGATAAAGATCATCTTGGTGAGCTTAATTCCTTCAGGGAGTAGCCGGTGTTCAGGCTGGTGTTAAAAACAAAATTAATACCCTGTAGTATACTTTCCGGTATTTTTTCGTAGTGCTTCTTAGTGAGTTCAGATCTTCTTGGTACCTTTTGTTTAAACTGCAGAATAGTATCCTTGACCTCTTGCACTGTGATTTTTGCGTAGTTACCGTCAAGGGAGTTTCTCTCTAATTCTACAGTTGGATGAGGGTAAATTTTCTCTGAATCCTCATTTAGCGTTGCATTGATGTCTCGTTCAAAGTCTGTGTCGAATTCTTCATTATCTTCTTCGCTTATGCAAAAATTCCTCTTCCAGTGGTCCTTGAATAATGTTCCTATCATGTCCTCGTCTTCTATGTTATTTCCTTGATTGTCTTTGATTACCAGTTTCATTGCTCCTGCTTTGCCTTTCATCTGTTTTACTTTTTCCAAAATTCCTTCACTATTGTCGATCTCTGGATTGTTTCATTCCAGTGTTCTTTGTGTTTTTCTATAATTTCCATATTTAGTTCTCTTTTAGTCCTTCTCAACTCGGCGTGTAACTCCATCATTGGTCCATTTTTTCTTATTTTATCTGAGATTTCTTTCAGCGATCTTTGTTTCTGTACCATTCTAGGTGTCTATGTGAAAGTCTTGATAGTCTCATAGCGTTGTGTGGGGACAGCCTTATCGTCTGCTGCCTGCATAGATTTCCGCATTTTTTCTAGTTCAGTATCTACGAGTATCTCTTTCAAAGTTGCGTCTTCTAGTGGATTAAGTTCGAATGAGTTTAGTTCTCTTTTGTATCTTTCCCAGTCTGCTCTATAGAAGGCTTTTCTTACATTACCTGCAATTTGATTTGGTCTTTGGTTAATTGTGAGAAGAGTTGCAGTATGATCTGTACAGAGTATATCCTCCGGCCTCATATAATAGTTGTATGGTAGATAATTATTGCCTGAGCAGATATCCGGCTTTGTGACAGAGGTTCTTGGCACAAAGGTATGGTATTCTGGGCCCAGTCGTTGGCAGATGCCTCTTGCGAATAGTGCCTTCAGATGTCTTCCTATGTCGTTTTTGTTTCTGTAGCCGCTTTCTCGGCAGTGAGTATCGAGGTCTCCCATTAGTATTACAGGGCTTCTGTTATTAAAGATGTTAATGAAGTTTTTAATTGGCAAATGATATCTCCTAGGTGATTGATATCCCGTTGCTATTACGATGTTCGATAGTCCCAATTTCATTTCTATTGCGATGTATGATTCGTCCAGTTCGTCGCAAGTTCTGTATTCGATGCCTTTTTTGATCTCTATTGCAGCTCCGTCGTGTGCTTGTCCTGTGGGATTTACGGCTATTACATAGTAATTCCATATTTTTCTTTCATCATTTGCTAAGTTTACTCCTTGTGCAGAAATTAAGATGATGCCCAGGTCTAATCTTCTAAAAATGTTTCAGAACATTTTTCTTTTAGCTTCCATCCGTTGACGTTAATCTGTAGTATATTTGGGTTTTTCTTGGCCATTGTAGTTGGGTAGTTCCTATAGCGTTGCCGGTCCCTTTGATCGTTTTAGGTCGTCCTTAGAAATAAGTGGCGCTTACTTCTGTTTCTTTACTTGCTTTCTGTTTCCGTTGGCAAGGGTATTCTTTCCCGTGGTATTGGGAGCAGGGTTGAGTGAAACCTTTAGCACGGTCTTGCTTGGGCTCCTCCCAGATTTGAATTTTTTCCTACGTTGTGTCTGATAATCTGAGCCTTTCAATTTTATATGTTTCTTGCAGCGCTTAGTTTTCCTTAAAAATTTGGTCAATTATCGTAATACTTGTGTTCACGTAGAAAGACTATATATAGTGTAGCAATTTGTGAATCTGACCCAGATTTCATCAGAAATCACTTCGGAATTCCCGACCTACTACAGGACCAGGCTTGGAAAAGGTTTCCCTACATCAGAAGAGCTGCACGGCACATCCAAGACCCAATCTACGCATAAATATACCGGATAAACAATATAACCCAAAGATACTAAAAACAATCGACAAAGTCACAAATTACAGATACAAAAAGGCTTGAAAGCTACAATGTACAAAGGTACAAATGATTTGTCTGTACAAACTAATAGACATAGAATTTGATAATATATATATATATATATATATATATATATATATATATATATAATAAATAAAAAGTAAAAATAAATCAGACTAACACAAATGTTAGAAAAACTTCAAAGGCTTCGAAGCTAAAATAACAAAGATGAAAGAAGAACAAATACACTAGCGAAAAGACACAGACAGAGATACCCTTTCCCCAGGAACCTAACTCTCTTCTCTATCGCTTATTCCCAAATCTTTCCCCACTAAACCCTTCTACCAACTAACTATTTCTCTATCTATCTAGTTTCTCTACTTTTTATGTCCAATATCCAATGAATAAGTCTGCCTGCCACATGTCCCTCTTCTGAGGTGCTTTCCCGGGTTCACCCAACATTATTTATTCATCCCATCCAGCAGTTCACGTTCACGGAAACTTGCTTGCAACGAGGAGAATACTGCTCTCAAAGCGCTCTACCAAAAATAAGCGAACCTTACAGTAAGGGGAATACATTGGATTAACATATCGACGAACAACCAGAATCCATACAGAAGAGACAGCGAGGAGAAAGCCAGCCCGAGGGGCCACCCCCTTGGAAAAATGGAGCTGCGTACCATCAGCGGAAGCAGGAGACTCAGTCGAGAAAAGGACTTTGAAGTGGTGTATGGGAAATTAAAAATCGCGATGCTCCGACTGCTCGAAGTCCCCACAGATTGTATGGCAATCTGCGAGAAATAGAAGGACGTGGAAAGCATAACTAAAGAAGAGGCAGTTGAAACACTCTGCGAAATAGGTCTGCAACCTGCAATTCCACCGCAGATCCTAACGAACAGGAGCGTCGTCTGCCGGAGGCTGGACCCCTGGATTGGGCAACTTACAAAGGAGCAAATCAAAGAACTCATGAAGAACCAACCGTCTGCCAAGGCTTCCCAAATCATAAAGGTTTGGAACAAAAGAGACAATTCTAATTACACACACGTATTTAAATTGTCTTCTCCGAAATGCAAGAGCTCAAAAAGCCAAAGAAAAAGAACTCTACTTTTTCATGCAAAAGTCAGTGGGGAGAAGATAGAGAGGGAAGAATTTACTCCCATACAATTCTGATTCCGATGTTACAAGTTGGAGACCCACATGACAAAGGAATGTAGTCCCCCAAGAAATTTGTTCAAAGTGCAGCGAGCCAGGACACCACTGGAAGAAATGCAACAGTCCCAGGGAGAAATGCGCCAACTGCGGCCGAGGACATTGTCCATGGCTATGGCCTGCCCTCTGAAAAAAGAGCTTATCAAGAAAAAGGTACAGTAATATAAAGACAAGCAAATACGCAAAAGCATTATAACATGCACAGGCGGCAAAAGCAGTACTTACAGAGGCAGAAGCCGAAAAGACTTACTTAAGAATCGAAAATAAAACTAGACGAAAATCCTGACCTGCATCTTGTATGCTAATGTCAGGAACCTAACACAACCGGAAACATTTGCAAAGGAGCTGAATCAAATGCTTTCTAAAAACGGCATGAGTAAGATGTGGTTCTCTGATAACCCACCACCAGGGGACGTTCGCCACCTGCAGCTAACTCCCAAACAAATGTGAGGAAAAAGTCAAGATAACGAGACGAAAAGCAAAAACGAAAACAGAGCCGGCCCGACCCAAAGATTAAGGCCAAAAAAGAGAGGGAGTCAACCGCAAAAGCAGCCCACACGACCAACCCAAAGGATGAGAAGAAAAAAGATACAGAATCCTCTGACACCACGGACACTTCCGACACCTCAGATTCAGAGAACTCTAACAATGAATTACGGCGCAAAGAACGTAAAAAAGGGACTAATAAGAAGCTAGATGCTGACCAAGTCAACCTCTCTATCTACGCTACCGAGCAATTCTCCTTCGCGAAGGACTGGGACACAAACAAAATTTGCGCAGGAATTAACAAAAAGTTCAACAAATGGGACTTCGACGCTCAATGCGACGAAAATTGGTTGAGGAGGCCCTATACAATCAGAACGTCTCCTTCTACCGGGAAAAATTTGTAGACTTTCCCCAACAGAGTTAAAAAATAAGATAAACTGGAAGCGTAAATCAACTACTCGCAAGCACTAAGACACACACAAAAAGCCAGGACAGAAAATGGAAAACCCGAGCAACAGGTTAAGGATTGTAACACTCAACGTGAAGGGATGGGAGGGTAAAGACATGGCATACGGAAACATATTCCGCGTGCTTGACCCCGACATCATACTAATCACGAAGCACGGTATCGATACTACTACCAGTCAACTAAAGATACCGGGATACAGGGTAGTCACGAAAAAAACATTCTCAGGAGAGGTTCGACGGTGCTGCCGTTGCCATCAGAAGAAATCTCTCGTTCAGACACCTTCCAGAACTGGACGAGTCCTTTATGGCGGTAGAGTTGCACACACTAGTGGGAAACCTCATAATCGCAGCGGCATATTAACCACCTCGACGAACGTACCTGACTCTCACAAATTTCAACACCTTGTTCGGCCAAGGCAGAATGGTATTCCTTGGGGGCGACCTCAATGCCAAATGTAGAACGGCTGGCTATGGGAACACGAATAACAGAGGCCACAACTTGGAAATGATTATGCGTCGAAAACACATCCAGAGGATATGATCGGATTTTCCGACCTACATCACCTCAAAGGCTGCCACAACGCCTGACATAATCATAACAAGCGAAGGCTTCCCCTTCAATTACCCTAACAAGCCAGGCCCAAAGGTACCCAGTGATCACATAGCGATCTTGACGACCATCTCACTCGTGCCAATCCAGCTTCTGATCCTCTCGGCAAAAGTTACGCTTCGGCCAACTAGGAACGCTACAGGAAAATCCTTGCCACATACGAACCAGTGGACCTAAGCGAAGCAATACTAGAGGAGATCGACGAGGAACTGGATAAGATAACTGACCACATCCCAGATGCACCGAGAAAATGAGAGAAATCGCTAGGGTGAACAGGGGGGTGTACGAAGAAACCAAAACAGAAGGTACAAATCGAGAAAGAAGCTCGCTGTTACGTCGTCTGAGTGAAGAGCTGAAACAGGCCATAAACCAGCAACAGGCTGTGATCTGGGACAGCCTGATTAAACAAGTAGACAGCGAGATGAAACCCGACAAGTTCTGGTGACTAGTGAGAAAGTTAAAATACCTACCAAGTAGAGAAAATACCCGCATTAAGGAGGGCAATGACTACTTGGAGGATCCGGCGGTTTTGGAAGGGAGATTCTGCACGTTCCGGAAGGAAGTCTACACATTTACACCCGAGTACGATGCGGAATTCAACCAGGAATTCGAAGGCCAGCTAATTTAAGATCTTAATCAAAGAATACATCGAACGCACCCGCAGACCTATGCAGACGAAGGGAAGGAGATGGCAGGCTATGACCGACCAATAACAACCGAAGAGGTCATGGCAACCATAAAATTCTTTGAACAAAAGGCACCACGCTGAACCAGCATCACTAAAAACAACTTAGTGCATGCCCCCGGCAGGTCATTCAGGAAATAATAAACATTTACAACGCTTCTCTGAATACAGACTACTTCCCCAACGGTGTAAAAATGTCCAAAATTAATTTTCTACCTAAAGGTTAGAAGCCCTCCGATCAACTAGTGGATTACAGACCAATATCCCTCCTCTCTCTAGTTCATAGGAAAGCTCTACGAGAAGCTTCTAGCTAATAGGCTACAAGACAAGCTAACAGAGCTAAAAGCTCACAACCCTCAGCAACACGGGTTCAGTAAGAGAAGGGGGGCTGATACAACCCTTGCTCTCTTCACCGAGAAACTCGCCCGCTATAAAGCTGAAGAGAAATATGTAGCCGTGGTGTCGCGAGATGTCCAAAAGGCCTTCGACAAGGTTTGGCTGAGAGGTCTCCAATTCAAAATCTTAGGCCTCCAGCTAAACCCGATCCTAGAGAGGTCCTTTGTGACTATGTCATGGGAAGGAAAGCCAAAATCTCGATTGAGGGCTACAGAAGACCCGAATTCGAACTTGAGGCGGGCGTTCCACAAGGTAGCTGTTTGAGTCCACTGCTGTTGCTAGTGTACACATTGGACCTGCTTGCTCCAGTAGGAGAGGATGTGATGTATCTGTAGCTTGCGGATGACATCACCCAAATCATCCCAAGTACCCACAAAAATGCTGGAGTTCAAGCAAAGTAGACAGCCACCGAAATCGACAACATCAATCGATACGAAAGAAAGTGGAAGATCAAGACCAACCGCCGAAAGTTTCAAATCCTTCCAATAAACCGCCGGAAACTTGACGATGTCTTAGTGAACGAGGAAGTGTACCCGTACACCAACGAGGGCAAAGTCCTAGGACTGCGCATCATCTTAAAATGGTTCAGAGCGCACATAAAGAAAATAATCTTCCTAGCCAAAATACAGCTTGAGAAACTATATAGATTCCGAAGCCTCAGCTCCAAGAATCTTAAGAAGATGTACACTGCTCTGGTACGCTCAACATTAGTGTACTCCGCAGTAGTCATGCAGGCTGCGAGTTCCACCTCTATCAGGCAAATGCAGAGAGTGTAGAACAACGTAGCCCTGCTGAGAGCTGGAGCGCGCAGGGCGGACCATATTCGGCAGACAGATTTGCTCGCAAGAGCATGTCTGAAGCCTTGAATATGGAACTCCAGAGGCTAAACAGTAAGACCTGGGACAAAATAATCGAAGAAGAAATAATTCTAAATATGGAAATTGATCTTGACATTCCGAACACGAGCACAGATAGATATGGAAATCTAAATAATAATCTGTACGACAAAAGAATATTATGACACCCAAAAATTAAGGAAACTAGGTCTGGGAAAATATATAAGTGATCCAATAAGTTGGATTGAATGACAAGTCTATTAGCGTTACACCAAATAGGCAATTGTTCTTAGTATTGGAAAGGAAGAGATGGGACTTACGAGGAAAAGACTCCTGGTTACCTCTGGAAGATGAACTGGGGATGTGGAAGACCAATGACCAGGTCTTCATCGATGGGGTCTCGATGCGAAGGCGTCCAGAGAGACTCCGAAGGGGGTTGAGATTGCCTCGGCTCCAGGGAGAAGTAATCACGAAACGAGATCCGTCTGCGGACGGCAGGAAGTCTCAACCAATGTAGTGAGACGAGAGAGACCCAGTACAATATTCCGGGGTATAAACGGGTTTCCTAATCTTTCTCTGATCAGGGCGGATTACACGAAGGCAATCTGCTGACGAGATCACAAGGGTGAGGGGACCACTTCACAAGAGACAGATACTTGGGTCTGAACGGCAAGAAGCTCGGGTTCTCTCTATCTGCTTAGGATTTGCAGACATCACTTTAATAGGAGCCACAACCATGGTCGAGAGAGAGCTGCGCGCGCGAGGGCGTCTCAATGGGATATCGGACGCGGCTTAAGCAAACATGAATCTTGATAATTTGAGGCATCGACGAGGTGAACGGGAAATAAGAAAGATTCCCTTCTACCCCCAAGAGGGGGAAGATATACACGGCTGCCACCTGGGAGCGGGACAGCGTTATCAAACTGAGGGGAAGACGGTGATAAAACACCCCAAATTAAACAGCTGTACTCGTCTGTCTCGACCAGATAAATTTTGTGTGATAACGGCGTATTTAGTTTCATGCTCCCACAATTTCCTTCTACAACTTCAAAATACTTAGTGGTGCCCCAAATCTCAATGATTTAATTTTAAAATTTATGTTTATTTAAAAAAAAAACTAAACTTCAATTCCTAACAAAGAACTACCTCCGCCCAAATTGTATCATATAATCATACTTCCCCTCTACATATGTAAATGAACTCCCACTAATTCCACTCATTTTAGTCTTATAATAATATTAATAATTATAACGTAAAACATTTTCATTCTCAGTGCAGACGATTAAGCTGAACATCAAAACTTCCAAATATAGATGTGCGTCTCTACACCGTGCTTCTCATTCCTTTATTTATATTTATTTTATCTATTCTTATTTTTCCATTCGATTTCCTTTCTTGACTTTTATTTTTTTGTTCTGTAACTGTGTGACTTGTGAGGTGAATAGCGGGATAACGTCTTCCTCCTCCGAGATCTTGGTGTTGGCAATCAGATTTTTCTTGTGACTCTTAATTTAAGCACAGGAACTATATCATTGGTTAGCCTACTGCAGCAAGCTTTTGGCTTGCTAGTTTAATTTTCCATTTTTTTTCTCGTAATCGTTGATTTTGGAGATTTCAGCCGCCGTTTGTTTTACTTGGAAGGATCTGCGCGAGTCTATCCATAACTAAGTCGCAGACGACCCTTTCCAGGACTGAGTTTAACTGTAGGTTCAGGCTCTTGTATTAAAGTCATTTAAACCAGACCTTGTAAAAATACTTTCAGACCAATTTTCAGTACAATGCCCATGCATTTCACCTCCGTTAGGCGTTGGGAGATTTTTCAGTTAAGAGCACGAGTACCTTATCAGTGCGACGTTTTTTTTAAACCCGTTTTGTTGAGGGTTTCACGCTTCTAACTCACACACTGGTCACAAAGGATCTTTTCAAAAGCTTTGCAAACTATCTCCAATAGAGAGATAGGTTTGTAGTTCACTAGCTCTAGTGGTGGCTTGTTCGTATTGGGGATAAAAGGGATTTTAGCGACTTTGTATCCGTCCAGGAAGTAGCCTGTGTTCAAGTCTGCATTCATTTTTTTGTAATGTTCTAAATCATTTATCTAGGTGTGTACACGATGTTATTCTTTGTCATCCCAGACCAGCCTGTTGCCCTCTTTTTGAAGAACCTAAGAGTGTTCATAGCCTCTTCAAACGTTATAGGAGGTCCATGTAGGTCTTCTCATTTCTGCTTAAAGTTCTCGTTTTACTCGGGCGTTATCGAAAAGATCTTTGTCCAAAATCTTCTAAATTTCTCCTCGACTGTTGCTGGGTTATAAGTTCTCCTTTATCGTTTGTTGCGATGTGGTCCTTTAGTGGTAGCCCTCTTAATTTATTTGTTTCTCTAGAATTTTTATGGTTTGTGCTCTTCATCTAGCTTACTGATGATATAATTCTAGATTTCTTTCTTTCGTTCATTTATTACTCATTTTAGTTCCTCGCCTAAGAGACGCATTATTGCAGTTTGTTCGCGGCTTAGATCGGACCTCCTGATTGCTTTGTATATGGCCCTAAGCTCCCAGGAAATGTCTCTCATCATCTCTCTTAATCTAGTTTGTGGAAGCATATTGGGCATAATGTTTGGTACGCATATCTCATCTATTGTAATGAGGTATTTCATTATAGTCTCCAGATCCTCATCTATTTCATCGAGATTAACCTCGCTTAGGTCCGCCGGTTTATAGGTGCTGAGCAGTTGTTTATAGAGCTTTGAGCATCAACACAATTGAGTTGATCGTAATTATGGGGATATGATCACTCAGAACAACTGGCTCTGGCTCGTTACTGATGTTATATGCAAAGTCGATGCTCGTTAGCATTATTTCCGGCATTGTTGCTGACCTGTGTGTTATAAATGTCAAGAAGTTCGGTCCAATACTCCGGAGTCTACCTCTGTTGATGAGTAACTACAGGTGAAAGAAATGAATTTATGAAAAAGATTTGAAAATAAACCAGTTAAGTAAGAGAGAATTAAAGGATATTTTGAAGAAACTTTGCCCTGGTGTTGAGGGCACTTCTGGCTTTCCCATTTTAAACTTATTTTGTCATTTGTTTGTTGGTTCACAGTTTTAATTTTCTTTCCATTTTTATTGTTTCTTCTTTATTTATTTTGGTTTTAGTATTGTTTAGGCATTTAAGCCTTTTTATGAATTCAGTGCTGAATTTTTATTTTCCATTTATTAAATATATTTATTTTATTTTGCATTTTTTGACCTTGTATGTAGATTCTTGGAGTATCTTTGCTAGCGATTAGCCAAGCGCTTGGAAACATGGCTTCTCTGTTCATCCTCTTCTGCAGTCTTTTTAGGTCCATCTCTAGTGCTTGGTTAAGTTCTGGTATAATTTCATCTTTTACCTTTTCTCATGTCTTCTTTGCTTGCTCCTGTAGTGACGTGTTGATTGGTTGCAATTTGGTACTTTGGAGTAGCTCACCTTGTTGTATTAGTTCAAATCTCTTGGCTTTATTTATAGTCTGAGAGGCTATACTTTGGAAGCCTCTGCATCTTCGTTAAGTTCTTGTTGCTGGTAGCTTGTGTGATCGCCGGAAATATCAACTTAGATCACATGTAACATAAGTAGAGATTCCTGGTGTGCTTTGTGGTCAGGTTATGGAAACGGAACAGTTTCTTAAGTTCCTATTTAGCCAAGTTGATTCTTTTTCTTGTGTTGTTTATACCTATTGGTGCTACTATTGAGCCAAAGTACTGTATTTTCCGTGGTGTAACAGCAGCGTTACATCAGCGTTGATTATTAAAATAAAAATCGGCCAGTGTAATGCGATTAATAGGGATAATCTTGAACTTTTAAGTGTTTGTCTTTATATTCCATCTCCGCTCAAGCGAGATGATGTTACTTATCTCTGCTGCTGCCTCTCTAGCTTGTAAGTACTCAGAACAATCTGCATTATGTTATCTATTAATTACTGATAGATTACGTCCCATTTTAGTGTTGCTGCCAAGTCGATGGTGTATATGAGACACAGCAGAGGACTAAGACAGCTACCTGCGGCACTCCTGCCTCTTGACTGAATTCTGGTTCTCTGTCTCCCTACATACTCGTATATTAAGATTTGGACTCGCCTGAGGATCCTTTCAACGACTGAGTTTAGCTGGAGGTTTACAATATTATATTGCAATCCTTTCAGCCAAACTTTGCCAAATGCCTTATGTACGTCATTGAGGACTACAGCGACGTACTTCCCTTCTGATCTGGTTTTGGCTATCTTTTCTGTTAGGAGAGTGAGCGTGGTATCTCTCGCCCTCCTCCTCCAGAAACCGTGTTGTTGGAGATATTGCGCCTCGTTCTCTGATAAATGACTGCAGTTCGAGAGTTAGTCTGGAGCTTTGCTTCACTTTGGGATAAATATAATCTTTGCAAGATTAAACGCGTGGGAGAAATAGCCGGTGTCCAAGGCAACGTACATTACATCGGCTATTCCCCGTAGCACTTACGGTTGTGTGTTGTTCTATTGTCATTTTTTATTATGTCCGACTAGGCTGGAGATTTTTGTTTGAAGGTCTTTATGATTCTCATGAGTTCTTGTGTAATTATTGTTCAACCGTGTCTTAACATTTCTCTTTCGTAGGAGAGGTACGGGAATGGATAAGTAAGGCTAATGGCCACATTCAGCTAATCTATTACTTGGCCTTCAAACTCTAGGTCGAATTATTCGTTATCATTCGTTGTTATGTAGTTATATCAAGTACTCTCTGAACCGTGCTTCCAGTTCTTCTGGGTCCTCGTTCTCATTGATCTTTGTTCTTTCTCGAAATTTATTCACTGAGTTTCCGGACATTTGTCCAAATATTTGTTGGATTTGTTTCATCGTTCAGTCTGTCTATCATTTTTTCTCACACTTCTATCAGTTTGTCGAGCATAAATTATGTCAGTTCCTCTCTAACCTTGCGCACCTTGTTCACAATGCTTCGGCTTGTTCTTATTCGTAGAAGTTGGATATACGAGGGGTGATCAATAGGTTTTGCGAATCGGTAGAACAAAACAGAGGAAGGGGGATAGGTGCTTGTGAGATTGTTAGAACAAGTTATGACAAGTCAGGCCCTGCAGCCGCACGCTCCTGCCTCGTCTATTTAAGAAGCAGTAGCTGATCGCAGATCGTCAGTCACAATTTTTTCAACAATGGAGAAGGTTCAGCACCGCGCAGTGATCAAATTTTGACCAAGGAAGGCAATAATGCAAAAGAGATCCATGAACGCAGGGTTGCAGTGTACACCGACACCGCCCCTTCCTATGCAACCATTGCTGGCTGGAATAGAGAGTTCCGCCATGGTCGTGAGTCCCTTCTGAGGGAGTGTTGATGGTGGATTATGCGCTTCGTGGAAGGACCATCACAGGCTAATATTATGCCGAGTAACTGGCTGGGTTGAAGAAGTGCATCTGTCAGAAGCTGCGCGGTGTCCTGCTCCTCCACCACAATGCCCCTGTCCACAAGGCTAGAGTTGCAAAAGCTACCCTGCGCGAGCACGGATTTGAGGAGCTCAACCATCCCTCCTAAAATCCAGATCTGGCCCCTAGTGACTACCTTTTATTCCGCCAGCTCAAGGCTGCACAGCGTGGAAACCGGTTTGGGAACGATGATGATGTCCAGCTCACCGTCCAGGGGTGGATTGAACAGCAGTCGAGAGATTCCTGGTTGTCGGGAATTCGAAGCCTCAGGGACAAGTGGCGCAAATGCATTTAAGTCGATGGTAGTTATATTAAAAAATAATAAAACACTTTTCCTTATATCCGAATTGCAAAACTTATTGACCGCCCCTCGTATAAGTCCATATGTTCCCGTTCTATCTCTCTTATTTCGTTCGTCTATCTAGGTTGAGAAAGCGTCTTGAAAGTTACTTCTGCTCAATTTCCTTTATGTTCATTGATGATTGCAGTGATTTTCTCCAGTTCTGCATCTATTTCTTTAAATTTCTTTTCGCTCAGATGTACAGGCTGGTAGCTGCTTAGCATCTGCATGTACACTTCCAAGTCGGCCCGGTGAGGAGGCATTTACGTGGTGACATCGGAACCTGAATGAGTGTGAAAGATATAGTTGTCACTATGGGTACGTAGTCACTTGGAACTGTTGGTCCTGGTTCACTGTTTAAGTTGAACGGAAAGTTTTCTTATTCAAGATAATATCTGGTCTTGTCTTTACTCGTATCACTAACTTTGAGAAGTCTCGAATGGTTCTTTGGGAGCTGTTTCTATTCACCAGGCATTTCAAATTAATTTCTCCCTTAACCTGTTATACCTATCCTATCTGCACTTCATGTTTAAGTCACCTTCAGAAAGGCCAGCCTTCGGTGGCCAAAATTTAAAATATAAGTTGTTTAAGGAGAGGTAGCATTTTCTCGGTGTTTGGTATTTTACCGCCAGCACGAATCCATCCAGTAGGGATTGGATCTAGATCGCCAAAAAAGACTCAAGTTTTAGAAGAAGTTTAAACTTTTGATTTTCTCTTATGGCGATTGCCGTCCCACCTTACCTCTGTGTGTTTTATCGTCAGCGTCGTATAGTTTGTTATTTTAATTTTATTTGTATTTTGTACTTGTTTTCTTTATAGTTGTATCCGTTCGTATGATTATGCCTGGGTTTATTTTCCTTTATCGTCCATCCGTTTACTGTCCTTAGTTTTAATCTATTGTTTAAATTTGTTATGTTGGGAATTGTTCTGCTTGAGTCTGGTTAAGCTTTCTCTTCCATTCTAGTTCGGAACTTTAGATTCTTCTTTTCTTTATGCTCGATTACAGTATAGTCAAGTATCTTCATATAGGGCTTTCTTACCGAGAAAGAGAGCTTCTTCAACTTTTCGTTCTTCCTCTTTTGCGTTATCACATTTATACCTTGCGAGCCTTATGACTTCGTATAGTTAAGATGGTTTTATGTTCCTTGGGAAAGGTGATTGCTCACTAACGTACATATTCAGGTCAATTTTTTCTCCGTCGAATCTACTTTTGTGTCTAACCTTTTTTCTCTCTCTCCCGTCTTTTGTGTTTGTGTCCGTGTCAGTAATAGCCTCTTCTTTCCTTGTTCCATTTTTTGTACGATTCTACATTTTTTGGTCATTTGATTATTCTTTTTTGCCTCCATTCGAGGGTTTGGCCTTCTGGGTATTTTAGTCAATGTTTTCCTTCTGTACAGTTTTCTTGTGTGTTTGTGAGCTAGGTCGTTGTAAAGGGTTGGGTCATCTAATGAACATAACCTTTTGCGGAGGGAGCATCATCTGACGAGGTGTTTTCCGTGGACACCATCTCAAGTATCCCGTTCAATGAGTGCATTGCGTTTAGTTCCGTCGGGAATGTTCCAGGGCGCATTAGATTTCTCATGTTTGCATATACTTGAATTATGTACATGGTAATCTTGGTTGGGATTTTTCTGTTGCCATTTAGATGAAGTTTTGCGTCGTAAGCGGTATACGTGGCTTTTGCCGTTTTTCAAGCTTTTTTTAAGAAATGGATCAAACTATAAAAAAGGCCGTTTTTCCAGATTTTGAAAACAAATATTTCAAATTATACGAATAACTTATTTGAGCGAGCAGGTCGTACTCATTACCCGGTGTCTCAATTTGCTGTTCGCACATCTTTTTTAGTTGCTAGTACGACACCTCCAGTTGCGCCCTAATCTCCCTTACCGGGAACATGTTTTTTGTTCCCGTTGGCATTTTCTCGTCATTTGGTGATCCATTTTGATTCTGATGAATCGCATTTGTATTTGGATAAAGACTTCGCTTTCTCTTTGTTCGTTGCATACTCTGTATATCACAGAAGACCGAAATATTTGGTCTTCTGTGTCAACGATGTCTCCGTTACAACCACTTCGAAAGCATGTGATTATTCGTTGTTATTATTCCAGAGACTTTTGCCCATCTCTGGTTCCTCATCAGTTCCTCCTTAATTTTCTCCTTGGAATTTTTCCCTTCCCAGGGGTCTAGTCTGGGACAGAAGACGGTCCGGTAGATTAGTTTCTGTGGTGGGATAGCCGACTGTAGGTTGATACTTTTAGTGTGGCTACTGCCTCCTCTTTCTTAATTGCTTCGACGTCACTTTCGTTTTAACAAATGGCTACGAATCCGTTGCAACGTCGTTAAGCCTCACTATGGCTATATTTAGGATTCAGTACACTACCTCTAACACCTTTCCTGTCTCTAGTTTTTCTTCTCCTAGAGTGTTCGTAGTGGTATCCTCGTTGCTGTGGTGAGGGCCATGGTTGTGACCATGCACCCCCCCACCTTCCACCCTGGGCGGTTATTAGGTTCTCGATCCTCTTCTCTGCTGTGGTAACCTTTAACGTTGTTTTAGTATGTTCACTTGATGAGGGTTTTAAACAATCTGTTTTCCTTGGCGGTTAGGCTAACTGGTCACCCCCTCTGGGTGAGTTCGCCTTCGTGAGCGTGAATTGCATTGTAGGATAGTGGATACAATGAAGGATAAACCTGGGGGCTCCCTCGAGTGATGATTAGTGATGGACTTGATAATAGGGGATTGTAGAAACAACTATCGCCACACGAGATGCCGCCTCCTGAAAGGTTTGGGTACCAGCACTGCTTCTGACATACACAGAGACGGGTGTTACTTACCTTTGTGGTCCTGGATGGGCCCTCATGTTCACGGGTCTAGGACTTCAGCCCATGCGGGTTGCAATTCTACCCATTGACGGGAGCCTCTGGTGCTGGGTTCTAGAGTGGGCTAATTCACAAACTTGTTTTCACCGGTGCCACTCAATTACGTCTTTCACATAGAACGACATAGTTGGGACGAGAAGGTGAATGTCATTCAGGGCTTACCTGAGTGGTATTACTACCGAGAGGAGGTTGGGGTTAAGCAAACATAAAGTCGCTTAGGTCTTGCCAGTAAGTACGATATATTTTTTTTAATTCTCCATAAGAAGAAAAATGAATGACATGCACGTTTCTAGCTCACCCCCCGAGACGCGTATCGCATTTACCGGTAAATCTTAGGAGAACTTCAACATAGCTTCATCAGCCTAATTAATCAGGTGAATAGAATATTTTCTTTTGGATAGTAGGAAGGAAAAAGTGATTCCCAGAATAGTCACATTTCCACTTTCCTATACTGAGTGGGATAGAGAGAAGCCTCCGATCTTCCTTTCATTTAACTCCCTTCGTTTCTACAAAGGGTCCAAGTGGATCCTAATAGAGATAGGTTGGCAGGAGCCAATGAAGGGAGAGAGAAGTACGAGAAGTAAAAGATTTGAAGTGGGAGAAGAGAGTAAGAGAAGCGAAGTTGATCTATTTTGACCTTCTTCTTAAGCATTTTGTGTATCTACTGATCTTATCGTGGATTACAAAATATGCACCTCTCTATTGCTTAATTCCTTCCATCGCTTTTAACCCTTTTATTCCACTTTAACACTCAACTTCATACATATAGTGGGAGAACTGCTGAATCTCTGTTAAGTTTTCAGTTTTTCATTCATTCATATGTTTATTGTGGCATTCAAGCAGTTATGTGTTTTTAAGCTCTATGAGCCTATGTATTTTGTTTGTTTTGTTTATGTTGTATATGGTACGGTTTTTTATTTGTTAATATTTACGAGGGGCGGTCAATAGGTTTTGCGAATCGGTAGGGCGAAACAGAGGAAGATGGATGGCTGTTTGTGGGGGTGTTACGACAAGTTATGACAAGTCAGACCTGTAGCCGCACGCTCCTGCCTCGTCTATTTAAGAAGCAGTAGCTGATCGCAGATCGTCAGTCACCAATTTTTCAACAATGGAGAAGGTTGAGCACCGCGCAGTGATCAATTTTTTGACCAAGGAAGGCAAGAATGCAAAAGAGATCCATGAACGCATGGTTGCAGTGTACACCGACACCGCCCCTTCCTATGCAACCATTGCTCGCGTGAATAGGGAGTTCCGCCATGGTCATGAGTCCCTTGAAGATGACCCCCGTCCAGGACGCCCGTCAGACGTGACCAACGAGGACAATGTGGCCCGTGTGGAGAGGATGATCCTCGAAAGTCGACGGGTGAAGGTCAAAGAAATCGAGCGAGAACTTGGAATATTACATGGAAGTGTTATCAACATTATCCACGACAATTTGGCCATGACCAAGGTCTCTGCCCGTTCGGTCCCTAGAAACCTCACGAAACCTCACGCCCCATGATCGATTTCAACGTCGTCAAAGTCCACAAGGCCAGAGTTGCACAAGCTGCCCTGCACAAGTGCGGATTCGAGGAGCTCATCCATCCCCCCTACAGTCCAGATGTGGCCCCTAGCGACTACTTTTTATTCCGACAGCTCAAGGCTGCACTGCGTGGACGCCGGTTTGGGGACGATGGAGATGTCCAGCTCGCCGTCTAGGAGTGGATTGAACAGCAGTCGGCAGATTTCTGGTTGTCAGGAATTCGAAGCCTTAGGGACAAGTGGCGCAAGTGCATTGAAGTAGATGGTAGTTATATTGAAAAATAATAAAACACTTTTCCTCATATCTCGTTTCCTTATATCCGAATTGCAAAACTTATTGACCGCCCCTCGTATATATGATTTAATTTTCCACTTTTCACTTAAGTTATTTCATCTTTAAGTTTAGTATTTCACTTTTTATTCAAACAACTTCGGTCATATCACTTTTCACTTTCGTTTTTATTTGATCACTTTCCACTTCACTTTGAGTCTTTTGTATTTTAGTTTGGTATCTTTCCACTTATCACTATTCTCACTTATCATTTGTTCAATTTTGAGTAGTTTTGTTGATTTCAGGTTGACTTCTTCGGGTATCTCCTCAGTATTCCTGTTTGGTATCTTTATCTGTTATTGTGTTATTGGTCCGGATAAATGACCCTGTAGATTTTTTCAGTTTTGGTTAATTACTTCCCTGAAGTAAACAAAGGTAGTTCCTCAACTCTCGGCTGATATCTTGCGCTAGGAAATCGAGTGTTAAAGACATTTTTTGCTTTGATGGTTGTGTACTCTCTAAAAATTGGAGGTAGTGCTTCCATTCCATTTCCGTCTCTATTCTCTCCTCTCTTTTCTTGATTATGATAATGAGGGGGTTCTATTCCTTCCTCTTGGTGTAAACTTTGCTGACTTATTTGTTTTCTTCTACGCGTGTTCGTAATTTAGTAGAGCTTTGTTTTGAATCCTCGGGAGCTCTTTTATTTTCTTTGATTTGCTGCTGATTGGGATAGGAGGGTATAAAAGAACCTTTCTTCCTAGTGCTATATAGATTTTCTTTTTGTTCTTCATGCTCAAACTCGTTAAGCTGTATAGAAGGTTTATCATCAGTATAGCATTTTTTTTTCTCTTGTTATATGTTTTGATGTTATTTTTAATCCTAATACTTTATTTACCCTTTGCATAATATCTGTAGTTCTGTTATTCAACTTCGATATCTGCTCCCTTTATCTTGGAAACTGGGAATATCGTTAATTTCGTCTAATTAGTTCTAATCTTCCAGCCTATTTCAAAATTGTTGATGCTATTGATTTCTAATGCTTTAGTCCTAGCCTGAAAGTGTTCCTTCCTGTACGGTGTAACGACGAACTTGCCTATGTAGTCCATGAACTGTATGTTTAAACAATCATGCATTAATGGTGGTAACAGTTCCGCTGTATAGGTTGAATACAGCGTGCGACTGAAGCATTACCCCCCTTTGTGGGATTACACTTTCCAGTACAAATTCTGGTTCTTTAATAATTATTGCTCACCACGTATTTTTTCGTGTATGTGATGTAATCGCTGAGAATTCTATCCAACTTGCTGTTCGTATGGAGATTTAAAATCTTATATTGCATTCGTCTGAACCATACTTTGTCAAATGCTTTCTCTACATCTCTTAGGACCTGATCGATTTAGTTTTTCTCTGCTTTTTCCTTGGCTATTTTTTCTTTAATCATGCAAGTGCCATTGCGGTGTCTCTTTATCTTCTGAATCAGAATTGGTAAGCATTGAATGTATGTTATTTTCTTCGATATATATTCTTTCAGTCTTGAGGATTTTTACGAAAACTGTTCCCATGAAATTCAATATTGATATAGGCCTGTAAGTGTTTAGGTTACAAAGTAGTTTACCTGGTTTCGGAACGAAAATTATTTTGGCTAGTTTATAGCCATCTGGGAAGTAAGCTTTGCTTAAGCGCGCGTTATAGAGGTTAATTTAATGGTTTTATGATGTATTCCGCGCTTTGGTAAGATTTATTTTGACTTTCCGGAGGATTCTGGCGTTTTTTGCTTGAATGAATGGTTACGCCTTTGATTCTTTTTGTTCATTTTTTTGGCTCCTGTAGTCAAAGTTTCTTCACTCTCTTGAGCTATTGTTGGTGCCGGGGATAGGATATCTTGTCTATGTTGTTTCTAAAGTAAGCTTGGATCATTTCATCAATTTCTTGATTGAAATCTCTATTCTCTTCTGGTGTTATAGAGAACACATATTTACAGTGAGCGGGAAATAGTTCTTCTGTAGGCCAATCTTGTTGATTTCTTTTTATCTCCGTTCGTTTTTAATTTATATTATTTTTTTCGAGGAGCTGCCTTGAAATTGTAAATTAAGCCCCCATTATTTTAGGCCTTCTATCTACGTTGATTTTTCTATTAGGCTATATGTATATGACCTTATCAAGGACGAGGTTCGTGTTTTTTTTATTGTATATTTTCTACTAGGTTGATAGTGTGGGTCGGTTCTGTTGAGGCATGTTGTGGTGAATGATGGTTTAGAGAATTTTATCTTCCTTCTTGTATCGGGTTTTCATAGTCCTCTGGTAGCAGAGGTCTATGGTAGTGGAGCGTTTGCCCTTGTCTTAATTTGTGGTAAGAGTCTATTATATGTCTTATGGCCCGGTCAATGGGCCCTTTTGTATATCCATTGTTCACTAGGAGCTGAAATTCTCATTTTAATTTAGAATCTCCTGCTAACCAGGTATAACATTGAGACATAGATCTGTTGACGAGGCGGTGATTACAGAGTTCTTGTACCGTTCATGGTGCTCCGAGAATCTATCCATGATAAAGCCGAGATTTGTGGGCTTATCGTGAACTTTGGCCATGAAGCGGAACTTACTAGAATTGGATATGTAAAGTAGAATTGTCTTCGGATTCATAGGTAAAGTTTAGAGAAGAATTTTCTTTGAATGTTTATAGGAGGGTAGGGACGAGGACAGACTTATTATGAAAAACGGTGCCTTCCATAGTTCGCATGTTAAAATTAGCAAATAGAACACCAAATATCATTGCCAATTTTGTACATGGGAACCGTGGAAAGCATCGTTTTTCGCAATAGTCCTTCTGTCAAACCGGCGTCGTTCTTCCTCAAAAAGTGGCAATGAAAATAGACATGGATGAGAACAAACGGGACAAAATAGTAAGATAAAACACGTTTTAACAGGAAAATTATAAAGACGTGTCGGATATTAACTCAGATCAACAGAGAGATAAGGTCATAATCGATCTAAAACGAGAGGGAGCCAAACACAATTAAAAAATTAAAAAAATAAAAAATCTCGTAAAGCTTGATACTTACTTGTCGATACTTGTCGTCGTCTAGAGGCTCTGCCTCACAGTCACGGTTATCTGCCACTGCTGCCCAACCTGGCTTCCCTCTCTTGTAAGGCTACTTGGTCAGGTAACGAGTTAGAGGTTGTGTACTGGATGTGTGCCCTAGCACTGGAGGTTCATCTTGTATTGTTTTCAGAAACTTATCCAGTACCACTTTGAACCTCCCTACTGGGCACCTAGACATGCCTCTGATCTCCTTTGGAAGTGAGTTGAAGAGCCTGGGACCCTCATAAGCCAGGCTGGCTGTCAGCAGGGTATTGTTCTTCTCTGAAGCTGTTGTTAGCAGGCTGCATCTCTTGCATATGCGACCCCTTCCTCCATGTGGTGTAGGGCTGCAGTACTTTGGCTGTTGGGTCAGGCACCTTCAACTCCAGAACCTTCCAGTTAGATGGCCCGATACCTGTCCCATCTGCGCTGTTGGGAGTATAGACCCAGCTCCCGTAGTCTGTCCCAATAACTGAGGACCCTCATGCCCCGTATCTGCCTGGATTAGGACCTCCAGCTGCTGGATGTCTCTTCTTCTGTGGGGTGACCATAGCTGGCTGTAGTAGTCAAGTAGATTCTGCATCAGGGACTTCCACAGGTTCAGTAGTGTCTCATGTTCCCTGCTGGTAAAGGTCATCAGTACCCAGCCGGCCATAGACCTGGCTTTCTTGACTGACTGTCCTATGTGGTATTGGAACAAGCAGTCCTCAATGAGCTGGACTCCTAGGCATTTGACGTGAGGTTGTGGTGCGATTGCGTGCCCACCTTATGTGTGCAGCCCTGTTGTTTTTTTAAAACTTGGTTATGCTCATGCATTATTATTTCAAACTAGTGTATCCGTGCCGTCAAAAATGACGGCATTATTTTTAAGTTAGAGCTATATTTCACTCATGAAAACTGTTTTTAAATGAAAAAAAAAAACCGCCGCTTTCTATCTATAACCAGGCAATGACTTCGCCACTCCGAGCTTCTGCTTCACTACTATGATCAATTTTAAAAAGGAACTCTAAACTAAATTTCCCCCCTTTCAAAATATCACGTTGCTAAAATATAGAGTTATAGAAGAAGATATATAAAAATAAATTTTCTGAACTTCACCATTTTGTTGTTTGATATTATAAAAGAATCATTAGAAATAACTTTGATAGAAAAAACATAAGTCATTTGTTTCACTAAGAAAAAAAAAACATTTATTATTTTTTCACTCAGTATATATATATATATATATATATATATATATATATATATATATATATATATATATATATATATATATATATATATATATAAGTAAAAGAGCTCAATGGCGAGTTATGGTATAATATGATAGTTAAACCACTGTATAAGAGTCAAATATTTAATTTACGAGACTAGTTTCAGTATGTAGTTTATCATACCCACTACTCTCGTAAATTAAACTTTTGGCCCCTATACAGTGGTTTAACTATCATATACAAATATATATATATATATATATATATATATATATATATATATATATATAACCACCCCAAATCCTAAGTGTAGTCGGTAGAAGTGGGTATTTGCGCTACTTTATGCGGTACTGCGGTGTACTTCGGTTCACCAAAAGTATATATATTATATGAAGAAAAAAAAGTTACTTAACCCTTTTAAGTCTCCAGGTCCGGATGGCTTTCTTCCTAGAGACCTTCGAGAAGTTAGCGAAGACGTCGCTCTACACCTTATCATAATTTTCAATAAGTCTTTGGAAACTAGAGAGGTGCAGGAAAAGTGGAGAATAGTGGACGTAATGCCCATCTCAAGAAGGGGCACTGTGAATGCCCTGGTAATTACCGGTCGATTAGTAGGACATTCATCGTAGGCAAACTGTTATTATAAAGGAAAGAAAATGGTGAAGCAACTGGTTTTTTTTTAATATCAAGTCGTTGAAATATAAATTACAACTTTTTTCCAAATAAGTAGATTCGAATATTACTGATAAAATAATAATAAATAAATACAGACTGGTATTATTATTATAGATTTCTCTTCATTAAACTGCATGTTGCTTGTAGCATCCCAATCATACACAGCATTTAAGTCATGTTTGAGACGAGACACTTCCTCATCGCTCGCAATTTGTCGACTTACAGCTTGAGACCCAAAATAAGATCATTGCCATCCGAATTTCACGGATCATCACGTTTAATGAAGTAAATGATCAAGTGAGAGAATCACATTAGAAAACTGCAATAATGATTCAACAAAAACTATTTTACTCTGTGCTGCTTTAGCAAATAACAATGAGGCAAGGTTATTCATCATCAAAATAGGTGAGGATGAAGAAAGACATTCAGACCAAAGTAAAAAAAAAAAATGTGACGGGAAGAAACGAGATATTCCAAACTGAACAAATTCATTAAAATAACAAATCAAAGTAGAACAAAGAGTATATAATAAAAATATAATAGAAAATCTATTAAAATAATAAATCACAAAAACATATGAAACTACAACTAAGAATTTGAAAACAAAAGTTAAAACATAAAAAATCAGTGAAATATTTAAAGAAATCTATCAGAAACTATATGGTAACAATCTCCATCATAGGCCAGAGATAGCTTCTCACTAAATGAGGAGGAAGTCTTATAGTAAAGGAGGAAATTTTGCACGTGTTTATGGGCATGAAAAATGGATAAAGCTCACGGGGAGTATGGGATAACAATCGAGCTTATAAAGTCAGGTGGTTAACCTCTTGTTGATCTAATTGCTCGTCTACTTACAAAAGGTTGAAGTTGAGATAGGCTTCTTATGACGTATTCAAAGAATTCCATTGTACATCTTTTTAAAAGAAATGCAACAGGGAAACTAAAAGATCTACAGGACACTCAGTCTTATCAGCAACGTATAGATTTTTTTTTAATCCTAATCAACATACCAACATGATCACTCGAATCCAATCAGTAACTAGATCAGGAAGGTTTTAGAAGCAACTATAGTACCTATGTTCAGAGAAGAATTAATTATGTCTCTACCTGACATTCGTAGAGTATGAAAAACCTTGGACCCAGTAAACGTAGATTTATTCCTAAAAGCACTAAAGAAATAAAGAATTTTAAAACCTAAAATGACATACTTTGCTGCATATATAATCATGCAACATCGTCATTTAGACTGCGCACGTTCATTGATAAAATACGAATAAAATAAGAGAAAGAAATGGGATGCCTATATTCCACCAAGTTTTACCGCAGTGTTTGAGTTATTTTAGGACTTTGAAGTTGTAAGAAAAGGAAATCAGAGTTAATGGAAGATATTAACGTCAGGCTAGCTTTGTTGATGACATCGTATTGTATTATTTGTCTCGAGACAATGTAATTTAAGTCATTAATAAAAGAATTGTCATAAACTAGTCTCACAGGTAGACTAAAAATTCATTTTCAAATGCAAAAATAGTGTTCGTTGGTTTTGCAGAAGATATATAAATTAGAATTCGCGTTCAAATTTTAAAACAGGTCAAAGAATACATATACTTAAGAATATAAGGCTGAACGTGCCCTCTTTTGGCAGCTCCGTTCATTAAAGATTTCCTGGGCATTAAATATGAAACTTAAACTTATTAAATTAGTCTTCATCTCAGTCCCTCTAATGCATACGATGAAGAACCCCTACAATCAAGTAAATATGTACTACTTATCAAATTACTTATATTTTTAACTCAAACCAGGATTTGTCCAGGAAACATTTCTTACAAAAATTTAATTGATCTTCCTGCTCTGTGAGCGGTGGTTCCATACTATTGAAACAACGCATTCTAATTTCCCAGGTCTCTGTACTTTGTACTTAGAAAGTTCAATAGCATCTCTCCATTCAATCGAATGTTACTGTAACTGCTTGCTCTGCTTCTTCATTAAAGTAAAGGTCCCCAAACACCAACATTCGAAACAACGTACCCTGCAGTAACTCGCTCTCTGTGTAAAGGTCTTTTATGAAGCTGCTTAGGATTGCTTTCCATCCACTACCGAAAATTCTGCTTATTGAGGCAGTCACACAGATGAAAGTGGGCTTCGTCACTTGTGAGAACATCATTTCTTGGAACATTTTGAAGGATATTTTGGCAGCAGGCATTGAAGTTTTCTCAGTCGCGTTCATGAACAACCATCACTTTGTATAGATAGAACTTGTAATCGGATCAGTATGTAATATTTTCCTAACAGTTCGATCGGACACTCCGAAGGCAGGAGCATGTTTACTGGCTGAATTTCTAGCAAAAAGCGAAACAGATAGTCTCAAAACTGGGATATTTTTTGGATTCAAACGCCCCTAAATCTTGCAGGTGTTTTTTTAGCAGTGAGCCTGGGATATTGAAATTTTCATCACAAAGTAATGGGTTGAGGAATAAGTTCTTTCAGTTTTATCAAATTTATTCATTACCATTAACAATTTTAGAAAACTTCATTTTTAATTGATAAAAATATGCAATTTAATCAATAATGTATTCTCCGTTGTTATTTACAACTTCTTCCCAACGTTCAACTAGTTTTTCGACGCCTCTGCAATAAAAATCTCTGGATTTTGAATTCGTCTAACCAGGTTCTTAATTCCACATCAGTATTGAACGAAACGCCGCGCAAATTGTTGGAGAGCGATCGGAACAGATGGAAATCCCATGGAGCCAAGTCTGGCGAATATGGAGGGTGCGGCAGGATTTCCCAATTAAGCGTTTGGATGGTGTCTTTTGTCATATTGGCAATGTGAGGACGAGCATTGTCGTGTTGCAGAAGGACTTCATAACGTCGATGAGGTCGCTTTTCACGAATAGCTTCTGCGAGTCGATACATTTGTTGAACGTAGAGTTCTGCATTGATAATCTCGTTGTTCGCAAGGAGCTCATAAAGAATGATGCCTTCACAATCCCACCACACACACACAGCATCGTCTTTCGTGGATGAAGTCATTGCTTTAATCGCGGAAGTTGTTTTTTATTGTGGCTAAGCCATTGTTTTCGATGGTTCATGTTGACATAAACACACCACTTTTCGTCGCCAGTGATGATGCGGTGAAGAATTCTGTCCTTATATCCACGAGTAGCCTTGTGACGAGCAAGCAAACCTGCGGCAATCGTGGAGCGTTGAAGTTTTTTGCTTTCGCTCAAAACGACGGAACCCAGGCACCGCGTTTTTTAACTTTCCCCATCGAATGAAGGTGATTCACTACCGTTTTCTGATCACACGCCAATTGTACAGCCAATTCTCTAGTCGATTGACGAGGATTTTCATGAAGAAGGTCGTTCAATCGATCTTCATCCAACTTAATGGGATGACCAGAACGTTTTTCGTCATTAAGATTGAAATGACCGTTTTTGAAAGGTGAAAACCACCATTGAGCTGTCCTTTCTGATAAAGCATTTTCTTCGTACACAACACAAATATTGCGACGAGCTTTGGCTGCGTTTGCATTGTTTCCGTCTCGATTGACAATAAATAACAACAAGTGTCGAAAATGCACCTTTCTTTCAACCTGACATTCCATTTTGAAGGTACAGAACAAAAATTAGATTAACACAACTTTTAAATAAACCTCAATGACTTATTATTCAACTTCAAGACGTAGCCTAAGCAAAAGCCTAATAGTCTACGCTGTTAAGAGACGTATCCTAACCTTTGCAAATTTTGCTCTCATTATTTATTATTGTTTCTTAATATGTGCACAAATCACGTCAACAAAACTTAAATCAACAAAACATAAAAAAACGCAAGAACTTATTCCTCAACCCAATAATATGGTTTTCAGCCCGGGTTGAAGTGAATACGAAAACTTCTCTGCGTTGCAATTACAGTTTCACCATTCTTGATAAACATTTCAACAGCAAAAGCCCGGTGTACATCATTCTAAATCATGATGGGTAACTGAAAGAACAAATACTAAGACATTAAAACATTAAAATAAAAATATTTAGACATTAGCACCATGAAAGCATTAAAAACCTTGACGAAAAAATGGTAAGACATCGTTTCCTCCTGGCTAACTTCATTTGCCACACTTGCCTTGAAGGTTTTTTGCCGGCCCCTCTACAATAGATGTTATATAACTCTATAAACTGAAGCAGGACCATTATAGCTTTAACGGTTGGGGATCAAGAATAGTTTATGAACTTATTTTTACACGTCATTTAATGACTAAGGAAATATCCCTACCTAAATACTACTTAAATAGTAAATATATATTTATAGAAATCGATGGAGAAATACTCGTAACCCAAGAGTAGTTCAGAGTGAATAAATTACCACGATCTTAGTTTTTGCGTTGAAGGAAAAAGGCCCCTTTATCCGATAACTCAATGATCTATGAGGAAGGATAAGAATGGATTACGAAGCCTTACCGACAACTAGCACTCATTCACCCCAATTGGCTTACACCAGGCGCAAAACATTCGACCAGACTTAGTAGCCTCTGATGAAGGAGCCTTGACTCCAATTCCCTCGTATTTGCCAATGATTAAATATAGCCATACATCCTCCTGCAAGAACTGGGGCAGAGAGGATAAAGTGTAGGTTTGGGGTTGGGAAAGCATACCAAACCTTCATATATTACCTGACATCCCCTTCCGGGTAGTGTGTGTGTGTTAGAATGACAATCAAACCAACTTCACCATAACGCTGATTGCTATTTGATCCAGATAATCCTAAGAACAATACATAGAGGTTCAAGTATTTCTCCAACGGAGGCTGAAGACTCAAAACAATGGCATGAACCCTCAAATTCCATATTTCAATATCATCACTCTAATTATAAAACCAGTTGAAAACTGATTGGGATTCGAACCCGTAGTCTCAAAAATTCATCGTTGAGTCGGAGTTGGATACTACGAGTTCAAATCCCTAAGTCCCCATCACCTTTCAGCGGCTATCATAATTTTACTTTAATAGTTGCTACGTTTATTTCCATCTCACTATCGAGCGTGAATATGATTAGGCGGATAACGATCGGCCGAGAGAGCAGGCAACATCCAAAGGTGAACTTTCATAATCTCTCCAACGATGCATGAACAATATTTGGGTAGAATTTCACGGAAAATTTCAAGCAAACCTTAAAAAAGAATAAAGACAGCAATGCATTCATAAAAGATGGTGGTACGAAATACACGAAATACTAATATACTTAGATTTATTCGATTTGATGATGGCGGGATATTTATCATGTTTACAATGTGTATTTATCGAGTTGAATCCGTTTCATCTTCTACACATATTCATCGAATAGGCTTTTATGATTAAAAGGCTGGTTTTTACTTCCAAACAATAATCACACACTCTCTCTCTCTCTCTCTTTCTCTCTCTCTCTCTCTCTCTCTCTCTCTCTATATATATATATATATATATATATATATATATATATATATATATATATATATATATATATATACAAGGCAATAGCTTCGCCACTCAGATGAAAATTTAAAATCTAAAAAAAGCAGCCATGGTTAAACTTTTAGAAATTTTCTGAAATTCACCATTTTGTTTTTTGATAGTATAAAAGAATGATTAGAAATAACTTTAATAAAAAAATATAAGTCATAACCAAACTAAGATGAAATTATTATTCAAATACTCAAAAAAATCCCCTTCTTAAATTATAGAGTTAGTGATGATGATGATGATGATGATGATGATGATGATGATGATGATGTATATACGAAGGGCGGTCAATAGGTTTTGCGAATCGGTAGGGCAAAACAGAGGAAGGAGGGTGGCTGTTTGTGGGGGTGTTACGACAAGTTATGACAAGTCAGGACCTGCTCCTGCCTCGTCTATTTAAGAAGCAGTAGCTGATCGCAGATCGTCATTCACAAATTTTTCAAAAATGGAGAAGGTTGAACACCGCGCAGTGATCAAATATTTAACCAAGGAAGGCAAGAAAGCAAAAGAGATCTATGAACGCATGGTTGCAGTGTACACTGACACCACCCCTTCCTATGCAACCATTGCTCTCTGGAATAGGGAGTTCCGCCATGGTCTGGAGTTCGTTGAAGATGACCCCCGTCCAGGACGCCCGTCAGACGTGACCAACGAGGACAATGTGGCCCGTGTGGAAAAGATGATCCTGGAAAATCGACGGTTGAAGGTCGAAGAAATCGAGCGAGAACTTGGAATATCACATGGAAGTGTTATCAACATCACCCACAATAATTTTGTCATGACCAAGGTCTCTAGAAATCTTACGAAACCTCACACCCAACGATCGACTTCAACGTCGTCAAAGTTCGGAGGAGCTGCTGCTCCTGTACAACCAGGACCTGGCGGGATTCGAGTCACGCATAGTGACAGGTGATGAAACGTGGGTCCATCACTGGGATCCCGGGACCAAGCTTGAAAGCATGGCCTGGAAGCACAAAGCCTCTCCGACTCCCATCAAGTTCCGAACCCAACCCTCAGCCGGGATGATCATGGCCGCTATCTTCTGGAATTCTGAGGGAGTGTTGATGGTGGACTATGCGCCTCGTGGAAGGACCATCACAGGCCAATATTACGCCGATGAACTGGCTAGGTTGAATAAGTGCATCCGTCAGAAGCAGCGTGGCAAGTTGACACGCGGTGTCCTGCTCCTTCACGACAATGCCCCTGTCCACAGGGCTAGAGTTGCACAAGCTGCCCTGCACAAGTGCGGATTCGAGGAGCTCACCATCCCCCTCCCCTACACTCCAGATCTAGCCCCTAGTAACTACTTTTTATTCCGCCAGCTCAAGGCTGCACTGCGTGGACTCCGGTTTGGGGACGATGAAGATGTCCAGCTTGCCGTCCAAGAGTGGATTGAAGAGCAGTCGGGAGATTTCTGGTTGTCAGGAATTCGAAGCCTCAGGGACAAGCGCCGCAAGTGCATTTAAGTCGAGGGTAGTTATATTTTCTTCTTTTATAACTATATTTTAGCAACGTGATATTTTAAAAGGGGTGAAATTTAGTTTAGAGTTTCTTTTAAAATTATTATAATTCGCGAAGTTCAGAAAATTTATAAAAATTTAACCATGTCTACCCTTTTTTAGATTTTAAATTTTAATCTTAGTAGCGAAGCGCAAGCTCTCCCCGTAAGGGGGAGGGAGTGGCGAAGCCATTGCCTGGTTCTAATTATTTTAAAATTCTGCCCAAGTTTACCTCTGTTAAAATTTCACTTTTTTATCATTCGACCTTCACTCAAGTTGGTAATTTTAATATTTAGTTTTTTTACCTTTTTATTTATTGAATTTTTAATATTTTCAATTTACCGTTTTACGTTTATTGTCTTAATTGTAGTCCATTTCTCTCTCTCTCTCTCTATCTCTCTCTCTCTCTCTCTCTCTCTCAGATTTCTGAAAACTCAGTCGTTGCCCTGATAGTAAGTGGCAACGACCTCTACCTCAAAGGACGTAAGATAGGTCCTGAAGGAAAGATTATACACACGGTCATGGGAGCCGTGGACGACTGTAGGTTAAAAACCCGCAGACGTGTTGTGGTTGGGATGCTCCCAAGAAGAGGGCCAACCCGGATAGCTCACTCGAGGAACATCTCCTTGAACCGACGCCTGGCAGATTTGTGTACGGTGGAGGGGTTTTTTTTTGTGGACCCTTACCGCACCCTTTATGGTAGAAACGATCTCTACCAAAGGGATGGAATGCATCTTGCCTTTAAAGGAATAGCTGTACTCAGTAGCATGATACAGGATGTCGTGGACCGGACCCAAAAGAGTGCCTGGCCCAGAGTGAGGGCGGACGTACGCCAGTACGCCCGTGTCACTTCTGGAACGACCTTCTCAGAGGTCGCAAAGAGGGGTGCCCACTCTCCAACAAATAAGCCGGGAAACGGAAGAGCGTAGGGAGTCCTACATTCGAGGGCTCCTTGAAAGTTATTCTTTTTAATGCGAGATCGATCAGGAACAAGTTTCTTGAACTTCGTGGCCTCGTAGCGACGGAGGAACCTGAAATGGTAGCCATAACGGAGTCGTGGGTAAAAACCTCAAACCGAGATTTTGAAGGTGAATTCACGATTCCTGGTTACCGACTCTTTCAAAGAAATAGGCAAGACAGAGAGGGTGGCAGTGTGATGTTGTATGTCAAGGATACACTTAAATCGACGAACTGCAAAATTGTATCCAACCACGAGTTACTAGGAGTTTATCTAGATATAGAGCCTGCCAGATACAGGACCATGGTGCTTTACAGACCCCCTACGCAACTCGTTGAAAAGGACAGAGATCTGTACCGGCTACTGGGTGAACTTGTTCAAGACAGTGTGTGCATCGCTATGGGTGATTTTAATACCCAAGTTGACTGGGAAACCAGAGAACCCTGTGGCGATAACGCACTACTACTGGAGTTTGCGAACAACGAGTTCCTGACTCAATGGGTGAGAGATCCTCGACTTGGTTTTCACCTCTGAGGATGACATCGTTGAGGATCTCTCTGTAGGCGGAGAGCTCGGTGGCAGGGATAACCGACTAGTCAGATTTATAGTCAAGGTCCCCAAGATAGAGTCTGCGAATAGTAAATCGAGGAAACTTAATTTGAGAACAGAATACTTTGCAGGTATTCGTGTTGGATTGACTGATGCGAGTCTAAAAGTGTGCGAGGATGTTGAAGATTCGTGGAATAGATTCAAAACTACCTTCATGAGTCTCCAATCACGATTCATCCCTTTAAAAATCCTTCGTCGGTCTTTCATTCAACCAAAGTGGTTTAATCGAGAAATTGGTCAACTGCTTTCGGAGAAGAGAACGGTGTACCGGCAGTCAAAGATTTATGGAGACTTTGAGGAGTACCGCAGGCTAGCTAGGAGTTTGAAGTCCAGCATAAGGAAGGCAAAGCGTGCCGAGGAGCTCCGAGTGACGAGACTCTGCAAGGAGAATCCCAAGGAGTTCTTTGGTTATGTAAACAGCCGTAAACTTATCCATCCCAAGATTGACCCTTTAGTGAATGATGAGGGGACATTAAAGCAGAAAATGCTAACCTCCTGAACGACTACTTCTCTTCAGTGTTTACTGAAGAATGTGGTCCCATCCCACAGTCTACGGATTCTTACTCAGGAGAAAAAACTGGAGGAAATGGACCTCACCCAAGGACAAATAGAAAAAAGATCACTGATCTAAAGACGAATAAGTCCCCCGCTCCGTACATGTTTCTACCTAAAGTTTCGAAAGAAGTGTGCGATGAAGTATCACAACATCTGAGCCCAATCTTCAACATATCAATCCAGACCGGATGCGTTCCTAGAGACTGGCGTGAAGTGGAGGTGACTCCTATCTTCAAGAAAGGACACCCTAGCCAGCCGTCGAACTACCTACCTATTAGCTTAACCTCAATAGTCGGTAAACTCATGGAAAGCATGATGGTGGACAAAATGACGTCATATTTAGAGTCCAACTTGCGATTGAGGAGTTCCCAGCGCGGGTTCCGAAGTCAACGGTCATGCCTAACGAATCTTGTGGAATTTTTTCACTTCGTTTTCAGTGAGCACGACCTGGATAAGGCGGTGGATGTTATCTTCTTAGACTTTCAAAACGCTTTCGATAAGGTACCACACCGCTGCCTCCTCCGGAAAGTGCGTACGCTGGGCATAGACGGAAATGTAGCAAGTTGGATAGAGAACTGTCTAAGTAGCAGACGGCAACGGGTGGTGTTGAATAAACAGGCTTCTGAGTGGGTGCCCGTTACTAGTAGTGTTCCTCAAGGTTCTGTTCCTGGGACCACTACTGTTCCTCATCTACGGCAACGACATGGACAGTGACATGGTTGCCAAGATTTCTAAATTTGCCGATGATACCAAGCTTAGTATGAACGCCTCAAGGGAAGGAAATACTGCCCGCCTTCAAAATGATCTTCGGAAGATTGGGGAGTGGTCGGCCACGTGGCAAATGTCTTTTAACGTGAACAAATGCAAAGTGATGCATATCGGCCACCCAAACCCCCAATCTCGGTATATCCTTAAGGGCACTTCTCTTGAATCCACCGACACTGAGAAGGACCTGGGTGTAACTATAACTAGTGATCTCAAGTTATCGAGACAGTGTATTGACAATACTTCGAGGCTTTAAAATTGTAGACTACAGGGATATTTTTCAGCTTAGCCAGAGCAGAACAAGAAATCACGGCTACAAACTTGAACTGAAGCGTTACCAGCGTGATCTGTGTGGGAAATCTTTCACATATAGCATCTGCGGCCATTGGAATGCACTTCCAGTGGAAGTTATCAACAGCAACTCTATTGAACAGTTAAAGTCGAGACTAGACAAAGTCTTGAAAAATAACCGTTTGGAGACTTAAAGTGTGGCGTGTGTGGTCTTCTAGAGCGTCAATCTAACCATTTAGAGAACTGCACCTGCTCAAGTGTTCACTTAAAAGTACCCTCTTTGAATGGATCGTAAGGTCTACTAGGGTACCTCATTTCCTTGTTACTCTCTCTCTCTCCCTATCTATCTATCTCTCTCCATATATATATATATATATATATATATATATATATATATATACATAGTGTGCAAATTAGTACGGACAGTGGTGAAATAATACAATTATTTGATAATTGTTGTTTATATTTGAAAAGAATATTTCAATTATAAGATAAATGGTACATTTAATATAAAATGTAACCGCCCTTTACTTTTAGAACCTGCTTCACTCGCTCTGGCATAGATTCAACCAAATTTGAACACATTTCTTCCAGTTCTTCGTTATGGTACCAGGCAATGATAACAACACAAATCAGCTTCTGCATCGTCGAACAGTCGGTTTTCTCGATTCTACGTTTAATTATAGTCGATAGATTCTCGATGGGGTTTAGGTCAAGAGAATTCTCAGGCCAATCTATAAAGGTAAGTCCACCTTTTTCGAAAAATGTGCCCATTATTTGGGAAGTATGCCACGGAGCCAGATCCTGCTGGAAAATGCCGCCTCCATCAGGAAAGTCTTTCTGCATCGCGGGAAGCAAGTAAGTCTGCAGGATTGCCTTGTGCTTAACGCTGTTCATCATTCCCTCAATAGTAACAAGCCGCCCTAGGCCTTTAGCCCTAAAACAACCCCAAAACATCTTCTTAGGTATGTATTTTGGCGCCTGTTGAATGTTTTCTGGCTGAAGTGATTCATCTTTGCTTCGTCTTACTAACACTGACTTATGCCCATGTACTTCGAAATGTGATTCGTCTGAAAACATAACTTTCTTCCAGTCAGTTGCTTTCCATCCAGCATACTTTACTTGCATGTCCAGCGAAGACGTTTTGTCTTCATAGCAGAAGTCAATAACTGTTTACGTACCGGTTTTGTAGCAAATCAGCCGACTTCAATGAGCCTTCGCCGGGCGGTTGAAGAAGAAACATTTACACCAGCTAAAGACAAATCTTTCTGGAGGTCTTTAATGGTTTTCTAGGGATCCTTCACACTATTTCTGATCAGAACCTTGTCATCGTGAAGTGTTGTCTTTCGTTTTCTTCCACATTTTCCTTATCGCAGTGTCGAATGTTCACCAATATTTTCAGCTCTTTTTACAATGTCGCCAACAGTTGACTTTGCTACCTTCATTTCCTCAGCGATCCAGCTATAATACTTGCACGCTTTATGGGTGTGATATCCATACTAAATTTATAGTCACATAATGATTGGAAGGTGAATATTCCGGCCGAACCAAGTACACCACGGAGCACGCTCCCAGCAATAATCATGCACGACAAGCTCTGGTGCAGCACTGTCGGACTTAGTGTAGCTAGGGCACAACAAAGTAGTTACCAGATGTTACCAGTACACTATTCTGCAAGGAAAATAAAACAAAAACTTCATTAGTGTTGCCAAAAATTAAGACATAATATGAAATAGTTCAAAAATTTGGTACTGCCCGAACTAATTTGCACACTACTGTATATATATATATATATATATAAATATATATATATATATATATATATATATATATATATATATATATATATATATATATATATATATATATATGAAATGAATAATTCACAAAGTAGCACGTGAGGTTCGCAATGAATGCAATGTCCCGCAGGAAAAATAAAAAGGTGCTTCCAAGTTCGAAAGTAATTGGAAGCACCTTTTCATTTTTCCTGCGGGACATTGCATTCATATACATATATATATATATATATATATATATATATATATATATATATATATATATATATATATATATATATATATATATATATATATATATAAATGCAATCGTGCAATTGTAATTATCTGCTTAAGAAGGCAATGATGTAGCTAACTAAGCTCTTCATCAAGCCCTCGAAAGGAGCTCTTCTCATAGTCACGAGACGATATCGCATAAGCCAGCCTTTCTAACACAATTTTTGGGGTCTGGCTGGCTTAATCGATATCCTCTCGTGACTATGAGAAGAGCTCCTTTCGAAAGCTTGATGAAAAGCTAAGTTAACTAGTTAACTACAACATTGCTTTCTAACTGTATATATATATATATATATATATATATATATATATATATAGAGAGAGAGAGAGAGAGAGAGAGAGAGAGAGAGAGAGAGAGAAAGAGAGAGAGACAGACAGACAGACATACAGAGATCGTCCAAGCAAAAACTTCTCTAAATTCAAATTTGAATAACTCAGTAAAATGTATTTGGATATAAATTAAAATTCGTATACAACAACATCTATGTATTATTAATTATCACTAAAATATTAAACAATATAACTAAAAGTATAGCTACAATTAAAAAATAATATAGTCACTCAAAAATATGCTTGTCAATTGCCCCCGACAAAGAATGTCCAAGAAAATCAATATACCTTTATTGAAATAAACGATCAATATGTCCACCTTATGGTCACGTACAGCCATTAGTCGCGTTTTAAATGAATAAATACATTTTCTGATATCAGATATTGTTACGAGGTTATCTCATGCAAGAAGAATATTTTCCTTATGTTCAGATTCCCTAAATTTATTTTTCTATTGCTGTAAACCTTTTCTTGAAGTAAAATCAATATGGAATAGTCCATAGTTGTACAAGCTTAGGTTTAGGGAAGAGATTGGTGGAAATTGGTTTATGAATCGAGTGCTGATGAATGCGATAGGCTTAGTAGTCATGTGATAGAAGCGTCCTCCCTGGGAAGTTGTAAACACAAGCGTTTTGGTGTTTACCTTATCAAAAAGTAAGGTATGATAATGACGTATGACTAACAAACAAACGAACATTTAACATGAATTTCCCCCTCCCCCAAAAAAACAATTCTAAATAAATTCCAATGGCTACAGCACAACTTAAAAAGTCCTTTTACTACAACAATAATACATACAACCTTCAGACTGAATAATATTATATCCCTCTCTTATAATGATGAATTAGACCATGTTCCTAAATTATTAAAATATTTAATGTTACTGTAGTATTTAGCAGTAGTACAGCTATAAAACTTTTAGTGAATAAAAATTCCTTTCCTAACCCAGATGATGTTTATATAAAGTTCCCTGCAAATCTTGCCGTTGTTTTTACGGAGGCCAAACTCAGAAAGGCCTCGATAATATAATTAAACATGACTAATACTGCTGTAGGACAGGACAAATTTCTAACGCCTGTTTAATTCATCAATCTACATTAAATCTACATTGACTGGGTTAGTGCAAGTTCTTTGATTTCCATCCCAAACCGAATTTAGTGGAAATTTAGTCGAGTCTGCCGATATCCAATGCACAAATATTTGCAATTTTAACAAAGATGACGATATGTTAAATTATATAAATCTTGGCTAAAAAAAATTGTCAACAATATAATTTTTTTTAGAAAAAAACATTGAGTAGTGCTGTAGCCATTTGAATTTAATTGGGGAAGTTATGTTGTATGTTTGTTTTTTCGTTACTGATATATCATTATCAATCCCTATAATGTTTGTTTTCTCTTTGATTTGATTACTATTTCCTTGACGCTGACGATGTTGACAGGAAAGCGATTCTGTTATTTTCTTTTGCCTTTTTCTGAATGTTGGTGTGTTTTTATTGCTTTCTTATTTACATTGGATATTTTAACTATGATTTATTTAATATTTCGTTCTACTGATTTCTTCTTAGATTTAACTATGAATTCCTTATTTAATCATTAAATTATTGCGCTCCATTATAGAAAATGACTGATGATGGATATAGAAAATGTTTGAAACGTTCTCAATAGACATATTCGGTTTCTTGGTCCTAGCTTTAATATATATATATATATATATATATATATATATATATATATATATATATATATATATATATATATATATATATATATAAATATATATATATATAATATATATATATATATTTCCATAGATTCCACTAATTAATATAAAATGAATTAAGCAAAAACGAATGAATTCCTTCTTATGAACATCCAGCGTCAACGCGAATGTTCAATGGTTAATGCAGTACGTGCCACTTTAGTAGAAACACTGTTCAAAGGGTATTGGTACCATTCAAAATTGCCGCTATACATCGTTTTCCCACTCCATGCCTTTCAAACTTTTGCTCACAAACATACTCTTTTATACTTAAATTTAAGTATACATATAAAACCTAAATTGCATTTTTCATCTTTTAGTTGTTATTGACAAATAAGTGATTATTCAAGTTTCATGAAATCCTTCATCAGTCTGTTTACTAAAGGCAGAATCTATGACCACGAAGGAATTATCCCTAGAAGGATTTGGTCCTGCCAAAGGTGAGAGAACCCCCCGGGGCAAAACAAGACTCAGGCAAGATGGTACGTTGACCCCCTAAGTAGTAACATCCAGCAAAAACGGCGGGTGGTGAAAAAGCTATCCTTTCCTTTCCTTCTTCTTGATTGGTGTAAATGATGAACTTTTAGTACTTTGGGATCTTTCTGCCCCTTCCTGCGGCGAGACCCCCCGCGCAATTGTATTGAGATGTGCTCAGGAATAACAAAAAACATGCCATTGGAAGATCCTTGAAGATACTGGACACCGATTGTTAAACATTCAAACGAATGTCTCCCGAGACATTACAGGAAAAGTCCGACGTAGTTTCTTCACTCTCGTTCGATGGATATTTCTCATCGTTGCCGAGCCCTGGTGTGTGAGAGTGGAGAGCCTTCACACTCAAGCGTGTTAAGAGGTGTTCTTAACCGGATTCGAGATCTGGTTTTGCAAACAATCTGGCGAGTTTTGTTGTTATGTCATTCGCGAGAAATCCAAGTTTTATAGTATACAGTCAGTTCACAATTTGAAGTTATGGTCATGATATTATAAAAATAAAGATTTATATGTTAAAATTGATTAGAGAATTACGTATTCGGCTAATATTTTGAAAGATGATTTGTAAATGTTATGAAACGCTCTAAAATTAAAACATTTTGCTCTGAAGTACTCTATAAAAATGAGTCCTCCCATCTCAGACTACAAATACGAATCAGTTGCCATCCCCCCTAACATATTTTAACTTAAGATTAATTCAACCGACTCAAAATAACGATGTAGGTTGATACTTCAAGTGTTAAGTGATGTGTAGTTCACCTTTGTAAATAGGCTTGAAATAATTCATCTCCAGGTTTCTTTCCCTTATGAAGGCTTCTTTCAAAAATTGCAATAAAATTTTTATTCACGTTAACAAAAAAAGAAACAACAACCACTGAAAAAGACAAAAAAAAAATTACTGTAATTCATAAAGCATATAACCGTAATGTTAACTGACAACGCGTCTTCAAGGATTTATTTATTTCATATCTGCCAAGTATTTTCCATAATAGGAGTAAATTTTAATAAGAAAATTGGGGTCTATCGCAGAAATAGTTTGTTGCAGCATAGTGCTATTTTCCTGTGACCAAAGACAAAGGGAATAAACCTGACGTTAAGCTAAGAAAGAGACCTTCCCTGTCCTTGGTGATTTGGGGTCTATGACCCTTGAAGTAATTGTCATCATCATTGTCACTTGTAACAGTGTTTTTCCATTTAATATTGTATATAGTTTATCCTATTTTAGTATTACAATGCAAATTCCGTCTTAAGTTCTACGTAATATATAATTTTCAGGTCACCGCTTCGTATGAAATGAAATACCGAAAATGCTAAATGCACAACTTGGTTTCGTCCTTATTAGAGAAATCGCTCGCAATACCTGCCTATATATATATATATATATATATATATATATATATATATATATATATATATATATATATATATCGTCTTTTGGGGTGTGGATGGTAGTCTAGGTGGTAGCGCAGTGGGCTGAAAAGCAAAGTGCGCTCAATGTCATATTTTCGAACCACACCTATTTTTCACTTTCTGTAACGGGTAAAAGAGTTTATATATTATTTTATTCCCTTTGCTATCTCTCTCTTCCTTCTTTCTTAATATATGACTGATCCTTGTTTAGTCTTATAAAAAGACGGGATCGCTTTATCATCTTTCCTTATTTCCTGTATTTTTTAACATCTATCGCGTTTTTGTGATTTCCTTCATTTACGAAGCCCATGTTTGTGTCTCTCTTACCAAAACGCTTCGTCTTCAAAATATAAGGATTTGACTACACTGTTTTGCTTATAAGCAATCTTGTAGGATCTTTGGGCAGGATTCGGATTTGTAGCCTAGTGGTTAGCGCTGTGGCCTGAAAAGCAAATAGCGCTCGATGACATAGTTCCGAACCCCATTTTAAAGACAGTAAAGCCTTGGAAATATCCTAAAAAAAATGTTATTTGTGTGCTAAATGAACTGTATGGAAGACGAAGTTAAAGCGTATGAATAATGCTTCATTTCTTTCGCCTCTAAATGCAGGAAAGAATTTCACATTTCATGACATGAATAATCTTGGGTCTGCTGTTTTTTACTCGAGTGATTTGAAGCTCGTTATTCTAAACATGGGTAGCGAATTTCAGATTACTCATCCATAGAAATGTGAGTTATGTACTGCAATATTAAGCAAAAAAAAAAAACCGCTTGGTCGCAAGCAAAACCCCATTCAAACGAGACCTAGTCCTCAACAACATAGTGTTAAGCTTACATCTGGAGGGATATGAGGGGAGTATTCATTTTGAGCGCCTCAATAAAAAAAAGCAAACATGTATGTGTTTAACAATTGCAACGTTGGAATGGAGCTCTTGGAGAAACGTCCTTCACTGGTCAACCGCAAGGGTATCCTTCTCCTTCAAGACAATGCACAGCTGAACGTGGAGCATTTGAACCAAGAAAGTAATAATGCTTTAAGTTGGGAAATTCCTCCTCATTTTCCACATTGATTTAAGTCATTACAAATCATTTGAATCACAAAGATATAAAATCTTACATTTGCTCAAAACCGAATTAATTCTTTCAGGAAGCTACCCACTGGTTATTTAACCAATGGAAAAGCAGTGCCGAAAATAATGGAAACTATAATACTTTGCTTAATAAATGTAGTTTGAGATCATATCAAGAATAGCGAGCGAAATTTTACCAGGTCAAGAATAGTGAATCCCAGATTACTCATGTTAAGAAAAACAAAGCCTGGATTACTCATGTAAATAATAGTAATGCCCGGATTACCCATGTCAAGAATAGCGAACCCCGGATCATTCGTCAAGAATAGCGAATCATAGGTTACTTTTGCCCAGAATAGTAATTTCCAGGTTTCTTTTTTAAATAATAGCTAACCCAATATTCTTCATGTCAAGAATACCGAACTCCACATTAATCATGTCAAGCATAACGAAACCAAAAAAACTCAAATCTAGAATGAAGAAACCCAGATTACTCGTTTCAAAAATAGTGAACCACAGATTACTCCTCTCAAGAATAGTGAATCCCATATTACTCATGTCAATAATAACGAACCTCGAATTACTCATGGCAAGAATAGAGAACTACGGATTACGCATGTCAAGAATAGCTAATTCCAGATTAATCATGTCTAGAATAACGAAACCCAGATTACTCATGTCCAGAATAGCAAACCACATATTAAGCATGTCAGGAATAGCGAATTCTAGATTATTCATTTCAAGAGAAGCTAATCCCAGATTATTCATGTCAAAAATAGCAAAAATCGGAGAATGTTTTGAAGAATAATGAACACTGGATTAATCATGTGAATAATAGTGAATCACGGATTACTCATGTCAAGAATAGTGAACCCCTGATTACTCAAGTCAAGAATAGCTAATCCCAGATTTTTCATGTTAAGTATAGCAAACCACAGATAACTCATACAAACAATAGCGAATCCTAGATTACCCATGTCAAGAATAGCTAACCCCAAATTATTCATGTCAAGAATAGCGAACTCCCTATTAATCATGATATGAATTTCAAAACCCAGAATACACAAATCTAGACTAAAGAAACCCAAATTACTTGTATCAAAAATAACGAACTAAGGATTACTCATTTCAAGAATAGCGAACCCCATATTACCCATATCAAGAAGAGAGAACCACGGATTACTCATGTCAAGAATAGCAAACACCGGATTACTCATCTCAAAATTAGTGAACCGATGATTACACATTTAAAGTATCGCGAATCCCATAATACTCATGCCATGAATAGAGAACCCCGGATTACTCATGTCAAGAATAGCGACCCTAGATTACTCATGTCGAGAATAGAGAACTACGGATTACTCTTTTCAAAAATAATTCCAGATTACTCATGTCAAGAATAGCGAACCCCAAATTACTGATGTCAAAAATAGCGAACCACGGATTACTCTTGTCCAGATTACCCATGTCTAAAATAACAAACCCCAGATTAATCATATTAAGAATAGTGAACCACGGATAAACCATATCTACAATAACGAGGCCCAAATTACTCATGTCAAGAATAGCGAACCCCGGATTACTCTGCCAAGAATAGCTAATCCCAGATTATTCATATCAAGACTAGCTAATCTCAGATAACTCATGTTAATTATAGCGAACCCCATAATACTCATGTCAAGAAGAGAGAACTCCGCATTACTCATGTCATGAATAGCGACCCTATATTACTCATGTCGAGAATAGAGAACTGCAGATTACTATGTCAAGACTAGCTAATTCCAGATTACTCATGTTAAGAATAGCGAATCTTAAATTACTGATGTCAAAAATAGCGAACCACAGATTACTCTTGTAAAGAATAGCTAAGTCCAGATTACCCATGTTTAAAATAACAAACCCCAGATTAATCATATTAAGAATAGTGAACCACAGATTAACCATATCTACAATAATGAGGCCCAGATTACTCATGTCAAGAATAGCGAACCCCGGATTACTCATGTCAAGAATAGCTAATCCCAAATTATTCTTGTCAAGACTAGCCAATCTCAGATAACTCATGCTAATTATAGCGAGCCACGGATTACTCATGTCAAGAATAGTGAAATCAAGATTACTCCTGTTTACAATAGTGAATCCCTGATTACTCCTGTCAACAATAGTGAATCCCTGATTACTTGTGTCAACAGTATTGAATCCAATGTAAATATGATGGGAAGGAAACAGTTACACATACTGAGCAAAATAAGAGAACGATTTTCCTTTATTAAAATATTTTTTAAAAATATGATGAGTAGGTAAATGAAATTTCCATGGTACATAAAACCATGCATTTAATATATTTTATAAAGATTTCATATGATACAATCGTATATTTAATAACTCATACTAAATAAACTAACAAAAAAATATTGACACGTGCAAAATAAGAGAAGGATCATTCAAAGAATTGCTGAGCAAGCAAATACACTAGAATCAAAGCAAGATTTGACAACGATAAAACTTGAAACACTTAATATGAGGCGTCGATGCCTTTGTTTTCTATTTCTTCGGCGCAGCAACGACCAAAGGATCTCACCAGTTTCTTGCAAATTTCTGGGGATATTCTGTTCCATTCTTGCTCAAATTTCATCCATAAATCCATTACAGTTGAAAGCTGCTGATCTCGAACTTTGTCTCTAATGATCTTCCAGAGGTTCTCAATTGTGTTCAGGTCCGGGCTCTGAGCAGGACAATTCCTTACTTCCATTTCTTTCTTATTATTCGAAATAGTATTTTACTTGTTTTGCAGTATGCATGGCGCGTTATCCTGCATAAATACTGCTGGCTAGTTCAGAATTGCTTGGAGTGAAGGTATAACATTTACGGTTCCAATTATTCGCACTAGCGAAACAACTCCTTCAGAAGAAAATATCCCCCATACCATGACGTTGCCTCCCCCATGCTTGGCAGACATTTTAACACATTCGGGGTTAGGTTTGCTACCTGCAGCGTGTCTAACAAAGCCTCTGCCATCAAATCTAACTAAATTAATTCTCTCCCAATCTTCTTCACTTCAAACAACAGGAGCTTCAGCATTTTCAAGTCTTGCCTTTTGGTTCTTCTTACTGATGATCGGTTTGGTTGGTGGACAATGAGCTTTTAAACCAAATGCATTGAAGCGACGGAACACTGTGAAACGGTTCACTTCTTTGACACTAATTTATGGAAAATTCCTGCTGCAATCCCGAAGGAATCCTTCCTGGTGAATCGCTTAATAGTCATCTTCTAGCACGGTTGATATGCAAAGTCGACTGACATTTGTAGGAGATTTATAGGGTTAGTTTTCTTTATATAACTTCAGAACATGCGAAATCACACTCTTTGACTTTCCTAACTCTTTTGAAATCGCAGAAAGAGTCTTCCCCGAAGTCTTCAAGCAAGCTATTCTCTGACGGAGCTCAGGAGTCACTTTGACGTGTGGTGACATATCTGCGAAGTGAGTACGACAACAATGGCGGTCGTACACTTCTTACCTACTTAGCAAAATGTTGCAAGATGATTTCATGAAACTTCTAGAATGCTCCTGAAAAGATCGTTCTCTTTATTTTGCATGTATCATTATTTATTTTGTTAATTTATTTACTATAATCATCATCATCATCATCACTAACTCTATAATTTAAGAAGGAGATTTTTTTGAGTATTTGAATAATAATTTTATCTTAGTTTGGTTATGACTTATTTTTTATCAAGGTTATTTCTAATAATTCTTTTATAATATCAAAAAACAAAATCGTGAAGTTCAGAAATAAATATAAGTATCGAAACTTTGTGAATTTTTAAAAATCCCAAGAATTACAAATGGTGAAGTTCAGAAAATTTATTTTTATATATCTTCTATAACTATATTTTAGCAACGTGATATTTAGAAGGGAAAGGAAATTTAGTTTCGAAAATTTTTTAGGTTTTAAATTTTAATAATTAGTAGCGAAGCGCCAGCTTCCCCCGTAGGGCGGAGTGGCGAAGCCATTGCCTGGTTTCTTAAATATACCATTGTATCATATGAAATCATCATAAAATATATTAAATTCATGCCTTTATGTACCATGGAAATTCCATTAACTTACTCATCATATTTTGGGAAATATTTTAATAAAGGAAAATCGTTCTCATATTTTTCTCGGTAGTGTAATTTTTAGTGATGAAATAATTGGTGAGGTCAGATGAATTACTAATATCCTTCTCCCTAATATGGCCATCTTAATATCCTCTCCCACTGATTAGGTATTTTTATATCATCATCCAAATCTTCGGGTTAGGTCAGGATCCTAAACTATCCTACCCAAAAGTCTAGCTTGCCGTCTTGCTGTTCTTATTCCACAATCCCCCGCCCCCCCAGTGGCGGATCCAGGATAAAAATTAAGGAGGGGCTAACCTGATTTCATCCCTCTGAGGAGTCTAAGAAAAGGGCATTAAACATTAATAATGGTTATTTTTCACAGAATTGATAATAAATAACAGCATCTCATAAAGGAGTGAGCACGAACTCTATCACATCCGAATTAAATTCGCGCTCCAGAAAATTATGAAGTTAGTTCTGGGACGTCAGCTGAGGTATAATACTGAATATAATACCTTTATTTTATACATTTATCATATAAGGTACATTCGATCGCAACGTTTTAAAAAACTGTTTATATATATATATATATATATATATATATATATATATATATATATATATATTCTATATTATTGCATAACTCTTTCAGAATAGGAGAATACACGTATGCCTTAAAAAAGAATCATAAACATAAATGGGTCTGAAATTTCTTCTTTTGGGGAAGGGGGGGAATTCAACGCCCTAGATCCGACCCTGTCACCCTAGCAACGCATAATATGACTCCAATACCCTAAGTGAACTCTTGATTTGGCAAAAACAATCCAGTTCTTTTGAAAGGTTTGAACTTAAAGCGTCGGCCATTTCCAATCAAACCATCCTGGACTTTTTGCGTACTTGAGCCATTTTTTCAGCTCACCTGGGAGTTGGTCCTCTACAGGCAGAAGATTTTTTTTTTTTAAGAGCTCATCTGGCGACTGCCTACTTGAGCATTAGTCGCTGTATTCAACACTGCCTAGTGCTAGGCTAATTTAAAATAAAATGCAAAAAAAAAACAAAAAAAAAGAAAAAGAAAAGAAAAGGCAACAAGTAGGAAGCAAGCTCCGGCGTCGGGGAGAGGTCTGCCTCCCCCCGGCGCAAGAACGTGCGACCAACTAAAATAACAAAAAACAACAAAAAAACAAACTATTTAAATGAAGGGGAGAAGGCCGCCCTCTCCCCAGAAAGTCTATAAGTACACCAGTCAATGTGCACGAACTCGTCCTGAGTACAAGGAACAGGCGGTAGTGACCCCACCCATCCCGGTACCCGGTCAGGTAACGTGCGCGGGCGGAGATCGCCCAGACTGGGACATTTAACAAAAATGTCCTGAACAGTCTGGGGGACAACGCACTCTTCACAGTAGGGCGCTGGCGACCGCTCCATCAAATTGCGGTGCGTGCCACGAGTGTGTCCAATTCGGAGACGACAAAAAGCAACCTGAAGCCTTCGTGGCATTGAGGGGTAGGTCCGTGGGAACAGTCGCGGCGCAATGGCACGCACCTTTAAGTTCCCCTCGACCGTCTCCCATTTTCTTGCCAAGCTTCCCAAAGAGCTGCACGTATCCCTGCCATGTAGTTGGTGTGAGGAAGAGCGAAACGCTGGACCCGTCGCCGAGTCTCGCTGACTCTTTGGTCCCCTCATTTGCGCGCTCATTCCTAGCAATCCCGACATGTCCAGAAACCAGGCAGAAGATAACCTCGATATCCGCCCAGCTTGCTAAAACCGTGGCGTTACGGATATCGTAAACTAGTGGATGCGGAGCTTCTAATGAATGCTCCAAGAGCTCTCAGGGCGCTTTGTGAGTTGCTATATATCCCAATCCGGTCTCCGAACCGGGCACGTCGCGTAATCTCCCGTACCGAGTGGTTTATTGCCACCAGCTCGGCTGTGAAGACAGACGCAGTGCCTGGCTGAGCCTCGCTAACTTCAAACAGAGGAGATACAGCGTGGAAGCCGACCCCCTCTTGGGACTTGGAGCCATCCGTATACACTGGCACTGTTCTAGTGTGACACAAGGTGTGTTCCAAAAATGTCGAAGGCAATACTCCCGGCGATATAGAAGCTTTGGGAGCAAATGCTTGGCGACAAATAGCCAAAGGTGGTACCTTCCAGGCTATTGCCTGGGCAGAACTAGGGTCCCACCGGCCCGAGAGCTATACCTAGCTCTTGAAGGAGTTTTCTAACCCTAAACCCAAAGGGCTTAGGGTATGATGGGCGTTTGTCGGCGGCATAGGCACCGTCGAAATCAGCTGCGGATGCAATGAGAGCTGTTGGCCAATGAGGGAGGCGCCGGGGTGGTGGGAACAGGCGAATAATGCATAGAGCGAGTAGCATCTTCCGAGGATCGACAGGTAGGCTCTCAATGGTGAAGTGCGGAAGGCACCGGCTGCAAGGCGAAGGCCGGTGTAATAGATCAAGTCCACCTTCCGCAATACACGCTCAGCTGCAGATGCAAAATTCTCGCATCCATAGTCGAGTTTCGAACGAACAAAGGATCGATAAAAAGTAAGATAGTAACCCTATCAGCGCCCCAAGCGCTGAACATCAAGCACCGAAGAATATCCATGGCGCGGGTACAAGAGACCCTAAGGCTGCGAATATGAGCCTCCAGGTAAGGCGTCAGTCAAATACAGGACCAAGGAAACGGTGCAATTCAATCACTTCCAGGTGTACCCCATGGAAAAACAAATCTGGATCAGGGTTTAGCCGTGGATGGCGGCAGAAGTGCAACACCTTAGTCTTGGCCAAGGAAAACCGAAACTTGTGCGCTTCGGCATAGCGAAAGACGCGGTGCAATGCCTGTTGGAGTCGACCATCCAGAGTTGGCATCTGGGCCATGCCAAAAGAGATCGCAAGGTCGTCCACGTAAAGCGTAGCGAGAACATCTTCTGGCAGCACCGAGGTGATGCTGTTGATGTTCAGGGCAAAGAGTGTGACACTGAGGACACTGCCGTGCGGGACACCCTCTTGCTGATCCATTGGGCCGGAGAGGGCTCCCCCCCCCCAACCGTACGCGGAATCGAGGATCTCGTAAAAATTCAGATATAAAGAATAGGAGGCGTCCCCTCGCCTCCATCGTGTCGAGTCTCCATGATACCGTATCGCCATAGGGTATCATGGGCCTTCTCCAGATCGAAAAACACCGTGGCGTAGTACTGTCTAGGAAGGAAGGCTTCACAGACGTCATTTTCCAGTCGGAGCAGAGGATCCCACGTGAAGTGGAGCTTGCGGAAGCAGCACTGTGCAGAAGACAGATGGCCTCCGCTGTCCATAAAAAAGGCTAATCTAACATTTACCAATTTCTCCATTAACTTGCACACGCAAGAGGCTAGAGAGATTGGGCGGAAACCAGCCGGAGTAGAGTGATCTCACCCCGGTTTTCGAAAGGCGAGCACAGTAACGATTCGCCAGGAATCCGGGAGGAGACCCTCCACCCAGATCCTGTTGAACAAATCTAACAAAAAAAAACATGCCTCGCTCACCCAGGTGTCAAAGCATGGCGTACGGGACATCTTCCGGACCATGGGTGATGTCCGTGCAAGAAGCAAGAGTGGAAAGCAACTCACTCAAAGTAAACTTGTAGTTGAAGGGTTCTCCGCCTCTAGAGGTAAAGTCTAGCCGGTGGCCTTCTGCGACATCACGACGTACATAGAACGCTGGCGGAGCAGCATCCCGGCTAGGGCATGAGGAGAAAGCGGTCGCGAAGGATTCCGCCACGGACGTGGGTTCCCAGATTGTCAAGTGGAAGACAAGGCAGTTTTAAGAATAGTTTTTGTTTGGGGACAGTTATTAGAGGGGTTTTGCGAGAGAACATTTTAAATAAGAAATTGGAAGTAAGTCTGTCAAAAAGATGGTGTGGGAAAAAATTAAAATAAAAAAAGTTCCTAAGATATTCTATTTCGGAATGAAAGTGAAACCAATTTGAACTGATTTTGTAAGCTCTGTGTATACTGTTTATGATGGCAGGAAACCCACTACCACCAAACTTGGCACCCACTTCTTTAGTTGTACTCCTACTAATTCCAAACATTCTGCCATCACAAACAGTATACACCGAGCTTACAAAATCAGATCAAATTGGTTTCACTTTCATTCCGAAATTGAATATCTTAGGAGCTTTTTTCATTTTAATTTTTTCCCAGACCATCTTTTTGACAGACTTACTTCCAATTTCTTATTTAAAATGTTCTCTCGCAAAACCCCCTCTAATAACTGTCCCCAAACAAAAACTATTCTTAAAACTGCCTTATCTTCCACTTGACACAAAATTCAACAAAGCTTTACTTTCTACTCTTAATAAATACTTTCCCGAATGCAAGTTTCTCCTGATTAATTCTAATCCTCTTGCTGTCTATACTTTCCTTCGGCACAAAGAATCACTCCCATTATGCCTGCGTTCCTCCATCATTTATCAATTCACTTGTGCGACCTGCCAAAGTCGCTATGTAGGCCAAACAAGTCTACAATTAAGATGTAGGATCGCTAAGCATATCGGAGTATTATACAGAACCAACATTTCCATCTCCAAACCCGAACACTCCTCTATACGAGAACATTCACTAAAACTTGACCACCCGCTTGACCCTGATTCCTTTAGTATACTCTCTTCTGCCTCCTCTTCTCTAAGTTTAAAAATTCTTGAATCTCTTCACATCAAACAAATTAACCCGGAACTCAATGATTATTCATCATCCCTTAAATTATTCACTATATAGACAAATGTACAACCAACCACATCCCCCTTAATAGTTTTCTTTTTGCCTAATTCTGTCCGTAATATCAGTTGTTACTCCCAGCTTCACCGTTATAAGGTTAATACTCGTGCAGAGAAATTTTTATTTCTATTTTAGTTTGTCCCATTAATATCTAAACGATCTGGTTTATTATTGATTTTTCCTTAATTTAATATTTTAGTCGTCCTTTTGACCCCTCCACTATTGATTATTTACTATTTAAACTTTCGTGCCTTAGTTTACTCGTATCATTTAATGTTCAATCACTTAAAATTTAACTTAATTGAATTACTTGCTTCGCTCCATTTATTAATATATGCTTCGATTACATACCCGCTTATCTAATTTATTTTCGATTGTTCGCCCTGCCCTTATAATTCCCTCTTGCTGTGGTTTATAGTGAATTCTTTGTATCCACTGATTGCTTGATTCATGTTTATTATTCATATTTGCTGCTGATGGGATTATTTAATCTTTTTTTTCTGTCTTATTAATCGATTTCTTCATCCCTTGCTTTCAACTTTATTGCTATAGTTTACAATTTTTGTATTTCAATAGGAATTTAATTCATGTTTATTATGCATATTTTAAACTCATGGTATTAATATTTAATTTAGTTATTTTTTACGATATTACTTCAATTTCTTATTAATAGATTTTCACCAATTTGCTTTCAACGGTTTAGGATTATATATTGGATTTTAACTTCTTGCTTTCGGTTATCATTTTTGACTCCTGTCCTGTTTTTTATTGCTGTGTTTAGTTATTCTTATAAAAATAATTCTTTGTATTTAGAATTCGCTGATGATGGTCATCGTTAATGATCGAAACGTCCGGAAAATTAAATGTTCAAAACCATCTCATATGTCTTCATATTCCTGCTGATATATATATATATATATATTATTTACTTTACCGCAATCACTTTTTTTAGGATTTTATTACTTCTTCCTATAGCATTTCGCCTTACGACCGCCAAAAGAGAAGAACAAATTTGGATAAATAACCTAAAATAGTTGAAAATAACCTGAACCAACATAACCTAACCTCCAATTTCCAAATTACATAAAAGCCCCGACTTAGCTGCCTTCTGCCTTACAGCCACCAAAGGGTTTTAACACCATCAAAACCCAATAATTTGTGTAGAAAGTACAGGAAGATTCAAGAAAACGCCAGAAAGTTGATCAGATCCCTTACAAAGGACTTCAAGGTTTCAGAATGCACCATCAGAAGAGTCGTGTTCATGAAGATATCCGTTACAAGTCTAATGTGACGCGGAGAGCTCAGTTAATGTCAGGTTAGACGAAAGAAAAGCGTTTGATCCAGGTAAGGTGCTTTCTCTTCACGTTGAAACCACAAGAAGCTGAAATGCTTTGATTTTTCTCTGATGAGAAAAACTTTGACCAGGACCAAAAGATAAACCCAAGGAATGACAGATGATTATGCAGAGTGCCAAGTGATCTTACAACTGTAATGTATACCAAGTTTCCAGCAAGCAACTGTAATGGTTCTGAGAGTCGTTTAAAATTCAATGCTGCTTCCTACAGGGGGGTTTTAGAGAAGGTTGTGATGCCCTAGATAGACAGATTACGTGAGGGAAGACTTTCCAACAAGACTGCACCATCCCATAAGGCTAAAACAACCCAAACATAGATGCGTGCCAATTTTCAGAACCATGTTCATTCAGACACATGGCCCCCTAGCTCACCCAACCTCAATTTACTGGACTATTACGTATAGGGCGGCGTCGGGAGAGAGGTCAAATAACACCTCCATAACACCATTCAATCTCTCAAGCCCTATCAAAGTCAGTATCCCTGCAAATTAGTGACTTTTAAGGCATTTTTATACCCTTTGGATAGGTTTGAGTCACTGTTCCTGGTAGTTTAATGGTAGAAGTAGAGCATCTGACAGGGAATCAGCAGACCCTGGTTCGATTTCCTCTGACGTTCTTTTTGTCTTCTTAGTGTGGATTGCCTTTATTGTGCCGTCCTTTGCTCTTCTTAATCCTTGTAGCTTCCAATATCCCTTCATCTTGCCTTTAAAAAACCTTTTTCCCGTCTCATTGCTTATTTACGTCCAATTTCTCTTCTCTTGTACTGTTGTCATATAGGCTGCCTTACAATGCCTTACAATGCTTGCTTCTAGCAAGCCGGATCTTCAGCAGGCAAAGGATAGCATGTACTGAATATAACATATATTGCCAACGTTTCGAGCTCTGGACCCATCTTCTAGGCTAGAATATTAAAGATTTATATAAGAACAATTGCTTAACAATTATAAGAAGAATGATAACACTGGCTTGCGTTTGAAAACTTTTTTTCAAAGGTCAAGGGTTTTCCAACTGATTTAGGATCCTTTTTGCTGAATTCAAAAATATCATTCATTTTCTTTGGTCAGGTCTGGTTTCTAAGATACACTCGATTTTTATTACAGCATATTTTTCCCAAATGGCGCTATCATTCAAGCGTATATGGGCTTTGTTTTTGCTACAGCTGGTCATGGGTTACCTTACCTTAAATAACTAGTTATTCTTTCTCTTTTCAGATTTAGTTGTGCAGTACGATGGATCGGAAGTGTAAGAACCATCCTAACAAATTTTGTTTCATCTGCGGACACGTGGTTCTTCCAGACCGTCAAGCGAATATCACGGATTTTGTGAAGAAGGCTTATTACACTTATTTTGGAGTCAAACTAGGGGGGCAGGATAAGGCATTTGGTCCCCATATCTGCTGCAAAACATGTATAGAGAACTTACGGGATTGGAGGAATAGAAAAAGAAAGAGAATGGAATCTAGTTCTGACTCCAAATCTACTGACATGTCTGATACAGGTGAGTGTGGTGCATACGAGCCAGAAAAGGACGACCGATCGGTGCCATTGACTCAAGCCGAACTCAACAACTTGCCACGAGACATGAACAGATCTAAGGAGTCTGCCCAGCTGCTGGCTTCTCGTCTTCGATAGAAACATCTACTTGCCCCAGGAACAACGTTCTATTAGTATCGGGAACGCGAGAGCGAATTCAGAAAATTCTTAATGTTCGATGAAGCGTCTTCACTTATCTACTGTATCAATATTGCTGAACTGATGAAATTAATGGGTATGAAGTATGTTTTCATGGAATGGAGACTTTTTATTGACTCGTCTAACAGAAGTCTCAAGGCAGTTCTTCTGAATAACGGAAATAAGATTTCATCAATCCCTGTTGGACACTCGGCTGAAATAAAAGAATCCCACAACAGCATGGAACGTCTGTTGTCTGCTCTCAATTACCAGGAACATAAATCGTTGATTTGTGGAGATCTTAAAGTTGTTGGACTCATCCTAGGACTTCAAGGTGGGTATACAAAGTATCCATGCTTTTTGTGCTTGGGGGATAGTCGGGCTGACGACCAGCATTATATCAGACAAGAATGGCCATCAAGACAAGGATTAGAACACGGGTTACACAATGCTCTGTCCCACCCTCTGATTGAACCGATCAAGGTGTTACTTCCATCCCTACACATCAAACTCGGCCTAATGAAGAACTTTGTAAAAGCACTGGACAGGGAAGGTAAAGGATTTGCCTTCCTCCACCACAAGTTCAAACGAATCAGCATGGAGAAGCTTAAGGCAGGTATATTTGATGGTCCTCAGATAAGAGAACTCATAAAAGACCCTAGTTTTGATGATTCATTAAATCCTACTGAACTCTCTGCCTGGCTGTCCCTAAGTTTGTCATTGCAAACTTCCTTGGTAACCACAGAAGTTCTCAGTACCAGAAGATGGTTGATGACTTAATGGAGAATTTCCGCAAACTTGGTGAGCGTATGTCAGTGAAAATGAACTTTCTTCGGTCCCATCTGGACTATTTTCCAGAAAATTGCAAAGACTTCAGTGAAGAACAGGGTGAGCGCTTTCACCAAGACATCCGCGTCATGGAGGAACGCTATCAAGGCCTATGGGATGTGAATTTTCTGGCTGACTACTGTTGGTGCCTTAAAAGGGATGTGGTGACTGCTCGCACAATCGGAGGTCACTAAAGAGATCATTCATCCATGAGTAGCTTATTTTGTGCATTGTAAACTTTCTGTGAGTTAATCGGTCCAATATTAGCTATTATGTGTTTCATTCACAACAAATATTTTGAAATATAGAAGTTTTTGTCATGTGCTCATATTTCAAAAACCTGACCTGATTGGGTAAAATGAGCATGATTTTCAGATTCAGTGCAAAAAAACTGAACTAAAATCAGGTATTATATATTTGACCTTGAAAACAACGGAGATAAGTGTAATTAATGGCTTTAAGGCTAAAAATGTATTAGGATGTAAAACAAAAAGAAAAATATTGCATTTTGATATTTTTCTTTTTGTTTATATATATATATATATATATATATATATATATATATATATATATATATATATATATATATATATATATATATATATATATATATATATATATATATATATATATATTAAAGGTGCGGAATGTATTAGTTCGCATGCAGCTTGAGAAATCTGACAGGAAAAATGAAACAATGTTTTGATTTTTCTAAATATATTCATGACATATCCTGTCTATCATTTTCGATGAACCTGCCTGTGTGTTTAGATGAAAGATTTCAGGCTACCTCGTAACCGGCCATAGGCCTTCATCACGACCTCCCATTTTAGACTCCTGAAGGCCCTGGTAATCCTGGCCCTCAGGTCGTCCTTCGTGTTGCAGCTGGATTTGCTTACTGCGCCCTACCAAAGGAAGTTAAGTGGGTTGCAGACAGGTAGGTTAAGAGCCCAAAATTTCGGATGTTGTGTGATCGATTAAATTCTCCTACAGCCGGACCTGGGTCTTTCGGCGGGTGTGGCAGGTCATAGATTTTTGCTGTAACACGTAAGACATCCCTGCACCTACTTTGTCTATTTAGGGTTTCCCCACCTTGTTCGGAATAAGGATGTAGCCTTTGGTGTTCAGCCTGAGGCCCGAAGCGCAAAAGTGGGGTTGCATAACAACACTGCTGACAAGACCAAAGATCAAAATCCTTCGCTTTAATCTGGACACGTCATTGGGTACGACAGCTAGCCACATGTCGTTTTGATAGTTGATCTTCTGCTCGTGGCTTCAATGGGTATCTCACTTGTTGATCAGCTTCTTGGTGTACTTGAGGCGCTTTTTCTGAATTTCTTTGGAAACAACTTGTCCCTTCCTCATCTTGTATGAAAAGTAGCGAATGTCTTTATGCACCAGGAGCCTGATGAGCTTTCTATCCACACCTTTCTCCTTAACAACGATACGCATCGATTTTCTTGTGATTTTTGATGATCTGCTGGATTTTAGCAAGAAATTCCGGCTTTATGATGGCGTCAGATCGTCGACTATGTATTTTCCTCTCTGCTGTCGCATAGTTGTCGAATCTTTAAAGTTCTAGCTCCTTTCTGACCTTCTCTACCATCATTCTGTTGATGATGAGAAAGTCTAAAATCTCCTTTGTCTGTCCTTCAAGCGTTGATTTCAAAGAGAATTCCATGCTTCTTCTAAAAATTGTGGCTTCAGAATTTTTCATAGTAAATTATTCTTTAAAAAAATAAAGCAAAGATGGTTATTCTTTTTAAGAAGAAAAAGAACGACAACGAAAGTAAAATATATGCGTAAAACTTGGTAAATCCTTTTTACCATCTTCAGTGCTATCTCTAATTAAGAGTCATACCACCGTTAAATATTAATATTTTTGAAGAGTTACATTATATATAAATAACGAAAGACCTGAAATAATTCAATAACACAAATCATCATCATATACAGAACTAAACAAATCCTTACCTAGTCTAACAACAATTGCGAGAATACTGAAATAGGGGTAACTGTAACAAAATGTACAGTATCCTTAACAGTATGGTCATAAACAGAAATCGGATTCAAATAGAGAAAAAAATTAATGATTATACTTAAACGTATTTAAAGCTGCTAAAATGTTATCTATGGTTTATCTAAGGTACATAAAAATCAGATTACATGTCACCCCATTTTATTCACTCTAAACACGCTTAATTATAATCTTTACAAAGTTTTGTTCCCTATTTAAATCCGATTTCTGTTAATAATCTCACTGTCAAGGATACATTTTCTTTTTTAGAAGTCACCGAGATTGATGTTAGTAAATTACAATGGCTAGTTTTAATATAGGCTCTGTATTCATTAATGTACCCCTGGATGAAACAATTGATCTTTGCATTAACGTTCTTCAAATGGTTCACTCTCAAATTTTGCGTTTAGGTATTGATAATATACGCAAAACTCTTCTGATTTCCACTAAGGAGTATATTTTTCTCTCCACTGAAACTCATTTCTAGCAAACGGACCAAATATTCATGGGCTTCTCTTTTTATGTCTTTTAGTGAAGAAATTTGTTTGAAGGAAAGTTCAGCCCTTTTCAGACCCGTGCATTTTAGAAGGTATGTTGACGACTTGTTTTTGCTATTTACATCCACATTTCATGTTCTAATCTTTTTTACATTACCTGAATATCAAACATCCTAAGATCAAGTTTACGACAGGTCAGCTCAGTTTGCAGACAACTAACATCCACAGGACTTGGAATGAAATATGATTCATAAATTCCAGCCTTATTCCAAAAGAATCTAATTTCAAATAATAAATCCTGCTTACAAAATTTTCTCTAATTACAAGGAGTTTGGCGACGAGTTGGATTTTATTTTTAAATACTTTGCAGGTAATGGATTTCCCATTAAAGTAATTCATAACCCGATAAAAAATATTCCTCTGTGATAAATTCTTCTGCAAAAAGAAGCAATTTCCAAACACTCATTTTATATTTAACTGAATTATGGTTCCAGGAACATAATTAAAAAAAATTGTAAAATCGCAAAATTTTACCCACAAATTAAAGTCATATGTAGTTTTATCTTAGAACGTACCTTGGAACCCTTTTATATACTGAAGGACAGAATTACTGACCTTCTGAATTTGTCGATCGTAAATCTTTACTCTTGTGGTGACTGTATGTCATCCTAATTTGGTCAAACTAAGCTTCAACTAAAAACTAAGATCAATGAACCCAGGGGTGTCAGTGTTTGAACGGGTCGTGCCCTTTGTAAGGTTTCCATTCCCTCGATACTGGATCACCCTTATGAAGCTAGTCATCCGATAAAACCGGGAAAAGTTTTCTAGCTAAATCTCACCTTTATGATTTGATTCTTCTCGAAGCACTATATGTATTCACTAATAAACCATCCATAAATAATTATGTACCCCTCTCATCTTTTACACATTGCTCGCTGATTCCTGCCCGATAACACTCCCTAACAAAATTGAACTTTTTGTCGACTACAAAGATTAGAATAACATTTTTTTTAATGTTGTTTTATGTATAGATTTAAAAAATGGAAGTCATTTTTATCGAAATGACTCCAGTTTTTTGTAAGTTGCCAATTACTATTTTTGTCAAATTATTGAAGATTTTAACGAATTTCATTTTTTTATTTATTATTTTCAGGTTATTTAACAAAATAAAATTTTAAATAAAAGCAATAATTTGAATTAAAATGCCAAGAGGACAGTGTAAAAATAGCCCAGATAAATTCTGCTACATATTTGGTTCAGTAACATTTAAAAAAAATCAGAGAAATTTGTTCTCTAGTGAAAAACTGTATAATTTGTATTTTGGATGTAAAATTGGCGACCAAGATAAACCATGGGCACCACATATCTGTTGTACCACATGCTTTAATGCTTTATCAAAATGGTCTAAAGGAAAAATAAAAAGCCTTTAATTTGGTGTTCCAATGGTATGGCGAGAGCCCCAAGATCATGCAACTAACTGCTATTTCTGTTTGGTAGACATACAAAGTAAGTAATTGCTTATTATCCACTGTAGCTATATTTTGAAGTAGTATACTGTAATATTATTTTTTTTAAATATAAAATTAATTAATTTAAAACCACTTTATTGTAATCACACATTTCTACATAACTTTAAATTTTATGCATATAATTTCCATACTTTTAAGCAAAACAACGAAGTACGCTTCAGCTGTGGTCTTTCCAAGCCTTAGATCTGCTATTCGTTCTATCCCTCACTCAAAAGACATTCCAGTATCTGAACCACCTGCAGAAATTGTTTTGTCTAACTCTGATAAATCAGATATGGAATTATGTGAACCAGAAACTGAAAATTATGTTCTTGAAACTGTTGATACTAGTCTAAAACCTTTCTCACAACCTGATCTAGATGATCTTGTAAGAGATCTAAACTTAACAAAGCAACAGAGTGAATTACTGGCCTCGAGACTGGAAGAAATAAATTTAGTAGCAGAAGACGTTCGAATTACTAAGTTTCGCATTCGATCAAACTATTTACAAGACAAATTTTCATTTGAGAACAATTTATGCTACTGTAATAATATTCCGCGTCTCTTTGAAGAATTAGATATACATTATAAACCCAGTCAATGAAGATTTTTCATCGACGTTTCTTTATATAGTAGTAAAGCCGTGCTTCTGCATAATGGAAATAAACTACCATCGATACCAGTAGCTCACTCTTTTGTTTTGAAAGAAACTTATGAGAATTTAGATTTCATTTTAAAAGGCGTTAAATACAGTGAACATAAATGGTTGATTTGTGCTGACCTTAAGGTAATAGTGAGTTTGAGGCAAAGTTGAGCAAGCCAGAATTTGAGACGTCATAGTTTCAAAGGTGCATGTAATGGTCTCCTTGGAAGGCCCAAATCAGAAAATTACCACATTCTTGTTCAGAATTTGATTAGGTCTTGTAATGAGTTGGGATGTAGTATGTCACTAAAGCGGCATTTTTTGCATTCCCATCTGTCTTTCTTTCCAGAGTGTCCAGCAGACGTCAGTGATAAGCATGGTGAAAGATTTAACCAAGATATTGCTACTATAGAAAATCGTTATAAATGAAAATGGAGTCCTGCAATGCTTGCTAACTTCTGCTGGACTCTTCACAGAGACAGACAAGATGTTGTACATAAAAAGAAGCCGAAATATTCTAAAAATATATGACTATTGTATATATTTCAGCAATTTTGGAAAAATATTAAATATTCATGATTTTTTTAAATATATTTTTATAATACCACACTCTGAAATATATTAAAAGGACTTATTAATTTCTTTTGATGAATAAGCTTTTTGTTTTCACTTATCTTTGTACTTTTTGTCAAATAAAATAAAAATAATAACAAATATTTCATACCTCTATATACTCAATAATCTAATATTAATAAAAAATTAAATGTGCAGATTAAAAAAACTGAAGACATTTTATAAAAAATAAAGGTCGTTTTCGTAATCTACGCAAAAAAACTACAATAGAAAACTACTTTCTCATTTCTGTAGCAAAATCATTGTTGGACAGCGTTATTAACCCCGGGTGACGCCTCTTTTCTTACAGGGGCCATTTTTTTCAGTCATCTCTCAATTGTTATTAAACTAGGTAAGGATTTAATTAGTAGTGTATGTGATCATAATTTGGGTTGTCTTTTGTGCTTTATATTTAATGTAAATTGAAAATAATTAATATTTAAAAGTGCTCTGCCTCTTAATTATAAATATAACCGAAGAAGGATTTACCCAATGCTCGGCCAAAATACCTGTTCTTGTCTGGCTGGTCTGGTTGCTCCTTATTTGACTTAGATTCCACAAGAACAGTTCATTGATACATACATACACACACACACACACACACACACATATATATATATATATATATATATATATATATATATATATATATATATATATATATATATATATATATATATATATATATAAGATCATCGAATTTTTTTCGCATAAACAACTAGACATTCAAACAGTTTGCCGTCATCTACTGTCTTCTTCCCTACCCTATTATGTTAAGCGTGTTAAAGACCAATAAGCTGATTGCAATCGGTATATACATAACGACATAATGAGGGTCACAAATAGAGAAGATTAGACAGAAGGCTTCCAGAGAGCTCATAAATGTAACAGGAAAGAGCCTCTAATTGAAGGCTTTTGCCTCAGTTTTGAGAGGTTGCAGCCATTAAAGTTCTACCGTCAGCTCGTTTTGTGTGCCTTTGTTCTGGACATCCTCCACAGATTCACAATGTAATTCCAACTACAGTGAGCTATACTGCGCGATTAGGGTACTTTCATAATACTTAGTTGTGACGCAGATTCTAAAGCACATACATGCAGACATACACCTTTAGTAGCAAACACCCAGGTTGGATTTTTAGGCGATCAAAATATGATGGTGTTATAGGACAGAGATCAGGAAGAGACAGAAGGTAATGTCTTGATAAATCAACTTTAAAGGAAATTGGGTTTTCCTTCTCACTATTATGAAATCGATTCTCTCCAACACAATCGCATTTTGGCGACAATTTATTTGCCCACACCGCTTTGTGTTCATGAATTTCCGTTGTCCCTGTGTGCAGTTTCCAAATAGCATGGCTGTATTAATTAATAGAGGTTTCTGCTTCTATGGTTTTTTTTTAGAAATATCTTAATCAATGTGGGAACAAAGTATTAAATTACAAGTATACCTACTTGGCTCTGGCATTCGAATTCAAAATCATCCCGCGATTTATTTTGTTCCTTTGGATCACTATTTAAGATTCGTTGAAACTTCGCTTGTGCCAATTTAATCGAGTTGGAGGAGGGAGTGATTGTCTAAAATGTTGTTCCTTTATTACACTATTTAACAAAAAATTAAATTTTTTTCCTGCAAAGAACGTATTATTTTATAGTTGCTTATCCCTAAAATATATAGTAAATGGCTAATAATAATAATTTTATTTTGCTATTTTTCAGGATGGTACAAAGAGGTAATGAGTGCCATGAAGTTTGCTATTCCAAGAATTTGGTGGGTATCTACGGATCACACTCAAGCAATAGTTCCTTATGGATGGTTGACTTTTCCAAACATCAGGTTTGTAAGAATACATTTGTTTTCATGTATTCAACAAACCTTCCATCATCCATTGCCCCGGTGCCACACAACACTAAGCTCCCCGTACCCTTTCCACCGGAGAAGAGCAGTAAATCAGAGAAGGAAAAAATTGTATATCCAAATTACAACTTCGGAGGTGTAGCTGAAGAGAGAAACCCTTAATACACGTATCAATAGGGCCTAAGATCTTGATAAGAGATCTTGATTTCACAAAGTCCACCACAGAGAAAAGTACCCTGTATAGCATGTTGCACTTTGTAACTGAAGGAGCCACACGTTCTCCAAGCCTTAGTGCAATTTAAGGAAGCCTAATCACTGGATTGACTTGAACTCTCTGACGGGGCTATGGGAAGTTGTTGTGCTTTCTCGTCGTTCCCTTCCAGTATTCCTTTTTTATATGACTATCTCCTTAACCCTTTGTTTAGGTTTAAAGTTATGAACAGCCATATCATGCCGTGTCAGAAGAGAGGCTTTGCAACCTTTGTAAACAATGCCTTCTAATGCCTGAAGGTCGTAAGAGCCCAGGACTTGAGGGGTCTTGGACGTTGAGGCGCTTTTAATGGGAAGATCAATTTCGATCCTGTAACCCCTTCCTGGAGTGTAATGAGCTGACCAACTGCTTGCGAACGTTCTTAAGTGGATAAGGCTGTACTTCTTATGGCGGGCCGGTTTTAGTCTTGTTGGCTGTCAGGCAAACGAAAAGTCTCGGGTCCCGTCTCTGGGCCTGCAACAACATATCCTGATCCTTGCCGTCCTATCAACGATTAGTACAATCTATTAACAAAATCAGCTTTGTCGCCTTGTCTCTCTGGCTGCTCGGTTTGGAGATGCGGCTTGTGGGTAAATTCTGATCGGTTGACGTCGCTTCTTAAATGCGAACACCAACCATTAACGAACCCAGGGTGGACACCTGAAAAGTCTGCAAACCCGAGATTGGATAGGTGGGAGTGGCTGGACGTGGGATATAGCCCACCAACCCTTTTTTTATTTTTCATTTGTCACAAGCTTCTCGAATTTCACGTACGTTGGCTTGTTCTAAAATAAAATTCAGACAACATCCCACTTTCAAAATCCTCGCCTGACCTTGGTGTTGGTGTGGGCGAGAAAAACCATGACAGCACCACTAACCGGTGGAAGGGCTCTCTTCCAACCATATTTGGACGGCAAAGTGGCTTCCACTTTGTCATCTTTGGAAGCAACCCTTGGGCAGCTTTCTGAGGGGCCCCTAAAAAAATCGCCCCTTCCTTGGAGTCTTCCTTCGACGCGTTCACTTCAGCAGCAATGGTGGCCTCTCAATTCCTTCCAGATAGGCCTGCCAAGTCGTTAGTGAGCAGCAGACAGGCCAAGATTGATTGCTTCCGGTGAGATTGGATTGATATAATAAATACCCTTAAAGGAGCATGCGTTGGTGGAGCTCTTCGAGCCATGCCCACTGCCGTTCTATAAACTGTTTTAACCCTGTTGATGGCCGGCGTGCTTGTCCCCAAGGATCTCGGAGACCTTGCGGGGATCGCTACTTGGAGCTCGTCCTGAGATGGAAACAGCCCAAGAAATGCTCCCACCCTAGATGGTAGAGTCTTTCAATGAGGGTGACATAGACTTGGTGGGAAACAAACCGAGGCAAATTCAGCCATGTGCAAGATCCACTTCAGGTGACACAAGTCACCGAATTCTCTCAAGGAGAGGGATCTCGTCACTCGTGTAGTGTCCCTTTTTCATCCATTGACTTATCCTTCTTCGAGAAGAACATGGCTGAGGCTGGCTCGTCCGGCCTTGCGGCTTCTTCAGTGGGTGAATAGGAGAGGACTTACTCCCAGCCCTCTTCTCTTAAAAATAAGAAGAAAACTAATGATATCAAGAATACTAGGGGTTCCTTTCCTTTCGGATGAGGTCATGAGGATGGACTGGTCCCCTACTGTTTCGGCAGGTGATCAGGCCATGAATGTCACGTCTGGGCGCGCGGCGCTCTTAAGTGGCGAGACTCACGGAATGACAGAGACTGAATTTGCAGGTAGGGTGAGTAGAGCCTTGATGATGCCGGGACCCCATCATCGAGAGGTTGCTCGGCGTCTTCGAGCCAGCCGGCTTCGATTGTTTTGTCTTTATTCGATCTACCGATGTGAACATATTGTCCAAAGGACACATTCTTCATTAGCGGCTTGTATGCTTTAACAGGAAGGCCCATATTCGCAGCTTTAGGGTCTCTTGTACCCACGCCATGGACATTCTTCGTTCCATGACATTCAGCACTTAGGAGGCTTATAGGACAATGCTTTGCTTTTGTACCGATCCTTTGTTCGTTCTACGATTGACTAAGGATGCAAAGTTTACGCATCTGCAGCCGAGCGTGTATTGGGGAAAGTGGACTCGGTCCACCAAACTCGCTTCTTCAGCATGTCCCCCATTGAGAGCCTACTGCTCGATCCCGGAGAGAAGCCACTTGCTCTGCGCCGTGTGCAATGCATTTTGCGCTTGTACGCGCGGTTCGGGTGTCTCCCTCAGTCACTAACGGCTCTCGCTGGATCCATGTCATTGTTCTCTTACTTCTTATTTTGATAAGAATCAGGATAAGAAGTAAGAGAATAGTGGCTAAATATTTCCTTATATATTCAAAGTATTTGCGCAGATTTGAGTGTCCTTTATGAAAACAAGGGTGCACTTCTCTAACTCTGTGAATGAAATTTTCCCGTGAACCGAATGTTCTGGAAATTTTGCATCTTAGTTTTAAAGGGTCACTTTATCTAGTGACAAATAAGTCACCTGGAATGCGTAATGGGGCGCCATAGACTAATTTTGACCGGAGAAATCCTATTACTTGCGTTGCTGTATTTTGTATCGCGACTGGGTTCACTGGAAGATTGTGTAGCCATTCTTCCGGAGGTCTTTAGGCTCATATAGATGAGGTAAGGTTTTGTGATATATTTCCAGAACGGCATTACCGATCGCATTAGCAGATGTAAATGTGCTTTGCGGGCGGTGGGTTTTAGTCATTCATGAAATAACTATAAGGTAAATTGTTGTAATCCATTGGGAGAGATTATCTAGTGTTGAACACCAAAACGTGAGACTTAGTTAGCGAAGAAACCTTCAATCATAGACTCGGGTCTTATATCCTTAACTATATATGACGCTATTCATTTAGTGTACCAGCAAATTATGGTTAAAAGTTATTTTTAACCATTCTTCCGGAGGTCTTTAGGCTCATATAGATGAGGTAAGGTTTTGTGATATATTTCCAGAACGGCATTACCGATCGCATTAGCAGATGTAAATGTGCTTTGGGGGCGGTGGGTTTTAGTCATTCATGAAATAACTATAAGGTAAATTGTTGTAATCCATTGGGAGAGATTATCTAGTGTTGAACACCAAAACGTGAGACTTAGTTAGCGAAGAAACCTTCAATCATAGACTCGGGTCTTATATCCTTAACTATATATGACGCTATTCATTTAGTGTACCAGCAAATTATGGTTAAAAGTTATTTTTAACCATCATTTATGGTCATAAAACACTTAAAATATCTATTGACCATACCGTCCTACTTGATCGCCTCCACTCTTTCCTCTGCATATCTGATTGACGACGTTTCATCCGACTCTAGCCCCATTCGCTTTGGAGTGCCACAAGGCTCTGTCCTTGGTCCTCTACTATTTCGTATCTACCTTCTCCCTCTTAGTTCCCTTCTCCGTAATCTCGGTCTATCCTTCCACCTCTATGTTGATGACACTCAAATTTTTGTTTCCTCATCCCCCGCGTCTCTTGCCTACTCTATCACTGACCTCCTGGCTGCCTACTCCTCAATTTCTGACTGGCTCTCTACCAACTTCTTCAGGCTTAATCACTCCAAAACTGAGGTCCTCCTCCTCGGCACCCCTGTTCTTGTCAAAAAATCTAAATCTCTCTTTCCCTCGCTTACTCTGGGCGGTAATACTATCATTTTCTCTGACTGCGTTAGGAATCTGGGTGTTGTTTTTGATGAGTATCTCTCCTTTAAGCCTCACATCCGCAATGTCAGCAAATCCTCTCTATGTTTCCTTCGTAACTTCTCTCGCATTCGCTCTCACTTTGATCGCCAAAGTCTCAATACTGCTGTTCATGCCTTCATTACCTCACGCCTTGACTACTGTAACTCTCTGCTTGTCAATCTGCCATCCTCCTCTCTCCGCCCCCTTCAACTTGTACAGAACTATGCCACCCGGCTTCTCCTCCGTCGCCCTCGATTCTCTCCCTCGAAACCCTTGCTGCATGAACTGCACTGGCTCCCTGTCAGATCCCGTACTCACTTCAAGATACTTCTCTTCACATTTAAGGCCCTAAGCAACAAGGCCCCGTCTTACCTCTCTTCTGCCCTCTCGCCACGCCATTGCCCTCGGGCCCTTCGGTCATCACATGCAGCTCTTTTGAATATTCCTCGTTCATCCCTCTTCTCAATGGGGGACTTCTCCTTTTCAATCTGCGCCCCTAAGTTGTGGAATGCTCTTCCTGCTGAAATCAGGTCTTCTCCCTCTCTTACCACATTTAAGCGTCTCCTGAAAACGCATCTTTTCAGTATTGCCTTCTCCCCCTCTTGAATTTCCATTAAATTTCCATTCTCATCTCAGCACAACGTGCGCTCTGGGAAGGCCTCAGGCCTTGAAGAGCGCATTACAAAAGATTTATTATTATTATTATTATATAGATAGTGTGAAACTGGTTCAAAGGGCAGGGAATTGTATAAGGACTGGTTATGTGTCGTTTTAATTTTAATTTCAACATACATTTTCCCAATATATTTTTTCCAAACAAACAGGTGTGATATATATTTGAAGGAAGGGCTAGTCCCTAAATGACCTAAATTAATTGTGGTAATAGTCGAAGACTGATTTGCGCCAATCAGATATGAGACTAACACGAACAAAGTATTTAGAAAGATCACAAGCTTAGAGTGATTTGAGGAAAGTAGAGCAATTTTATGAAACTGAAGCGAAGTAGAATAATCATCTTACAGAGAAATCAAACTCAATCGGTCAATTGAGATTTGGCTAGTCTCTAAATTTATGATAGTAAATGAAGGGATTCTTGAATTGATATATCGACATAAAGAGATTATAGTGTCATTTTGTGGTAGTGATGCCAATGCATGATGTATCATGAGTTGTGTGCTGTATTTATTGATGTGTCCGAAGGAGAGTGCGTCACTATGGTTATCTCTTCCGGTTGTCTCTAATATCATTAGTCTTATTAACTAATAAGCTCAAATGCGCGAGCTTCTTTAGAAAAATGCCTCACTACAAGAGTTTTAGCAACTCCATTGATTGCTTTGCCATCGGTAAGAACAAAGAAAGTTCTGCCTCCAAGCAATTGATTGATTGCAAGAGTTATAGAAGTAATTTCTTGCTGAATGTGGAATATTTTAGTTAGGAACCTTTTAATGGTTTACTAAGGAATCCTAATGTCTCCTATTTTCCATCATAAAATTGTTGCAGAACCACACCATCACCAATGTCGGACTCATCCGTAATTAGACGAAGCGGGAAATCTCTCTTTGGGTGAAGTAATAATAACGGGTCTTTGCTGTGTCATCTTTCTTTGCATCAAAATTGAATTCTTTTTTATCTCATTTTGCAATGTTGAATTTAAGCGACATTTGTTGTTCGAGTTTTTCAACAATCTCGTGAGAGGAATGAGAGTTGTGACAGCATTTTTATAAACTTGCTAAGGAAGTTTACTAAGTCAAGTTTGCTAGCTCTTACAAGTTTGGGGTCTAAGATAATCATTGATTGCAGTTATCTTTTCCGCTTGGCGGAATATACCTTGGGAGTTGAATTTATTTCCTAAGTCTAATGTTTACTGAAAAAAAATCACTTTGCAATGTTGATTTAAAATTCACGCATTTTTAAACTTGCAAACAGTTGCTCCAAATGTTGAAAATGCTGCCTTTAATTTCCTCATGCGAAAACGAAGTTTAGGTAACCTAAAACTTGATTGATATACCGATAAAATTTCTGGGAAGAATTAGATATAACTTGAGGAAAAGTAAGATACTCGAAAAAGCCAATTGAGTTGATCATAGCCGTTTTGTCGATGGATGATGGCTCTATTGGCATCTTTAAAAAAACGTATTATGGAGGTCGACCTTGAAGAACTTGCAATTTTGGAAACTCGCAGTGAATTCGGTGAGATAGGGAGTCCTTAATTGTGTCCGAGTTCAAAACCGGTAACCACATGCGACACGATAAATGGTAGCAGATTTTCTAAATCAATCTTGACGCGTGGAAGATTTTGTTGTCTACTATTAGTTTGTACTTCATCCCTAACTACACTTAAAAATTAGGGGATAAACGTCTTATTCGATCAGCAACGGACGAAATTTCTGTGATAACAAGGTAATGATAAGAGGGGGAAACACTAGGCGCGCATATACCACTATTGTCTTCGTTATTGTGATTGTAAAAACTATTATATTTTTAAAGGCCCGATTATTGTGGAACTATTTGAAATAGAAGAGAACGAAGGGGGAATTCTATTTGCTCTAATAGCCCGTATGGATAGATTAGTTGTGTCTTCAACTAAACACGATTTTTTGAGGTCTACTAAAAAAGTGATTATACTGTACAAGAGATCGGCACCTATGATTGTATATTGAATACCGAACGCTATAAAGGCCCTAATGAGAGATTCAGTGTGTGTTGACCAAAAGTTCAAAATGGGGATCCTGTGGCAGTATGAAGATGAGTGTATCTCTCCTTTTGTTACAGGTCATCGAGCGCTTCGAGAATGATCAAAATCACTGATCTTATATCCACTTAGAAAAGTCTGCCGGTGATGAGATCGTTGACGTGGACGCTTTGGGGAGACATTAATGAGAAGTCCTTTACTCCTGTCCCACTAGGATGTTTCCTTAATTCCCATTGCCCTTGCAACCGAACAAACAATGTTTTTTCTCATCATCACGCACATAACCAATCACAACACTTCTGCCATGCCCTTCCTCTCTTTACAGCACAACATACCCTATTCCCTGAGTTCATAAAGCCTGCTGATGGAATTCTAGTATCCCTTATGTATGGTAACATTCATATCTACATACTCCAACGTAGATTAAGGTACTCATATCCATATATTCCTGACGCGGAACTTCGAATGATTCGATGATCGCAGATTGGTGTCAAAACTAAATACTACCTAACACCGTCCTTCCCAAAGTGGACTAACCCCCGGTTCCTACGGCCTAATTATCGCACCGGTGAAACTTGAGGCTTTGTTACTTACCGCTACCAAAAACACTCACAATACAAATTAAACTTATAGGCGAACTTTTGTATATGGAAATACGAGGTGGAAAAGAAAAGATATGTAAGAAGGTTTGAAAATATAAAACATGTGAAAAGAGGAAGGACGGTATGTTGATCTCCTCTTATTGGCTGCAGGAAATCTACTCTCTCACAACAATCCATAAAACTGAAGAAGTTGAGGACTTCCATTCAGCACTTACAAAACCATAACAGACTAAAATGAATAATCGACTACAATCCGAGTGGTAAAAATTAACTATCAATTCTTCCTTCTTTGGTTGTTCTTTTTAGCACATGACATCGTTTTCTCGAGCATTTTTTTTTTCGTACTTGTCTGGAGTTTATGGCTTTGTGTTTCAAACTTAAAAGTCTGGTTGCGGATGGTTTATGGCCTATCCTTGAGGATGGATATCTTGAAGCTCTTCTTCAAAACTGTGGTAGCAGTGCTTAAGGAGAATTGAATACTATGAGAGTGTAACAAAAGGTAATTAGGATTAATAGAAGCCATCCTTCGCTTTGATGAGAACATAATAAAAATTACATTCAATGTTATCAGAATTATTACCATCAACTCTCTTAGTTGGACTAAAAATTATCTACATTGTCATACTCTCCTACATTTACAATTCTGCAACATCTTTACTTTTGCTGCTCACTTTCAGGAAAAAGATACTAATAATAAAAACAGGAATGCAACATGCAGCGCCAATTTCTCCCCAAATATTTACAACAATGTTCGAGGGCAATTTCAATTTGCGATGAGAACAAAATAAAATCAGGATTAATAAGAGATTTTAAGTCCCCTTCGCTTTTCTAATAACACTATTATTTAACTCTAAAGCAAAAGACTTAAAATCAATATCATAATTATTACAAACCACTTTCGCAGATCGACTAAAAATTAACTTTTCAAGAAGAAAATAATGATCACTTGTTTGGCAGAAAATTATAATTGAAATAGAGGATTAATTTTACAGCAAGTATAAGAATACGTTTGCATACTTAGGATAGCTTGGGACTCTTGAAAGGAGCATCAAATAGGAAAGTAGTAGAAGACATAGGAAACATAGTCACTTCTTCACAGACAACACGACTCTATCCTTAAACCACAAAGTATTTAATCAATGTTTCTTACTATTTTTAACTTATGGAAGTGAAACTTGGACAGTTAACATAAATGGCATGCATAAAATGAGAACAACTCAGAGAAGCACAAAAACGACACATGTTAGGAATAACACACAAGGACCATAAAAGATATACATGGATAAGAACGCAAACGCGGTTGACAGGTATAAAAGAGGAAATAGTTAATTAGTTAATTCTGCCAGTAGTCTCTTTATAAATGTGGACGAAAGATGAGGAAAACTGATTTTACAAAGGGTTTCATAGTATTATTGCATTTTTTAGCATATTTTATACAATTTTCCAACAAATGTAGCAGATGACGTAATTTAATGCCAATATTTTATGTATAATCAAGTTTCTAGTCAAAATACTGCATGTAATCACTTTCTTTTAGCACTTCCATGCCTTCTTAAAGAATTTATCATTAATATTTTAGTGAAATATGATTACATCCTGTACCGGCTTTTTAGAAAAATGTACCCCGCCCCCACACACACTGAAACCAAGTGTTATTTAATCATATTAAAGAATCACCGTTCGAGGTACATTGGACAGACAGTCAATGTCCGCCATTGCAGTGGCGCTTTATTTATGCCTATGTCATTTGGTCATTATGTGATTTGCTGAGACAGTGCCAAAGTGTTCTTGCGTTCCAGGAATCAGGCATCTAGAAATATTCTTGATGTGTCTGTATAGCCTCCCTATCGAATTTCCCAATTATTTATTTGCTCTTGAAATTTGTATTAATTTTATCAAGTCTCCTATTTATTATTATCATTATTATTTTATTACTATTATTATTATAGATATATATTTTGGGGGTAATGATTGGGATCTTACTACCGATCTGCACTCAATTAATATGGCTCTATTTCTCAATAGAGGCCTACTGATTAACGTGGGATCCGAACCGCGGTTATCCAGAGTCATAGCCAAAAGTTTGAGAATATTTTTTCATATAAGAAAATAACTACAAAGAATCAAACGTTGCATTTTGTTTTAGTATGTTTGTATCATAATTTGAAGGTGAAATATACAAAAAAAATAGAGTCCCCCACCCCTCATTTTATTAATAAATGCAGTCAATTGATGAGCGTAGTCAATATTTACCATGGTGTCCCTCGTTCTTCATGGCTGCTTCCATTCACTTTAGCACGCCGGAGACCAAATTTGTAGTAATATCTTAACTGATATTGATCCTATTTTTGTTCAATAAGAACCCACAAACCCTCACAATTGGGTCGCTTGTATTTATCAACCGTCAGTTTGATTATCGCCCACAAATTCGCTATTAAGTACAAATCTGGCGAATTTTCAGACTCAGGTTCCAAAGGTTTGATGTTACTTTCAGCCAAGAACTTTGTTATTGTTTTTGCTTTGTGACAAGGCGCACCACCATGCTGAAAATACAGTTATCATCCCCAAATTACTACCTAACTGTAAGCAAAAGGTGATGAGGCACGTTTTGGTACCATTTTGAGTTGATGGCAGTGTTATTGAGTAAAGTTGTTAGTGCACGAGTTGCCTTGGATGAGAAGCAGCCCTCGACATGTAGAATGTTCTGATGTTTCACCCTAGCCACGAAACAGGACTCTTGAAAGCGCTCTCATTTTCTCCTCCTAACGATGGAGCTTCATCAGAGAATATCACTTTGCCCCAGTTTTCAACAGACCATTTATTATATGTCCTGCAAAAGTGGAGCCTATTTATAAGGTTCATCTTAGTGAAATGAGGCTTGATCGCACTTTTTCTCGACTTGAGACCTTTGTCGAAAAGTCTGCCTCACTGTGCGTGATGAAGCGTTTACACCTGCCTCTTTCCAATCGTGAGCAAGTTTGGCACTGGAAGCAACCCGATTCTTGAGCTGGGACCTTACCAGGAGACCATCTTCGCGTTCATTTGAAACTCTTGGGCGTCCAAACGTCTTCTTCACATGAGTTTAACCGGTCTTTTTAAAGTCACTCATGATCCTAAAGATGGTGCTCCTTGATGCGATGCCATTAGTAACTATCTCCTTGTATTTCAGACCACTTTTGTGCAGAGCAACAATGTTTGTTCGCTTTTCTTTCGAAAGAACCATTTTTGTAATTGAAAAAGATTTATTTTTACCAAAAAATAATACGAATCGATTATATTTACACACCATCATTCATTTAACTAATATTTGTCATCATTTTAACCTTTTGATCGAGTAGCAAAACTCGAGGGCCTGAAATTCACCTCTTATACGAACAGAACAAGAGCGCGATTTTGGATTCAACGAAGGAATGCAGCTTTTTCTTATTATTTCAGAAATTACTTTTTAATAAACCTGTAATAATTTAAATATTAGAATAATTATTCATATCACTTAAATTATAAAAACGAATGAAAATAAAATATATATTAGTCTTAAACTTGTGACCATGACTGTATAGTGTTTTTAATTTTTACTTAATATGGAAAAAAAGTGAGATGTTTCGGAATTCGCCGTTTATACTTTTAGAATAACATTTTATTACTTTTAACGAGAGTAAGAAGGCAACATTTCTTTGTTAGTTCAAAGGGTCCTTTTTTTGCATACGTTTCTAATAACGAAGAGAACGTTTTTTCAGCAAGATGCTGTTAACACCCCGCTTCACTGTTATTTGCAGCTCCAAAGAACGCCTTCGCAACCTGTGATGCTCGATGGGAAGACCAGAAGGCTGTGACAGAGTTTGCTTGTAGCGTTGGTTGGAATACTCATATTAATCCTTGACATTAAAAACATGTACTAAACATGTAATAACGCGATATCATGGAGTGTTTTTGAAATATTACGCATCATATTTTGTAAAATGAGTTAAATGGTTCGTTTCAATAGTTTCGATTGCATAAGAAAGTAAATAAATCTTTTTGTCCCATTTCAGTATTCCAGTATTTATTTTTATTTAAAGCAAAAACTAACGAGGGCAACTCACGTTGAATGTTTGTGAGGAGAGATCTATAAAGAAAGAGGTGAAAATAGAGGAAGAGAGAATGTGTGTAAGATATTCATGGCAGATTTTGCAATGAACGCACCCAGGCTATGATGTTACCATGGCAATGGGAAGCTCTCTTGACACTGCATCAAGCACCCATCGGGAACGCTCCATATCCACGCCCCACGCAGTGTAGACGAGGCTTCCCGTTGCTATGGTAACCGCATATATATATTTATACATATGAGGAGGCAGATTCGGCGTTCGAAAGACGTGTGTGGGTGAAGGCCTTGTTGGACGTATGTCCAATTAGGATTCCATTCGGGTAACGGCGTGAGGCCATCTTAGGATTAATGAGCGCTTAAAGGATGGCCTCTGAAGTACGGCTTCGAGAACTGATTAGTTTGTTTAAGGAACTAATTATAGGAAGGGACGAAGGAATGATCGCAAAGTACGTGCGATTGGCTGCCGTCGCATAATGTTTCCCTCAGTCACAGAATATTTTAGAGTTTAGCCCTCGAAATTACCTCTCGCGGACGAAACATTTTGAATGCGAACGCTCCCGACTCAGTACCGAAGTGTCCCGCCACACTTTTGTGTTGACAAAGAAGACAAGCGCTGTTATAAAAGAAAATGCCGCAAATGGCCCCGTATAATGGACCGCAAACTAACCGCAGGAAACCGCAGAGTTTTGTCTGGCCACAATCGGAGGCATAGTGTGGACTGAAGTATTTGTAAATGGAGAATTATCATCGAGGGCAATATTCTGGGTAACAGCGGTTACCTGGAAGGTCCATTGTTTCTACATGTCTTCTTGAACCTCACGATTCATTAGAGAACAGTCCAGCTGCCACCCCATAATTAAAGCTGTCAAATGACCATGTATTTTTTTCATTCAACAAAACTTACTTACATACACACGTAGTACATATGTACTTACGTACGTGTGAGGGAGAAATGGTTTATATCTAGTAAAGCAGCTCGGAAGCGAAGGCCACAAAATTGACAAAGGCCTCAAGTGCCTTATCGTAGATGTTAATAAAAGCTTAAGAAAGATTTTTTTTAAATTAATTTAGAAAATAAAACGAAATACAGATCGTTCGAAGTGAGACGCTGAAAGCCTTGAAAAAGGCTCTTCATGAAACTGTTGATGCCTTCGCCTTTTAAGCACTGGTTATAAGCTGATGGTATAATGTGACAATACATTTCAGACCTGGGATGATTTTTAGACAACGACCCCCAATCTATGCCAGGGGTCATTATCTAGCTTTTGGGGGTTCAGGATCTAGGAAGGATCGGATCACCTGAAGAATCTGACCCCCTAAAACACCTTTGGGGGGAAGGACTCATTAAGAGAGGCAATCTGTGGGTCAGATTCTTCAGAAGAGATACTCTGGGAAGATGATTTTCACGAGGCACAATCTCTCTTTCATCTTATTTTTTATCCCCCAAAAGTTGAGAGAGTAACTAAATTTAATCTGTAATTTGATCTGTTTAATGTTACTCTGTTCTTCTATTTAATATGTACGGCTTAAAGGTAATCTGTAGTAGATACTTATATCAATAATTTAAATAAATTTATCAGAAGAGGCATTCTGGGGAGATGATATTACTAATATAAAGGCAAACATACATATTCTAATCTGCTCAAGAGATAAATCCATGCTACACAAAGGAGTGAAATTTTCACGAAAACATCATTTGACGGAATGTAAGTGGAGTATCATCACTTCAAGTGTTCAACAAAATCTTGCATTATTAGTTGTCAACTTTGTGACTTTAATTCTACTTTAAGTTTGTAATATTAACCTTATGGCTCCTATTTTTTACCTGCAGCGAAGCGCCAGGTCTAGGCGTCGCTTTTTTTTTCAAAAGGAGTAAAGTTCAATTGTACCACTTTAGAGCCATGAAATGATCCGTATGACCATCGGACAGATGGTTATTCACCCGGGAGATTTCAAATCCGCCATTAGATTTGGCGTTGGGTGGCTCCATCTAGTGGCAGAAGCCTCATTTAGCCATTCAAAGGCACTAGTAAGTGATTTGAACCATGGAAAACCATCAATGCAATAACCATTTATCATCTTATGACAAAACGCCTCAGGTTTTAAACAACTATCATTTATTTACTTCAAGAGTATAATAATCTACAAGCAATACGGTATTTACAGCAAAAAAAACTTTTAAAGCAAATAATAAATTGTGAAGCCTTTGCCTGTGAATTGGACAAAACATTCAGAAACCAAAGATGGATTCGCTTGAAAGTGTCAAGAAAAGGAGTGCAGACGGTTTCAATATATGTACAATCTCCATTGGAAAAGACTCCTTTTTTGCAAAATCCAACCTTTCAATCCCCCAAAAAATGAATTAACACCTTTGTATAACAAAAGCTATACGACAAACAAGAATTTCAGAGAAGAGTTTAATCGATTGCTACATTTTTGTCAGGGAAATTTGTGGCAATTATTTCATAGATAACCCGATTAAATTGGGAGGATCAGGACGCATAGTAGAGATTGATGAATCTTGCTTTGCGCACAAAGTGAAATATCACAGAGGAAGAGGGCCCCAAAGTTAGGTTTGGGTTTTCGGTATTGTTGATACCTATATGCCTGCACTTGGATACATGGAAGTCGCAGCTGACAGGAGCGCAGCCACTCTTTTACCCATCAATAATAATAATAATAAATATTTATAATGCGCCCTTCAGGGCTGTTAGCCCTCACAGAGCGCAGGTTGTGTAGCGAGTGTAGAGAAAGTTTAGAGGGGAGAGAAGGCAATTCTGAAGAGATGAGTCTTCAGGAGACGTTTAAAAGTAGCAAGGGAGGGAGAGGATCGGACAAAGGCAGGAAGAGCATTCCAGAGTCTAGGAGCACAAACTGAGAGGGAACGGTCACCCATCGAGCAGAGGACAGAACGAGGAGTGTTCACGATGGGAGCGAGGTTAGACCGGAGTGCCCAAGGAGTTTGACTACGGGAGAGAGCAGACGAGAGAAAAAAAGTAGTACTTCCTGGTTCAATTATTCATTTCGATGAATGGAAAGCATACGGAAACAACGGTAAGGATTTAAGCATCGTATAGTAAATCATTCTATACATTTTGTAGACCCCAAACTGGAGTTCATAGGCAAACAGTAGAATCTTTCTGAAACAAGCAGAAGGGCAAAATCAAGGCAACGAAAAAGTTGCAAAAGAGAATTTTTGGCAAGCTACCTGCACAAATTCAGGTGGCATCAGCGATTTACCGATCATTTTGAAACCTTGTGTGCGCATATTGGTGCCCAATACAATTCAAATTAACTTTTGATTGACATCCATTTATTTCATACTTGACATATAATAAAAATAAGCATTTTTGCGTATATCCTATCAATAATTAATATTTGATGTGTCCTCCTTTTTCTTTTATAACCACTTTTATGCGTTTTTGCATACTTGAGACTAAGTTGGCACAGGTGGTTGGCTCAATTTTCTGCCACTCTTCATAAATTTTAGCTGTTAATTCACTTTTGATGAACATTTGTGCACCCTCACTCTTGTGTTCAAGTGTGACCACAAATTTTCAATGGGGTTGAGGTGTGGAGATTGAGAGGGCCATTCCATCAACGTCCCCCCTTTCTTTTGAAACTAACCCTTTGATACTCTAGATGTGTGGCATGGAGCATTGTCTTGTTGGAAGATTACCCCTCCTGGCATGATATCATTGAAAACTTTACCCAAGCAAGGTTGATAAACCTGGTTTAACATGATGGTGTAAGTGTTGGAATTCATTCTGCCCGCACAAGTGAACAACAATCCTCCACCTGAAGACGACATGCAGCCCCAAGCCATTACACTTCCACCTAGAAATTTCTCTGTTGGGACAGCACATCTCGGGTCATAAGCTTCCCCAAATCATCGACGAACATAAACAGTTCCATGGGTTCCAAAGATCTGAGGAGAAATACAAATTTTACAGATCATTTTTTGTATCCAATAAAAATGTGTAGAACCGTAGTAAATTGGTGGAAAGTAATGTGGAAAAGCTACCTAAAAGTTGCTTTCATCAGACCAAATAACTTTAGCCCAATCATCAGTCCAATCTTCATGCTCTTTTGCCAAAGACAATCGCTTCTTCTTGTTCACCTGAGACAGCCACGGTTTCTTTCTAGCCTTACATCCTCTGAGCCTAACTTCTAATAACCTTCTTCCCCCTGTGCGTCTTGATATCTCATTTTTTGTTGATGCCTGAAACCCAGCAGCTACATCAGAAGCACATTGAATGGCAGAAAATTGAGCCAACCGCCTGTGCCAACTTAGTCTCAAGTATGTAAAAACGTATAAATGGTTATAAAAGCCAGAGGAGGACACATCAAATAATAATTATTGATAGAATATTCACAAAATGCTTATTTATATTATGTCAAGTATGAAATAAATGAGTTTCAATTATATTCTTTACTTTTGCATACCTGCCCCATAATTTTGGTCAAAGTTGTATATACTCGTAACTTGGAGCCTCCCAGACATTTGTTAGTCTTCATCTGATGCTTTATATTGTTTTGGCTCTCTCAAACATTTTCTAGTCTTCATCTGCAATTGTATCTAACTCCTCATAATCACCATCAACAGCACCAAATTCTATAAGTACTTATTGTCAAATAAAACACCTCAAACATGGAATTAAAGTCAAACTATGAAGACTGACGAAACACCCAAAATTAAATAACTGGCCCTTTTGAATAATTTTGATATGTTAAAGCTGAAATAAAAGATTTTCATTACTATTTCTCATTTTAATTTATTATATAATCATTAAGTATACATTATTTTTAAATTTACAAAGGCTAATATTCATACTAATACTTTGTAAGACACCTTTTATTTTATATAGCGAAGAAATGCGATGTAACATTGAATAGATAAGAGATGCATTTGAGGCTTGTATGTTCGTATTATTTGGCCACAGCCGAATTAACGCTTCTATTGGTTAAATTTTATTTGTTATATCTTTCTTCTTCATTTCTAAGTTTAAAATTATTCATCTATTTTCTATGAGGTTCATATCTGTTCTGTTTCCAGCCCGTGGAAGTGTTCGTGTTTCCTTCAAAAACTTTATGACCCTCGTACTTTTATGACAAGGAGCCTCATCCTTCCTGAATCCCTAGTCCCTTATACCGTCCGTACCTTACTTTAGTACCCATTTACGTAAATGAGGAAGCTGACGTGATTCTACTGCCTAGTGCCATAAACAGACGCGCAACATCAGACCATGCGCTTTGTCCGATGTATGACAGTTTAATGGGCGAAATTTGTTTAAAGAACCTTTTCCTGATCTTAGCCGAGCATCCTGGAATTGACACTAAACTGAATGATCGATTCGTCACTGAAAATGATCTAATGAAAATTAAGTGATGCATTAGATTTGCGTTTTGAAATCAATACAACCCAACATTGGAACTTTTTGTCTCTCATTCTTGTTTTTCTTCGCTTCCCTTACTAAATTACTGTCATCTCTCTCGGTTGTACTTCATTTGCCACCACAACACTTCTTTTTTTATGGAGTCTAACGCTCACTACTCTAGAATTTCTGCCTCAGTAATACCTCAAATTCACTCTTGTTTCTCCTGTGCCTACGAGAACAATAGTGAGACTCTTATGCACTGTATCAGGTACGTCCGAGGCAGTGTCGAGAAGGCTTATCATTTATATAGTAAAATGGCCTGAGAACAGAACTCATCTTCAAATAGGAAACATGTTAGACTCCTCTTAACGCTTTGACCATGAGTTGGGCCATATATGGTACACCGATAGTCACAAATAATAGATCCCTACTGGGTTTTTTGTTGAAGGAGGGGGTAGATATCGCTCTCATAGCTTCAACACGTAAGGAAGTCGTTCATAACATCTAATACCCGTATAAGCTACTCTTACCTCTTTGGCAGCCATCTCAGTCAACGTATTAAATGGGGACAACTAAAACCGGTTAGTCGGTAAACACATGAGATCAGTTCAGATGAATCAAACCCGAGCCACTTTCTTCACACGAAGAAAAGCCTCTAATTAACGCTTATATCTGAGTCTCTTTCCTCCCCTCTCGTTGCTACCATGGTAACGGTCCGCTGCTAACAGCTTCCTCACTCCATTTCAAGGTCGCAACTCATCCCCCTGATTCTTCATCGTCGATGTGACTCTGAACCGAAGCGACAACTCGATTGCCTTGCAAGTTTTACACTCGCATTTCTATTAATTTACCAAACTTAAAAAAACATTTAATTTACCCTCCGCGTTAACAAAATTTAACATACAGTTAAAAGCATAATTCTCGATTCGCATATAATTAGTGTTTTCAGGACTTAAAGAAAAGTTAATAAATTCTGTGCATTCAAAGCGATTTAATTCGCAGTAGCAATTTTCACTAAGGTGAAAATTATATCCTATATTTAATCAAATATCGTTAAATTAATTGTTTTTATGTCATACAGCACAAAACCCAATCTTTTTCCTTGCAACTTTTCTGAGTAAAAAGGAAATATATTAAACGTCGTCAAAAACTCACTCCGAGACGGAACGAATTAAGACAAAAAAAAAATAAGCCCTACTGACATATAAGCTAGTGCCAGCAAAGCCAATGGTTCTTACAAATTTAATGTCCTCAGCTGGGCACATTTGGTGCCAAAATCGGGGACACATCTGATATTACTACTTCATTGTTTCATTGATGCTGTATTGCTATGTGAGATGGCGGCTTCCTTCCACCTCTTTTCCTATAGCAATGCAAGGACCTAGTTTTTCTTCATTATTTTTAGTTTTACAGTAAAAAAGTTGGTTAAATATTATTACACAAATTTCAATCATTTTGTCTCTATAAAACAGTCATTTTAATGACTACACCTTTTAACATAACAATTTAATGCATTTCAAGAAGCTTGGCTTTCCCTCTACCACAGACTAAAGTAACTAATCTATCTACAGTTTCAGCAGCATCACCTATAATACCAAGAGTTACTTTGCTATCCCCGCTGTACAGTCTACGGAAAATCACTCACAAAGCTTTATTTAATATCATTAGCGAATCAATCCGCTCGGTGCTTCTTTCTTTCTTTTGATTAGAGTACTCCTACTCAAAACAACATTATGTTGCATGCAAGAGCTTCAGCAGCAGCTGAGAGTACCCTAACTACATTGTTAATTCATTTGATATTAGTTTTAGTTTGAGGAGAGTTGTATTTGTGGATAGTTCTGATATTTTGTGAGTTTTGAAAGGACTATCAGGCAAGTGTTGTTCGTCCGCCATACTCTGGTTGCTGCTGCTACATAAATACACTGTAGTTGAATCTACTTCCTTTAGAACTTCTTTTTGCTTAAGCTGCATATAACTATCTTCTCTTTTTTTGCTTTTTTTTTGGCAGGTAGTGTGTTTTGCTTCTTTTTTCTCTTTTGCCTTTAAAGAATAATTTAGCTTCATTGAGGATCATTAACAAAGCATTGGCGTGAGCAATGTGAAAATTTGGTGCTCTTCCAATACGTGATCAACCAACTAGTTTATCTACCAACTTTTTTTAACTACACTTTTATCGTAAGATAATGATTGTTTAAGTTTATTAGCAAAAATGCATGTTAAAGCAAAAATAATATCACAATAAAACATAATTTTTAATATCAGAGTACCTAACCTAAACTAACCTAACCTAACCTAACCTAGGTTACGTTACGTTACGATACGTTAGGTACTCTGTTTTTATGAATGTTAAAGTTGTTTTCCACTCAATATAAAAAATTATGTTTTATTGTGTTCTTATTTTTGTTTTAACAGGGATTTTTCGGCATAGCCGACGAAACAACAAACAAGCCTATTTCTTTGTTAATTTAAAAAATAAAAAAGAAACAACAAAAACGAAGCAAGGAAATTAGCGATATGAGCTTCGAAAGTTGGTTAGAAAAAGTGACGCACAACTTTAACACTCTCAGAAATGTTAGCCACCAACGTTAAGAAAAAGGGCAATAGTTATACAGTAATCCCTATCTTAAAGAGTACCTCTCCGTACCACCCTTGTTTTTTTTCAGAATTGAGTCTATGAAAGTTGTCATGATGGTGTGACGCGCCTGGGGAAAAATATAGATAGAGTTACGTTTGGTCAGCTAGAAATGAAATGATAAACCGAGGCGGCGTATCAGAATACCAGGATAGAAAAAAATAGATATTAAACAGGAGAGAACCAAAAAGCAATCCTTGCGGAATACTAAAACGATAAGAACAGATTGAGTGTGGGATGAAAGGACCGAACGGAACCAGTAAAGAACATATCCAGAACCCTCCGTGTATTCATCAGGTATAGGAGGTATAGTCATAAAGATACCAGCTCTTTATAGAGGATAGAATTGAGAGGTTAATTCCTCAGAGGACACGGGTGCAGAAGAGATTTTGTGTTTGAGGAGTGAGGATAAGTAATATATCGAGAGTTTCGGAGCTCTCCTACATGTTATGGACCGCCTTATTTTTCCTACATGTAATGGACCGCCTTAGCTCTCCTACATGTAATGGACCTCCTTCGCCTTATAGCCAACGCTTAGCGTGCCTTGTACTTATGTACTTCTCGGCAGCATTTGTCACTGTTGACCAAACTTGTCATCTTCACTGCCTCCGTGAATTATTGGGTGGCTCAGAACTCCCATTGACTAGTTATGCTTGTATCTTTTACCTCATACTCTATCTATTCATATTTGAAATTATATATCTCAGCTTGTAGAGGTAGGTTTTTGCGTTCCGCAAAAATTTGTTCTTAGTCCGCTTCTGTTTTAGTATTCTTCCGCGTCGTGTTCTTCGCAGGAGCCGTTTCTCTCGTGCAACTTCCCTGCTTTGTGAACTGCGTTGGCTACCCATTCGATACAGAATCTCCTTTAAGCTCTTAATTCTTTCATATAAACCATGAATGCTAGAACCCCCTCTTACCGTTCCTCCTCAATAACCCTATTCTAGATATCAGAACACTATGCTTCCCTGCTGATTGTTCCTCGTATAATTCCTTTATATTTGCGCTAAGAATGTGGAATGATCTGCCTCCTGTGATGCGACCATCCCGTCCATTTGTGCCTTCAAGCGGGCCGTAAAGTCCCATCTCTCCCATCAGGTTTTTACTTAGTTGATAGACAGGACTTTGTGAAGGACCATGGATTTGAAGAGCACCATACAAAAAAAAAATATTCTATCATTATTATTATAAAAGAAAGCAGAGAAGTTGGTAAGTGTGTTTGGTAGTTGAGACCGGCATTACATGGAAAGAGATGCGTAAAAAGTTGTTAAAAGTGTGTGGATTGTTTTTGTTATCAGTGAAGATGCAGCGGGTGGGAGTTGGGCGGGAAGGGTATTGAAAGGCGCTAAATGGATGAGAGGCAGCCTTCTCAATACCATGATCAGGAGCTACCCTAAGACGCCTCTTGCAAGCTCGCCTGTTCTGCATACTTCTTAGAATACCATCGGAGAACCAAGAGAAATACCGTCGACGAGAGCATTGGGAAAGAACGAGAGTATAGATCGCCAAGGCAGGAAAAGAGGATCCAGGAAAGAGAACGGCTAGAGTCATAGAAGTCAAATATAGAGGATGGGGAGACCAGTGGAGGAAGTAAAGCGGTGATGATGAAATAGGAGGGTATATTGCTTTTACTACACCAATGATACAGGAAATAGTCTGAAATAGCAGAGAAAGGGAGGAGCTTAAGTTTGTAGAAAGTAGGGAAGTTTCAAAGATGATTTATGGGAGGAAGCGCGAAGGGCTTTTAAGCACCCCAAAGTGATCGGAAATCGTCATAAGAGTAAAGTTTAGGCAGAATAAGAAACTCACAGGGCAGAGAAAAGATAATTAACAAAAAATAAGCAAGGCCGAAGAACTACGAACTAAAAAAGTTAATAGGACAAATAGTATTAAGTATGAGTAAGAATGAGACTGGGGCTAAAGAGACTCAAGGCAATAAAATGCGATCAAATGGCAGGGGAGGGGGGCTGGAAGGAAGTATCCTGTTTCGTGCAAAATGACCCAAGCTAAAGAAATGACGTTAAACATGCAAAGAAGAATTAGTAAGAAATGAGGATTGTAAAAACCTAAAACCTTTATAATTTTACATTCATACATCGGGACGAGAAGGTAATGCAGGACCGTACGAACAGAAGCGTAGGGTGCAATCGCGAACCCCGTTACCAAAGGAGATAAGCGAACAAGATACTCAAAATTCACAACATTATGTATATCACTTCAACAAAGCTAAACCTCTGAAATCTTTAACATAATAAACATCGATAAGATTAGCTAGGATAACTAAGCCCCCACAACTGCAATTTGAGGAGAGGTGGATCGATAACACAAGGATAACAAATACAAAAAGAAGAAATACATATTTATATTAGAACAAAATAACACTGCAACTAAAACAAATATTAAAAGAACTTCAGCAAACTTTGGAAGATTAAAGAGTTATGGCGATATATAGGCACGAACCATAACTATAAATGATATGGAAAAGACAAAGAACCAAACACCTACTTTATAACCAATCTCCTAAACCAGTGGTTCCCAAACTTTTTCTGATCTTTACCCACTTTTCATATATGATCCTTATCCATGGCCCCGTCCCCAATCCATATATCGTGACAACAGTGACTGTCTGTAGTCCTACATTTATTTAGGACCATTATACCTGTAATTTTATTCATTCAAACCCATATTTTTTCTTTATTAAATATTGAGTCATGGAAACTTGCAATTTGCTTTTTGTCAAATCTCAAATAAACATTAAAATGGTACTAAAGAAGTAATTTGAAGCACATAAAATAATTTTTAGAATTTGAGAGTAGGGCTACCCATAATTAAAACTAGTAATTTCCAAAAACCTTTCTCCAATATACAAAAGTAGAAAAAAAATTAACTGCATAAAAAAGTATAATCAAAAGCAATCTTATCGTTTTTTTACTGACAAATTTAATAATTCTGAACGAAATCCTATCATAGGGAGTCATAAATAACAAAACCAAAAACTTTAATGGAAACATCACCTTTTCTTCTCCCAGCAAGAACCTTGATGTAAAAGTTTGTTTGTTCAAACCCCAATTAAACTCAATGTGAAGGGTGATGTTGAAAGCCATTGACCAACATCTTAATTCTTGGCTTTGTTTTACTCAAAGCACATCGTAGGTCATGCTCCATATCAAGTCTATTGCGATATTTTGATTTAATATACAAAAGTTGAGAGAATGCAGCCTCACAGGAATAGGTTGATGCAAAGGGTAGTAGTTGGCGGAAAGCTAAGTTACATAAGTTTGGGTATTAAGCTGCCATTGATGACCAAAATACAGTGAGAGATTCCGTTTCAAACTTTATTTTGGCTCTTGTACATTCCTGAGGTGTCAGTAGTTCAATCTGGCCATCATCATTATCATCAGGTATGCATGTCACTGGAGCAGTGAAGGGGAACCTTACAACCCGATAGGTTTGGTTTTGGATATCTAGGAAGTACCTTTTAAATTCACCCACTAAGGCTTTAAGATGTTGAACAATCAAGTTCTTTGTAGCAGTATCACACTCCTCTGCAATGTCTGACACTGTTTTCAGCATTGCTAAGTTTCCAATTTCAACTTTCCGCCTCCAATTCTCCATCTTATGAATGAAAGCTTTAATTTTATCCACAAAATCTATTATCAAAGTTTCTTTCCCTTGGAGTTCAAGGTTGAGTGTGTTCAACTGTTTAACTATGTCAACAAGGTAGGCTAGCTGTATTTCCAAGCCATATACAGACCATGCTGACAACAAATCTTACTTGCCCTGTACCTCAAGAAAGAGTCTGATCTCTTCTTTGAGCTCAAATACACGCTGAACTACATTTCCTTTGGATAGCCAGCGAACTGCTGTATGAAATAAGAGGATTTCATGAGCTGCATTCATATCACGGCAGAGTTTCTTGAAAAGACGTGTGTTAAGAGCACTACCTTTTACAAAGCTAACTGTCTTTATAATGGTATTCAGGGTTTTCTGTAATTCTGAGGGTAGGGTTTTTGAAGCAAGAGCTTGCCTAAGGATCATGCAGTGGAGAGGTATAGCATTTGGTGATTTTTGTATAACTCTTGAAAGGATACCTAACTTAGAACCTAACATGGCTGGAGCCCGTCTGTGCATATCCAACAGAGACCCAGTCGAGACCATTTGCTTCAAAGAATTCTGAAAGTTTCTGCATTATAACTTCACTTTTTGTAGATTGCTCGAGAGTTTCACAAAACAAGAACTCCTCCTTCATATCCTCACCATGAACATACCTAACAAAAACCATGTGTTGTGAGCAGGAGTGGGCGTCAGTGGACTCGTCGAGTTGAATACGGAACAATCCAGCTTCTTTAACTTTCTGTATTACCTGTTCTTTGATATCATCTCACATAAGAGATATTCGGCGTTGCACTGTATTATTTGAGAGATAAATAGCACTCAGCTTTTCAGCACTTTTTTCACGAAAAACAATATTGTCCATAGTTTTTGGCACATGGCAAAATTAACTCCTCCCCAATGGCGTGATGTTTCATTTTCTTTGCTCTGTCAAGGGATACCAAAAATGATGCTTCCACTAATGCAGCATTTTGTTGGTAAATGGAACCGCTGGCACCAAGTCGTTGTCTCTTCATATTTAATTCCTGTCGACCAAAGAAAGAACGATCCTTGCCAACATGTTGATGAAAATGTGTAATTACTAGGTGTAATTTAAGCTTGCTAGGCATCAGTGATTCAGCGGAGAGTATTTTGTGACAAATCACACACTGAGGCTTCATTACACCTGTATCATTAATACTTGTAAATCCAAAATCCATATAGTTGTCATCGTATTTGCGTTTCTTGTTAGAAGCCATCACAGAGGGATCTGAAGCGGAAAGAAACACTGTTATAGCTAAATGACATCACTCATAATGAGCCTACAAAAGGTCAATATGAAGCTTCACAATACATGAATATTTGGTATGTAGTGGATTATCCATGATAGGAAAGATTATTGCAATTGATTTGTGTCTATATTTATATTTTTGTTTTTATATTAAACATAATGTCTTTGGTAGTCCAGTGGACTACCCTATGAGAGGAAAGATTATTGCAGGTGTTAGCTAATTTGACTTTGCCATTTGACCAGAAAATAGCAAGCTTCACAATACATGAATATTTGGTATGTAGTGGATTATCCATGATAGGAAAGATTATTGCAATTGATTTGTGTCTATATTTATATTTTTGTTTTTATATTAAACATAATGTCTTTGGTAGTCCAGTGGACTACCCTATGAGAGGAAAGATTATTGCAGGTGTTAGCTAATTTGACTTTGCCATTTGACCAGAAAATAGCATTCATTAAATTCCTTAACCAATCACTTTTTTTCTAAAAGCAGATGACCTCGATAGGCCCGAGCCTAGTGGCTTTTTATTATATGAGCTTTCCTAATGTTCTAAAAAGAGTAAAAGCGTCTTTAAACAACATTTTCAAGTGGTTCATAACAATGAGAAGTTGGAAGGAAATAAAATTTCAGGTTACTAAACTCTCAAAAAAACAAAAACATTTCATGGATTGTGCAAAAATACAACATATATTTTTTCCTTCTTTTTAATACACTTCATGATGCAAAGCTTACTTACCATTAAATTGGTATTGATGGGGGCTTAAGTCCCAATAATACGAAAATTGGCGCAAACAGATTATTTGTGGGAGGCACACATGGACAAAGTGTTTGCTTTTTTAACTGTTGCCTCTAAAGTGGGACTGTGGACTGGTTGATACTCAAGATTCAAGACCAGGTTCTCATACAGAAACCATAGCATAGGAAGTATTAAATAAGTTATTGAGTGAAAATTATTTGGTATCGAAATGCATCCCAATGAATTATTTTATCAAGAACACAAAATCATATATAAAAATGGAATTACACCGAATAAAGAAAGAATGAGGCATATTACTCATGCGTCTGGTAGCAAGGCATTGTTCAAACGTATACCAAGTACAAACATACCTGTTTTTCTGGCTCGCTCAGCTGCTGACTGACTGTTCTAGTGTGGTGGGGCTTGGGATTTTTAGTGTACATAAACTCAGCTTGTGGCCCCCTAAAATTGCTGTATGGCCCCCAGTTTGGGAATCTAGGTCCTAAACCATGAGCACCTTACCACAGGTGGGCCTATTTTAAGCCTTCAGCTACTATACTACAAAAAGTTGTATACTTAAATGTACCATCTGCCCCTTGTGTGGTACACAATTTAAAAGATTTGTGGTTTGACACAATTGAAATTATGCTACATCTTGTGTTCATTTGTTGCAAATAAAATTATACCCCTTCAAAACGGTTGGGATTAGGAACTTTGTTGTCAAGCTCTCCTCGTTCTTCGAGCCAATTCTCTACCTCCCTCGGCTAAGAATGTTTCGAGTAATTTTTTAAGTCAAGCACTCTAGATAAGCCTCAAAGAGGACAAAATAGAATAACCGAAGGGGATAAAAATTTGACTAATTGGAAAATAATTGCAAAAGTTTTAAGTAAAATTATATCAATTGGAAATGTAGGGGATTCAAGCATGTTAAAAAAAATAATTCTTCTTTCTTCTAGTATTGGTTTAAACCACTCGGCAACCATTTAGATTCCTAGAAAAGAATGTTTAAGAAGAGAACCTTTGACAGCAAAGGTTTGAATACACCCCATTTTAAGGGGTTTAATTTGATTTAAAAACATGTTACGATTATTTTTCTATTTGTTATATTATTAGCCCGTTCGATTATTCCGTGTTTCTATCCTTGGTGCTAACCTGCAATGCTTGACTTATAAGGATGATATCATCTTTGCCTTATAATCAATGAAGAAAAGAGTGGGAAAAACGCTAGACTAGTTGCTCAGGTTGTAGAGAAAGCTGTCCCAATCACTAGCGCGCTCGTTCGCAGCAACCTTTAGCTACATGCCCAAGGACATAGCAGAAGAAAATCTCAATATTGCCCGATCTGATGCTACGAACTGATGTGTAGGTTTCAAAGCCTCAAGGACATTTAACGCGCACTCGGATCCGATATAGATTACTAAACAGTATTCGAACCGGGAACGACGCGGAAATCTCACCTATCGAGCCGAATATTGTAACCAGGTAGCGTAGGAGCCAACTCCCTCTTACGAGTTGGAGCCATCTGTGTACACCCCAAGTTCAAGGAGAGTTTAAAATTCAGGAGCAGAGGTGTGGTGACAAACGTTTGAAGGTGGATTCTACCAGGGTGTATCCTGGGCAAAAATAGCGGGCTTCCCGACTCGAGAGCTAGACCATAATCTAGACAAGTTTCCTAGGCCCGAAGCCAAATGTCTAAGGCATTGTGGTGTCCTTATTCTGCATAAGCATCGTCACGATTGACCAGGAATGAAATGAAGGCCACTGGCGAATGAACGAGACGTTCGATCCGCGCGTACAACCACATTATGCACGACGTAAAGCAACTAGCATCTTCCTTGCGAAGCCACCAGTCGCTAACCAGAGACCACTGAGATCGAATCTACCATTCAACTGAAGTTAAGTGTCGTAGAATGACTCCCGACGATACCATATATCACTATTCGTTGAGGGAACTTCCTTAATTATCTTTAGAGTGCGTTACTGTCTGGCGGCCGATATTATGTATCTTCGATATGCTTAAGAAGTGGAACTGAGCTCAAGGATAATAATATTGCTATCATTAATAAAATAGAGTTTTATTAATAATAACTATCAACAATACACAAAAACGGAAAATATTGACATAAACAGAATGGAAAGGGTCGTGGAGACTCGGGCTAATCCGAGGATTTAAATGATCTAAAAAGGTAAAACAAATATCGAGTTAAAGAGATGGGATGGTTCGATAAACCATTTAAAGTACAGGATAGAATTGACAAAAGGGTTAAGTACTCAAAGGTGACGTTTGGCTTACGTAGCTTTTGCACTAGTGGTGCAGAAGAAGGTGGCGCGAAGGAGTTTCGGTCCGCTGGCGAGTTCCAGCCGAAGGGGGGGGGGGAATAAAAGGATCCTGACGTGGCGTCTTGGGAAGGAGAACCGTTTCTCAACGAACGGCTTGAAGAACAATGGCTGTTCTAGGTTGTTCTCTTCTGAATAAAGGGGGGATGAGAACCGTCTCTTGTCTACGGGCTCAAGAACAATGGCTGTTCTAATGTTGTTCTCCTCTGAACAACAGGGGGGGGGTGAGAACCGTTTCTTGTCTACGGGCTCAAAACGAACAATGGCTGTTCTAATGCTGTTCTCCTTTGAACAACAGGGGGGGGGATGAGAACCGTTTCTTGGCGAAGGGCTCAAAACGAACAATGGCTGTTCTAATGCTGTTCTCCTTTGAACAACAGGAAGGGATGAGAACCGTTTCTTCGCGAAGGGCTCAAAACGAACAATGGCTGTTTTAATGCTGTTCTCCTTTGAACAACAGGGGGGGGGGAAGCCTTGGGGACTTGGCGTCACGAAAGGTTCGAACCTTTGGCACTCAAGGAATATTGTCCTCCTTCTGGACAAGTGATGGTGAATCTCGAGGTCGAGGTCCCTTGGCGCACAAAGGGAGAGAGGGTCGTGGTGATGTTTCGCGACGAAAATCTGGACCTCCAATCTGATCTTAGTGGTAAAGTTTCCATATAAATAGCCAGGACATCTCCTTGGCGTGGGGGACAATGGAGTGGAAGCTTGGAGGGAACGCACAGCCGGGCCGGAGAACAATGCCTTATCTGCTCATAAGCCTAACTCGATCTGGCGAGGTCGGCGTATGGGGGCGAACGGGGGGACGATAACCTCCTTGTTTAAACATTGACATCCGGTAGCTGTGATAAGACTCCAAGCCTCGAATCGAAGATGCACGTGGGCAGCATCGTGGTTTTAAATAATATGGGATAGGAGTTGAAATTAACGCAGCTTCAACTCGTTCTATCACACCCCTCCATTCCAAGGGAAGTTGTCACTTCGAAAAAAAGAGAGAGAAGGGACAACGATAGAGCTCCGTTGTAGGGAACTCGTTTTCTTGTACCAACCGTACCTTCCTGCACCTAACTAGTATTACCTCAATACATATGATTATTTTAATCTTTAGATTACAGGGGAAAATAACCTTTAATACAACTTAATCAAAGAAAAAAAAGGCATGGAACAATGAAATGATATAAAATTAGTACATACGGGACAAAATCATTTATACGTAAATTAATGGGTACAAATATATATACATACAAAAAAAATAGACATTGAGCGTTACAAAAGTCAGACATATTATACATTAATTAATTATATGATAAGAGAATCTTAATTTAAGTCGTACAAGACGGTATATACCTACAGGGAGATACTAATCCTATGAATACACTTACTCTACGCTATTCGGTATCGCATTTCTACTGAGGGCGTCAGAGCCCTGGTTATCGGAACCTTTTATCTAATTTATTTTAAACTGATACTCTTGCAAGAGTAAACTCCAGCGCATGATGCGGCCGTTGGAGTATCGCACATTCCTAATATAGGCTAACGGACGGTGGTCGGTTCCTATTTGAAATTCTTTACATATCAAGTACAGCTTGAATTTGTCTATGACCCAGATAATTGATAGAGCTTTCTTTTCTCTAGTGGCATATCTCTTTTCGCGTGGTAATAATTGACGACTAGCATATGCAACTGGATGACTCGTTCCGTCATCCACGTATTGAAGGAGTACACCTCCAATGCCTTCGTTGCTCACGTCGGTCTTAACCCCAAAGGATTTTTCCGGGTTGGGCAACTTTAAAATGGGGGCAGAAATGAACTTACTCTTGAGCTGATTAAAATGGGAAACAGCGACATCATTCCAACGTAAACGATCGGGAAAATTCTTTTTTTGAAGGGGGCATAGGGGGGCCGAAATTGCAGCGAAATTCGGAACAAATCGCTGATAGGGAGAAGCTGATCCTAGGAACGATCTTAATGGCTTCTTTGTAATCGGGAGGGGCATGTCGGCGATTGCCTTAATCTTGTTCTCGTAGGGACCTAACTTGCTTTGTCCTATTTTGAAACCCAAATATTTGATGGTTTCGTGGGCAAAATGGCATTTGCTGGGGCCAATGCTGAGGCCATTTTTACGCAGTCGCTCGAAAAGAGCTAATAGGGCGGGTAAATGGTGATTCCATTTAATTAGTTCTTGTAGCTGACTCTTCTGACGTGGTGTCAGCTGCGCGTCACTATCCAGGTCAGAGGGTTCCAAAGACTCGCCTGGTAGGGAAGGAGGAGGGTAATCGGCATCAGGTTGGATGCACACTGTCTGGATTACATTAAGGGACTCCGCGGGGCAATCCTCTTCAAGCGCCGATGCTTCGTCCAGTTCTACGAAGGTATCTCCATGGGCGCGTTGGGGGTTCTTTTTTCTTGGGGTCCAGGGACAGTCTCCGTGTCCTTGTCTGGGGCCTTATGACCTAAGGCTGTTAGTGATTCACACTCCTTTTGTGCCGTCCTAAAGTCCTGGTTAGGGGTCTCCGAGAAATCGGACGGTATCGGGGTTCTGATGGGGACGGGCTCCTGGGCTTCTTTCTTATCTCGGCCTTGAGGAAGGGCGGCCTGAAACACAGGGTCGAAACTTACTTGGGGGCTCTGCCCTATAAGTACGGAACAGAATTGTAGGGGTGCTACAATGACTTCAGCCCAGCCATTATAATATTGACACTGCAGGTAACATCTAACGACGGGGAATCGGTTCACCCGCCCAAGGTGGTCATGTACCACCGCAAATTTTTCGTGGTTAGAGGCCACTGGGAGGAGTTCGTCGGACACGATGAAACACGTACATCCTGTGTCCCTGACGAGAGTCGATACTCGACAGCCGTCCACGCTGCCCTCCTCATATTTCAAAGTTCCTGATGAACTTTTATCAAAACCAAAATTTACCTGGTGGCCTGACGGAGGGGGAGAAGTTTCTGCTTGGGTCTGCACCACCGGGGGAGCCGGGGTTGCATTAATCTGGTGAACTTGGTGGGCTGGTCCGCTTTTAAGTCTAGAATTTTGGGGGCAGTTCCAGCTCATGTGGTTTTCTACACCACAGGTGAAGCATATTATTGGTCGCTTCGGGAAGAGAGATGGAGGAGAAGTCTTAACGGGAGGTTTGGAGTCCCGTTGTTGGTTTTGGGGAAAGAAGTTTTGGGGTTTTACGGGGCTCGGAAACTTTGTCAGCTTTCCTGGGAAGGAGCGCGAATCCTTCCTTCTTTCTTCTCGTTGGATTTCTCTTTCTCGTTCTTCTCGTTGTATTTTTCTTTCTCGTTCCTCTCGTTGTTTTTCTCTTTCTCGTTCTTCTCGTATTTTTCTTTCTCGTTCTTCTCGTTGTATTTTTCTTTCTCGTTCTTCTCGTTGTATTTCTCTTTCTCGTTCCTCTCGTTGTTTTTCTCTTTCTCGTTCTTCTCGTTGTATTTTTCTTTCTCGTTCTTCTCGTTGTATTTTTCTTTCTCGTTCCTCTCGTTGTATTTCTCTTTCTCGTTCCTCTCGTCGGATTACTCTTTCCCTTTCTATTTCTTCCTTTTCTCTTTGAAATTTTGCTTCAATCCGAGCTAAATTAATCTGATGGTGAAGGTCCACTTGTCTTATCCATTCCTCTCTTATGTACTTAATTAGTTCTTTTCCGGAAAGTCCCAAGGATTCTCCTTGCGCTTTAAAGATTTCAAACTGAGTCATCTTTGCACTTGGGGGCGCACCAGTCAACCAACTAAAATTCCTTGCAACAAGAATTATGCCTCTATAGAATTAGCCTACCTAAATATGGGCACTGACCTATTCGTACTTGGTTTCTCAATCTAAATAACCACTGACTAAAATCACAAAAAAACACAAACAAATTATTATAACCGTTCCTTGAGCTACTCCAGCTTCTTAAGTTTAAAAAAAAAAGGGATAGCAATCGTTAAAACAAAAGGGAACTACTATATTCTATTATTATAACGAATAACACTATGCTTTACTCGACTGAGACCAGTGTTTGCAAAGATATAGCGTTAAACCCCACACACCTGATACCAAATTTAAATAGTATATATATATATGTCGTAGAATGACTCCCGACGATACCATATATCACTATTCGTTGAGGGAACTTCCTTAATTATCTTTAGAGTGCGTTACTGTCTGGCGGCCGATATTATGTATCTTCGATATGCTTAAGAAGTGGAACTGAGCTCAAGGATAATAATATTGCTATCATTAATAAAATAGAGTTTTATTAATAATAACTATCAACAATACACAAAAACGGAAAATATTGACATAAACAGAATGGAAAGGGTCGTGGAGACTCGGGCTAATCCGAGGATTTAAAGGATCTAAAAAGGTAAAACAAATATCGAGTTAAAGAGATGGGATGGTTCGATAAACCATTTAAAGTACAGGATAGAATTGACAAAAGGGTTAAGTACTCAAAGGTGACGTTTGGCTTACGTAACTTTTGCACTAGTGGTGCAGGGGAAGGTGGCGCGAAGGAGTTTCGGTCCGCTGGCGAGTTCCAGCCGAAGGGGGGGGGAATAAAAGGATCCTGACGTGGCGTCTTGGAAAGAAGAACCGTTTCTCGACGAACGGCTTGAAGAACAATGGCTGTTCTAGGTTGTTCTCTTCTGAACAATGGGGGGATGAGAACCGTCTCTTGTCTACGGGCTCAAGAACAATGGCTGTTCTAATGTTGTTCTCCTCTGAACAACAGGGGGGGTGAGAACCGTTTCTTGGCGAAGGGCTCAAAACGAACAATGGCTGTTCTAATGCTGTTCTCCTTTGAACAACAGGGGGGGGGGATGAGAACCGTTTCTTGGCGAAGGGCTCAAAACGAACAATGGCTGTTCTAATGCTGTTCTCCTTTGAACAACAGGGGGGGATGAGAACCGTTTCTTGGCGAAGGGCTCAAAACGAACAATGGCTGTTCTAATGCTGTTCTCCTTTGAACAACAGGGGGGGATGAGAACCGTTTCTTGGCGAAGGGCTCAAAACGAACAATGGCTGTTCTAATGCTGTTCTCCTTTGAACAACAGGGGGGGGGGGTAGCCTTGAGGACTTGGCGTCACGAAAGGTTCGAACCTTTGGCACTCAAGGAATATTGTCCTCCTTCTGGACAAGTGATGGTGAATCTCGAGGTCGAGGTCCCTTGGCGCACAAAGGGAGAGAGGGTCGTGGTGATGTTTCGCGACGAAAATCTGGACCTCCAATCTGATCTTAGTGGTAAAGTTTCCATATAAATAGCCAGGACATCTCCTTGGCGTGGGGGACAATGGAGTGGAAGCTTGGAGGGAACGCACAGCCGGGCCGGAGAACAATGCCTTATCTGCTCATAAGCCTAACTCGATCTGGCGAGGTCGGCGTATGGGGGCGAACGGGGGGACGATAACCTCCTTGTTTAAACATTGACATCCGGTAGCTGTGATAAGACTCCAAGCCTCGAATCGAAGATGCACGTGGGCAGCATCGTGGTTTTAAATAATATGGGATAGGAGTTGAAATTAACGCAGCTTCAACTCGTTCTATCACATTAAGTTTGAGCAATAAAAGGAGTGGTCAAAAAGGCAATAGGTTAGTCCTATCAACACAGGTATAATTGACTCTAATGCTGAAAATGTGCGTTTCACAAGTAGTGTGTCAGTCAAAAAAAATAATAACATGGAAGCAGTGCTAGTTTATCTCTTCTAGGGTAGAGCCATTTTGGGAACAGGTCCTGGTCAGGAAGATGATCATGCTCGCAGCTAAAGTGCATGAGCTTGGTCCTGGTGAAAGAAAACAGAAACCCGTGTAGTTCAGCATTTGGAAGGAAATGAGGAATGACCTAATGAAGTGCTCGCTCTAATGTAATCATCTCATCCAAATAAAATCAGATCGAGCTTGGAGAGTAAATATTCAGGCAACATCAAATTGATACCGTTCATGTTTACGGCAAAGACAGTTTCGCTAAAGACCACTCGCTGTGTGACACCCTCATCTTGCTCTACGAGTTCGGAGATCACTTTCCTCACTCCTTTCTAGAATCAACTATATCGATCACACGGCATCTTAAACCGTCTCCAGATCGAACAATACCGTAGTAAATATGGTACCAACGAAGAAAAGTCTCGCAAATAGCACTTTCTAGTCAAAGCAGAAGATTCGACCTCGGAAGAACTTAGGGAAGCCTCACTGTGCAGAAGGATGGCCAACAGTCGAAGTAAAATGATCTTCCCTCTGCTTTTAAAAGGTAAGCAGGATAGAGAAATATTCACCAAGAATCTAGGAAAGATACCAGATCCTGTTGAAGAGAGATAAGAGAGTTGTCAAACCTCGCCCACCCTTGTGTCGAAGCATGGGAACCAGGCTATCATCCTGCCCACAAGCGTTACCCGCTAGAATGGATGGTAATGCGCTCAGTGAAAACAGGACCTGGAGTAGTCCCCCAACTCTGGAGGTCATACATAGCTGATGGCCATCAACGAAAGTGCGACATATATAGAATGCTGTTGGTCCAGCATCTTGGCTGGAGAATGTGTATAAAGCGATCGCAAAGGATGCCCTCATGGATAGAGGATCTTAGATGATGGTTCCGCCATCTCAACGGGAGGTGGATTCTAGGTGACCTAACGTTAAATATTCTTGACGCGCTTTTAGACCTCCGTCAGGGGCCTCCTATTGAGTGGAACACGTATGCCCGTTGTAAAGAGCGGCGAGTTTGCTTCGAAACGAAAATACATATCGTTTTTCCACGACGAAATTCATATAGGGTAAAATTGCAAGGATAACTCTTATACCATTTATAGGAATCAAATTTATTTCTGAAAGCCGTTCCACATAGGTTGCTGATCACCAAGAAAGCGGTCGGAATGCAAAATAAGCCAGGCCTTTAATGAATAGAAGCCATACCCGCAAGCAGTGAGGGTTCCAGAAAAGTTCGCAATGACCTTATCTGCCACCCTAAACTCCTCGACTGATATAGAGATGTGTCATTTCCTCAAATGTAGACATCGTACTCGATCCAAGAACCACCTAAGTGACCTTTCAGGCGGCGGCTGCCCAACTAAGGAAGTTTGAACGGGGACGTGTTCGCTTCCATAGAGGTCACTGACCAGCTTCTATCCTAAGTCCCTTTGTGCACAAGGCAGTACATATACATATCGAGATAGAAAAAGGACTGGTTCTAAGATATATGCCTTAATTTTCTCACATTAATGAAACCCTTCTCCAGCTGTTCAATCAGTTTCACCTTAAACTACCCCCTCAGAATAACCGTGTACTACCCTGAGAAAGGTGTCTGTAGTTCAAATTCGAGTGAAAGGGTAGAGGACTTGGGAACTGCGTTACGGCATGACAGAACTCCACCTCAACGAAACGAGAAAATACTTTATCTCTAGGTTAAACTGCATGAGTTGCTACTGCTGAAAGGAAGTATTAAAAAGCCAAGGAAGAAGTATACATTACAACGGGTGGGAATTTCAAACCTACCAGCCCAGCCCCTGTCATGGTAGAGGGTCGCAGAATCCTTGTATCTGGTAAAGGTGTGTAGGGATGATGACACCAATTTAGTCTTTTGTAGGCTGAGATCTAGAAGTAAACCGGAGTAAACCAACCTCCGAAGCTCATCTCAGTTATCCCAGAGTCCACAATAGTTTTCCTGAAGGAAATATTTCTCCTCATCTATCTTAAAGAGCTGTCGGAGTCCTCTATAAGCAAGACGTACTCACTTGAATGGCCGTTGGCCACTCGGAGACAGACCTCCAAGAGTTAGTGGAGCGTATGGTGACGTTTCCGTTGTGGCCTAAAGGGGATTACTGGAGTATATCCGGCTAGTCACGCAAGTTTACCCCTTCTCCTGCCTAACGTTGTTCGGCTGGCGATGCGCATTTCAAGTCGATGCTATCTCGTCTTTTGGAGGGAATCGACTTCTCATTGCCTCCCGCGCTCTTCGGCTAGAGGCATTGGAGCCGAAACTTCCTTCTTGTTACTCTCCTGATAAGGGATATTTTTCGAATTTTCCAGAGGAGATCCACGATGGAGGAGCATGCCCGCTTGTTTATTTGTTTTTTTCGAAACTGTCACGCGTGGATAAGAAGTGCCTCTGGTATTGGCGGGAACATAGCTGAAGTCCTTTTGTCCGTCAGCAAGACCTGTATGTCACCCAGGAGAAGTAAAGCCCACTGAAGACTTCTGAATGGGCGCGAAAACTAACGTGCTTGTAGGCCTGCAATGGCACGAGTAGAGGGTGTTTTTATAACTGAAAACCAGAGGATATGCCTAGTTGCGTAGATTGCTACATAACAATTTCCGTAACCTCTATCTATAAAACACGGTCCGAAGCCTAGACAGTCGAAACCTCTTTTCCTAGTACATACTAACCGAAATAAATAGAGGAAGCATGGTGCTATTCACCACAATTCATTTACTTTGCTGTATTTACAACAGATTTATCATGTCTTTTCAAAGGAATTTTGTGATTAACCCTACTTTGCCTGTCGACAGGATTTACTCGTATGGCCGAAGAGGTGCAGTGGTAACTCACTTCTGTGGTAACAACGCAAATATCTCCACACAGTAACTACACCAGCCAGGACGCACCGACACAGGGAGCCGGTCCAGGTCAAACGTGACGAAGAGTGTTCGGGTAAATCAAAAGCCACCCTCTGTCCCTTATCACTCGTTTAAACTTGATTGCTACATGGGCACCCAGTTCTTTAGTAATGTCCTCAAGGTAGTACTCAAGCAATTCCTTTACAAAGTGTCCAGATATCATTCGATTTGGCACTCTGCCTGGAATTAGATTTAACGCATTAACCTGACGACCTTTTAATAAGGGGTTTCGACGTCCCCGAGGCTCCACTCTCCTTCTTACTTCTCATTTTGGGTCGGATTTTATGTTTTTTACCCTTTCTTCTCCACTTTTCGAGGCTTCCCAAGGCCGGACGAACTCGACTTGGCCTTGTCTTTGAACGAAAGGACAAAGGACCTGCCCCAGTCAGGAGCCCTCACACGAAGGTGTCTAGCACCTCTCCATCTTTTGACGTTATTATTTTTTTCATAATTTCACGGTCATTCAATTTAAGAAGACCTCTCTCAGGAGGGAGATCAGGCTTCAGTGATGTACTGACAAGCCATGATCCGCCGCCTTCCGGGTAGAGGCCACTTAGTTCCACTTGTACCATTCTTCTCTACCTTTTAGAGGATGCTGTCAATTCTCCGGGAGAAAACGCACTGGTATCGACATGTTGCTCTGAAAGTGGTGTACTGTATCCCACTCCTAAAAACATCTGTTTTATTTTAAATTGGATGCGCCCCGAAGGGAGTCATCCTCTTGAGCGAAGGTGTACAGCTGGAAGACTTCAGATTATAATGGTTCTGTAGGAGCAGAAGAGTGGAAGAGCTTGCTGGGAGATAGAGCACACCTTAGAGTTGGTACCCAAAGAGAAGTGAGTGGGATAAAGGAAACCTATCCACCTGCCGAGGGTTGTGGAAGGAAAGAGCCTACACTAAAAAGAGGTGTGTTATGGCTATCCTTTCCTCCGTGAAACCTAGAAAAGAAATAGTTTCGCTATAAAATGCTCCGCTTGAATATGAAAAATAGGTCGTGGACTCTATATTCATCGAACCGCTCCCACCCGTTCCATTAAAGATGTTCCGACCTTTCAAGGGCCACATCCCAGGGCGCTGAGAAATCTTGGTCGCGCCAGACGCAGAGCAACATCAACCATAATTTGCCCATCTGTCAGTCAAACTCCTAAAAATGCAGCTCCCAGGGAGACGAATAGGCTCAAAGAGGAACTCCTTACTTAGATTTCATACTACTCAGCTACAGAATGGACATGATCAAAAGATTTTTCTTTCAGAGACCAATCAACAGACCCACAGAGAGGAGTCTGGACTTTTAATTAGCCTGGTAGCAAACAAGGCTGTAAAGCTAACCCGCTATAAGCAGTACAGTCACAAGGACACTCACAGGTGGTTGTCATCCTATTAAATGGTTCGATGGGGTTACTATTACTCAAACTATTCATCCCCTTAGTCACATCCTAACGCCCACAACCCCTCAATCCCGATCTTTTGAAAGCTGTAAGCATTAAAAAACGTTGTTTAGAGGGGTTGCAAAACTTCTGTTGTGACAGAGCATGAGATAGCTGGCCAGATGCTTAATACTGGATATGAAAAGAAGTCAGGATTAATGAACAGATAATAGGGACTGTTAAAGAAGCGCAGATGATGTCCTAAGGGACTGAAGAGGTTTTATTTAGCTGGTGGCTGCAGTGTTGACATTTTCCGCCATAGCCTAAATTTTATTTTCACGTAGTCATCAATATCAACTTTTTTATGTTCTCTCATACTAAACTTGACACCCTCAAGAGAATAGTTGAGAAGTGATTTGTAAAGAATTGACGATAAAGAGTAAAAGGGACATGTGGAGGAGTATAGTTCAGCTAGTGTGGAAACTACCGTGGGCAGGTGTCAGGTTTAACAATCTAGCCAGTGCGTGCCCATTTGCAAGATTGAGTTGGCGAGTCTTTCAAAATCTTGAAAGTCTGCAGTGTTTTGTGTAAACATTATTACTTCTTTTCGAATGAACAGATTTTTATTTTGTGATCTTTCCTAATTTTTGTGCGTAACTATAGTATATTTTATATTTATTTCTTTCCTTTCTGCGCATAAATGTCTCCACAGAAACGAACTTGTTGCGTTTGTAGTGCGTTTTTCTGCCTAGCCCATTTCACCGGATCGTCTGACAGGTGTAGGGGTATTTAATGGGTAGGAATTAATAGGTTAAAATTGTTGCGTTTCGACGTGGTGGCCCTAAGGAGGCAGCTTGAGAGCGAGGTGGCAGAGTGAGCAGTTGGGAGTGAGCGCGAGGACTGAAGTTTGAAGGGATTAAAGTGGTAAGTAACTTGAAAGTAATATTTAAGAAATGACTTGAATATGAGAAAGGACAGATGAAAACAAAATTTGAAATAAGAAAGAGAGTAAATCAGTTGATGTTTCTTAGTCTTAACGGCGCGGTTTCTCGAAGGGTTTTGAATCGAAAAGTCTATTATCTCGATGTAAGAAATACGCCTCTCTCCTAGACCTCAATCCAGGGGTGGGAGACATGATATTTATTCCCTATAGAGTCCCTCCAAAGTGGGGAGAAGCTCGAAGCCTGACTATGAAATGTGGGCGCTCTCCGCGCTACCGTGAGATCGACCCAAAAGTTGGAAAATGCCTTTTAAGGAAAACTAAGCCATCAAACTTTTTATGGCCGGGGCCTTTCCGTAGGAGGAAGTCAGGGTTAAGGTTAATTAGTAGGATCCATGAGAAGAATAAAATATAAATACAGGCAAATCCGATCAAGTCGACATCCAAAGGCGGATAGAGAGACACAGGTAGGATAGAGCGAAAATCTATCAGTTTTATAGATGATTGCAACACAGGGATTAATACATACTTGGAATAACCTGGCTAGGTCTATCATTGGAAAAAATACAGTAAATAGTTCTGAGAATAGAATCGATAACTATAACTTTAAAATGTGATATTAGAGGACTAAGATTTTGGAAACTAATTCTATATCCATACAATATTTTCCTTATGCCTGTCCTTCGCCACGGATTTCGACTTTTTCACTTTTTTTAACGCGATTTAAGTGGATTTTATAGGGCGGGGTTTTCTGTTTCATAATTCTGGAGTATACATAGAGTATATCGCGCTTCAATTAACATAAACAACATATACTGCAATAACTAACTAAAAAATATGTTGACAATGATTTGGGAAGTGGATGGGGTAAACATGAAGATCGGCGGCACGAACGATGGGACGCAAAATATTTCGTCCCTGTTTCAATATGTTTCACCTTTTTGGAGTAAATTCAAGGGGACTGCTCGTGGGTGATTTATCACTGCGGAGGCCCCCCCTACGATGATCCTGAGTTTCAATTAATTGGGGGTCTGGGGCCACAGCCCCCAGTATATAGTCATAATTGCTTATAGAATAATGTTCTAACGTTTTTTTTAACGTTTTTATTTAACCAAACGCGCATGAATATGCGCGGGTGAACGAAACATACACGCCAAAAAATATACTTTTTCGAGCGCGCCGCCGATCTTCAGGTTTACCGTGGATGGCAAGATATTGTGTCCATTTTACAGAAATTTGCCTCATATTTGATCCGCTAAGATATTCAGTTTCAGTGACTACTTGACTGCCTCCCAACCCTTATAACTTCATACTTTTTCTTCACCTTTTCCTCTAGTGCTTTTATTCTATCTTTGCCCACTTTAAATTATAACAAAACACCCGCAAATCATTCACCAATTAAATTCTTAGGATCAAATTTCCGCGAATTATTCGCGCAACTGTTTATTAAGGTAAGCTTGTATGGCTATTTCAGAGACTTTTCGTGCGATCATGCCTTGTGTCATCGAATGGAACAAAGTAAATCACCCTAAAGGATAATTAGAACCCCATATAAGGCTACTGGACCTCTGTGCATGCCCCTATGGATAGTTTTCTATGTGTACTGACTCACCTTCAGTTACAGGGCTATATCAGATTAAGAAAATAGGAAGGTGTTACCGGGAATAATTATAGTTTTGCGTCAAGGAAGAAACGAAGCGAGGAGGCTCCTTTGTTTACGGCCGCTTCTTCAGTAATGACGTCAAGGACAAACTTGAGACACAAACAAATGCATTCAAGACTTTTTTTTTGCCTCGCCTTTAGATATCAAAGTAAATATAGCATATGGATGTAGTTACACCATAGTTCGCTTCAAAAAGGACGTTATTCAATTATTTATTGTTCACATGGTGAATCACAAAAAAGATTAACCGAACTTTGAATTAGTATTACTCAAAAACTATTAGATATGTTTTCTTCCTGTAAAATTTGTTTTGTCTAACAACTATTGATCTCTCTATTTAAAAAAAAATTAATTTGATTTCTTTTTATCATATTAATACACAAATCGTTTTGGTGAAGGCAAAAAGAAGGTTTTTCGCAGGGAGGTGAAATAATGAAAACCAGAAGTCGAAAATTAACATTTTTATGTCTCTTAATATCGAAACATCTCTACATATGGGTAATACAAATGTATTCTTTTAATTTTCTAGTCACTGTTTCCTTCCACATGTCCTTTATTTCTTTCCAAGCAACTTGATGCAAGTTTGAATTTTGAAAGAATTCTATTCGAACATTTTTATTCTTTTTTTGTTATTCCTATGATTTCCTTATGACCCGAACGACCTTCGTTTATATTTAAGCACATTCCTTCTTTTTGGTATTTTCGGACATTTTTCCAAATAGCGGACTTGGTTCGAGGATGCCTATCAGAAGATCTTGTTCAAATAAGTCCAGTACTTGTTTAATATTGCAACTCCTAATTAGATTTGTGATAACAAATACTCGTTGGTTTTTTGTTAAATGCATGATAAAAGAGGAAATCTGAAGTAGTCTTTTCTCTGATGTGTAGAAATGATTTTATATACCAATGAAAAAACATACTATTTTATGAATGAAACTAATATCAAAACTAGTTCGGAAAAAAATATTCGGTACTACATGTCGAATTATTTTTTCTTCAGATAAATTTGTCAATTTTTAACTTCGGATTTTATTATTTCACTTCATTGCGGCAACACTATTTTTTATCTCCACCAAAACCATTTGTGTATTAATATCGTAGAAGGAAATCAAAGGAAATTTTCACAATCGAAAAATAAATAGTTAGGCAAAATAAATTTTACAGGACCAAAACATATCAAATAGTTTTTGAGTAATACAAATATAAAGTTTGGTTAACATTTTTGTGGGTCCCCTTGCATATAGCCTGTCATTAATATATTAGCTTATTATGGGATCAACTCTCTACTCTTTCCTATCCTGTTCGGTGTCCTTTAATTCCTCTCAAGTTATCTTAATATCTGTCTTCCCGCCTCTATCTCTGAGGCTCTGTCTTTCTTCCATTCTTGCACGTATGTCAGTGACTGCATTTAGTATGCGTATCAGAAACGTTCGCCTCGCTTAACCGACCGTGTTATATATATATGCCACATTATATTCTAAGGTTATGACAACAAGAACATCCTAATCGACCGCCGTTCTGTGGATGCCTCCTCCAACAAATTATGTATTTTGTGGCATTTATCTTCATGAATCAGATCTTTCCTTAGGAAATACGATGACAAAGAGCACACAGTCAATGCCTAGTGTCTGGTTCTTTTGCCTAGATATTTTTAGTTCATTCAGCGAAGAATCGTCACTAACATGTTAATTCACTTGGATTATTAGCACACTATTTGGCTGAATGACGCAGAGCAAACTTGAAAAATGACATGACAATGGATCTGAATTAGGATGCAATTTATGCCTTTACAGGGTTTTTTTTTCTTAGTCTATTAAAAAAAATCAGAGAAAAAAATTGCTTTTCTTCGGGGGTTTTTCAAAAATGGTGTTTATCTTTTTGTGGGAACCATTTTCCAACCTTAAGGTTATTCACATTCATACTTTTGAATGTGTTCTTTTTATAATATATAACATTTCAAATAAACCTTTTGCGGTCGTTATACTTAATCTTTTATTATCTCCCTGTGCATTCAATTCATTTACTTTCGTCTCATCCCCTGCTCTCTTTCTCTCATTAGTGAAATTGTCCTTGTTAGACTACTTTCTATTATTTTCCTAATCTTCTTTTAAGTCATTATATTGCTATTAACGTCAAGAGAAATGTTAGTTTTCAAAGTTTTTAACCTTGTGTTTGATCTCATTGATAGAAATACGCTTGCATCAAGATGGGGTGTGAAGGAGGATTAATATGCATTCGTCCCTTGACTTTATCGAGTACCTCGGCTCGGATGATCGAATAAAATAAACCTTCCCTGGCAGGATTCCCTCGTTCCTTCTTCGTAACGCTTTTTGTAAATTCCCTAGTGCCTATCTACTCCCCTCTCTTGTATACTCTCGCTTGGTCCATGCAAAAATATATTTTATTTCATCACATGCTTGTACCGTAGAGATATTATCAGATTATAGATGGAAATAGAAAATTATTCCTTGACTTTACCAGAAATCCACCATCAGCGCGTGATGACAAAAAACATAGATCGCCAAGAGAGAAGAAAGGACAACGGTTGACGTCATACAACGGGAATTAATTGCGGCCACTTCACTCTGTTTATTGTATAGAGGTGAATCACTGGAGGCAAAGCTTAGAATGAGCGGTAAGATGCCTTGTTTCACAAGATTGTGTACATTTAAGTTGAACAGTAAAAGCCTTCGCGATGTGTTGATTAACTATTGTATATTTGGCTGGGGGTTTTTTATCTTCTTTCAGTGATGCATCAACATTAACCTCCGTCGAACTCCAAAAGAGAGCAACGTCAGTCTCTTGAAGTGTTTTGCATCGAGCAGGTAGGGAAGGGAGGAAGAGAATGCTTTCAATTCTGGACGGATGATAGCAGAGTTGCGTGACTTGTTGGAGTGACAAGATATACTCTCTATAGCAATATGGCTGTAGAACTTTATAGAAAGGCTGGTAAAATCATTAAACGAACAGAAGCATTATTTTTAAAACCATTCACTGCTTAAATTAAGTACTTAAGGGTATTCTAGGAGCCTCTCACTGATTTGCAAATACTAGCCAGCCAAACACCTTACGCCTCTATTCGTGGCAGTTAATGACAATTTCTTCAAATTATAGTAGAGACAATTTTTCTTAAATTAATAATGTATATTAAAGAATTAAGATTAGTTTTATTTTTTTAATTCAGCTATTTTGGTAGATTGGCATCATAAACACAGACAACTATTTCCAAATGTCAGGTGTAGTTAAGCAAACTTGCCTACGAAAATGTGTCTCGTTAGTTAACCGGTGAGCGTGGCTGATTTCTGACTCATTGACCTCGGTATTAACCGATATTCACCCCATTAAAAGTTAATAAATGGGTGCTGTAAGGTCCTGTTGTAAACGGTACCAGGAGGTAGTAATCGGCAATAAAAAACACAACAAAGCAACAAAAACTCTTTTCGAGGATCGGTAAATGGACATAAAAAAGGTGATTAAAGTTCCCTTAAGTGCGTGGATTTCCTTGGAGGTAGAGTAACAATGAAATAATTTTATTTGTAGTAAGTACCGATGTTGTATAACCTGCATCAATGATAGGTTATGAATATTTCATAGATATTTATAAAGAATAGTTGGAAGGCGATAAAACTAAAAATAGAAAAATAATTTGGAATTGGGTGCAACAGTAGATGTGTTGAAGATGGTATTATCCAGGGAGAAATTTGGTACTACTTTGATAACTCTTCCACTTCACTCAAGCTCCTAAGTGAGATGCAAAAGAGAGGACAGGACACAACTGATACAAATCAAAGTAGAGAAATCTCCACTGACTAATACTAAAGAGTTTGAAAAATCCGCGTAGTAGCAAGGAACGTTTCTTGAATGGAGATTCGAATATTTTATAGGTCAAATGGAATGACAATGGGGTAGTGTACAGGGTGGCCCATAAGTCCCAGGACACTCCACGTACAACTTTTAAAAGTCTTTTGTTCCTATACGTACAGGTTACTTCTTTTCCGAATTTTGCAGTAAAAGCTTCTCGAATGCTTTCCATAGTCATGTTATTACAGTATCTTTTAGGAACCCATACTGCAGCCACCAGCCGTTCTTCAGTCGTATAATTACTTGTGTCCGTCACTATCTTCAAATACTACGTACAAATATAAATAAATAAAGACACAATGAATCACCTCAAGACTAAATAAAATAATTTCTTGGCCCATCATTGCCTCGGGCACTATGTAAAATTATGTATCACACTAAAAGACAAAGGGTTCGGTACCTATGCCTTAATAGTTAACGAGTAAAATCGTTAGATTGGAGCTGTTGATAAGCTGGCTGGAAATATTTCTCACTCTTGAATTGCAATTCCTGGAAAATTTATAACTCCAGGTAGAGTTATAAACTCAAGCTAACACTACAAATAGAGACTTCGAGCTTATTAACAAGAAATTTAACACTACGATTGCATAGATTTTTTCAACTTCTAAATATTTATTTTCTGGCGATCACTAACCAGGGTACGGTCGCTATAAAAGACAATAGAAACAACAATATGTAGACTAAATCACCCAAATTAAAGTAAAAAACATAAACAACTATGATATCAACAATCAACAAAATATATGGAAACAACTCAGGTCAAAAAGCATGCTTAAGTGACTGAGGGGAGTAGGAGGACTGCCTGTCCGGGGAATCTAAGCGTACAACAAATCATAGAAGATGTCCGCTTAGTTCAAAACCTTTATCAAAAGCCAGCCCCCAGCAATAAGGACAAGTAATAGTTATCACCCCCATCCCCCCCACACACACACGGTACGGGGGCAGGTACCGCACACGAATCTCCCTTAGCCTGAGACATTTGACCAAAATGCGGCGTTCATTCTGGGGGGAAAAGGCATTCTTCGCATACAGGAAAATGGGGTGGCGTCCCGCAAGTGTATCTGATTCTGAGAAGCCAGACAATGGCATAATACCGTCGAAACATTGGGTATTAGGTCCACATAAAATGTCGGACTGATATGACAGGTACTTTTAAATAAGTGTCGTCGCCCCTCTAGCCAGAGCAGGAAATAACGACACGACGGTCAAGGTTGCTCAGTCTGTGCAGATAATCTGGCCACCGCCTCAGCGCCCTCTTGTTCCCAACAGCCCCTTCATGTTAAGAAACCCAACAAAAGAAAATCTCGACTTAATCTCGACTCGCGGCAGTCATGCATCACGCATACTGCGAACCAGAGAATGTATAGATTCCAATGCATCAAGGGCACTAAGCGCGCTGCGTATGTCGCTAGATATTATAAAACGCTCTCTAAACTAGGCAAAATGCATAATCTTTTATACCGAGCCTATATTGCAACTAATTCGGTTGTGAAGACAGAGTCAGCGCCGGGAAGAGTCAAAAAGAGCTACGTCTGCTTCAAACAAGGATCGTGTAATACGGAAATCAACCTCCACTTCGGAATTATAACCATCTATATACACTGGCACGGGTCCAGTATGAAAAGATGCCTTCTCCAAGAAATTCGAATGTAATACGTCATGGCTAAAAAAATGCTTCGGGAGTAGGCGTGGGGCTACAATTTTTTAAAGGTAGTATCCTCCACTGTACACGAAATAAAGCAAGGGGCATCTCTACAGCATCGACAGGAAGGCTCTCTGTAGGAGACAAGGCACCAGCGTCCAATTTGAGATCAACGTGATGGATAGAATCCGCTCTTCGTAATAATTTTCAGAAGAAAAGTTGTAAATCTTATACCAGTAGACAGGTTTTGAACGAAAAAAGGAGCGGTAAAATAAACTTTGGGGACACATATCAGCACCCCACGTATTTAACGCCAAAGAGTGTAGAATATCCACAACGCGGCTGCAAGAGATCATAAGGATGTGAAGGTGCGTCTCCCAAGTGAGGAGTAGGTCGAAATCATAACCAAGTAAAAAGTTCATTTACACCGCATTTAAACGAACCCCATTTAGGAACAAGTCCTGATCAGAGTGAGGACGCAATCAATACCTTGGATTTGGCCAAAGAAACCTGGAATCCATGCGTTTTGAAGCAGCGCTCATAAGTAAACATCCGAACCGCGCCTAAAGAAAGAGAAAAGTAGTCAACAAAGTTCCTGGCGAAAATATATTCCGGTAGTACATGGGTAACACCGTTAATGCTAAGGGCAAAGGGAGTTATCGTGTGGAAACCCTTCTTTTGCTCTGAGGCCTCGGAGAAGATTTGGTCCACACGTGGACGGAATAAAAGATCTCGTAATAAATTAGATATAAAAATGGGAGACACCACTTCATCCTCATCGAATATGTTTTCTATGATACAGTCTCGCTACATGGTATCATAGGTCTTCTTCAGATTAAAAATGCCTTGACAAATTACTGCCTGCCTGCACTGAAAAACCTCGTAGATAGCACACTACAGCCGATGCAGAACGTACGACGTGGAATGGAACTTACTGAAGCCGAACTGTACAGAAGAAGTGACCTTTGATTTTTCGGAACCAATCTAACCTAACTTTTACCAAATTCTACATCAACCTGCATACGCAAGAGGTTAGAAAATTTGAGCCAAAACCAGTCAGTGGGAAATGATTTCTGCCTTGCTTGCAAAACGGATAAACGATTGAGGATTAGACGTAATTCCTGCTGCGCAGCAAAGAAACGCCAGGCTTATAACTCAACGACCTCATAAATAACCCTAAACTTCTCGACTGAGATAGGAATATCAGTCACTTTCTTGAAGCTTTTCCTCCCCGTACTCCACCCAATACCGCAAGAAAGAGAATGGGGCTCCAGCTTCTGACTTACAGGTCGGAAGAACTCGCAGCATCGAAGTCTGCTGACCGTGGTAGGTACATAGACACAATAGAAAACCTTTAATCTAGGTAGTGTTGAACTCCTGCTACCTGAAGGGAGGTGTTGAGAGACAAAGGAAGAATAGAGACATCACCTCAGGTGTGAATCGCGCGCATACTAGATTAATCACTACCCGGTAGTGGGAAGGTGGTATGCACATATGATTTCATAAGGGTAAACCACAAAATGGCAACGTGAGGCGACAAACCTCCTCAGATCCTCTCAGTTTGCTCGAAGTCGACTACAGTTCTATTGAAGGAACGTGCCCTTTCGATCTATCCTGAAAGAGCTGTCGGGCCCTTTTTTAGGAAAGGGGCCTCACAGGAATAGTCATAGGCTTCCATGAGAGAAACATCTGAGGTCTATTAGCCGCGGAGCGCGCTCTTAACACTGTTGCTTTCGAGGGGTTTTAGCAGAAATATTTCGGCTGGTTACGCGAGCTTACCCTTTCTCTTACCTCGACTCCATTGCGAGTCAAAATTGACTTCAAAACTAACAAGGATATTGTTTCAGGAGCGACGAATGAATTGCATGAAAGGTTTATTCTACTTTCAGGAGGATAAAATAAAAGAGATTAATTACGCGAAAGTTATTACACAAAAGTCGATGAAATTTACAATTTAAGATACGCAAAGTTATTGATGGTGACAATCGGTTAAAGCAACCGTGGTGCAGATAATAATAGATATATATATATATATATATATATATATATATATATATATATATATATATATATATATATAAAGGGTGTTCCATTAAGACGAATCGAAGTTAGCAGTAAATAAAACAGTATTATTGGTGAAAATTTACTGATTTCACTATTAGATCATGTTATTTGAGTCATGGCAATTATGTGTAAAAAATGATATCGCCTAAATGCCGCCAAGGGTTCGGCGGCACACCTACACTCGATGGTCAAACAGTTGATGACGTCTCTGCATAGTTGGCCCTCGATCTCACCAATTTGCCTTATTATCTCATCCTTTAGCTGTTGAATTGTTGTTGGCTTGTTGGCATAGACCTTACTTTTGAGATGACCCCAAAGGAAGAAACCTAAACGCATCAAGTCACACGACCGTGGTGGCCAACTAACCTCGCTGTTTCGAGAGATGATGCGACCTGTGAACTTCTCATTAAATAAAACCATTGTTGCATTGGCTGGGTGGCATGTGGCGCGGTCCTGTTGAAACCACAAATCTTCGACATCCATAGAATTCAATTCAGGCCGAAAAAAGTTGGTTATCATGGCACGGTATCGCTCGCCTGTCACCGTAACAGAATTCACGGCATCATTTTCAAAGAAATACGGCCCAATGATTCCGCTAGCAAAAAATGCACGCCAAACAGTGACCTTTTGTGGATGCAGTGGCTTTTCAACAATCTTCCTGGGATTTTCATCAGCCCAAATGCGACAATTCTGCTTATTAACGAATCCACCAAGATGAAAATGGACTTCATCACTAAAGATGATTTTTTGCGAAAAATTATCATCTGCTTGTCTTTGTTCGTGCACCCAATTGACGAATGTACGGCGCTTCAAATGGTCAGCAGTCTTCAGTTCTTGGGTCAATTGAATTTTGTAAGCTTGTAGAGACAAATCTTTTGTCAAAATTGGATGTAACGTTGTTGTGGAGAGGTTCAATTCCTGCGCGCAATGACGAATAGAGGTGTCTGGATCTTCGGCCACATTCTCGTGCACGGCAGCAATGTTTTCAGCTAAACGGCGTAAACGAGCACGCAATGGCGTTTTCATATCTTCCACCGACCCCGTTTGTTTGAATTTACGAACAATTTTCTCAATTGCACTCTCGGTTGGTCGATTATGTTGACAAAAAATCGCGAAGTGCCCGAAATGCGTTTCTGTTTGAACGTCCATTTTCGTAATAGGCTTCGATAACTTTAATACGTTGTTCGATTGTTAATCTTTCCATGTTTGAAATTGCCAAAGACTAAAGTTGTTAAATCTGAAAGAAAAAGAAAAAAATCATTAGACGCTTAAACTTAACTTACATTTAAAATCGGTCCAAGTTATTGGAACACCTTATATATATATATATATATATATATATATATATATATATATATATATATATATATATATATATATATATATAGAGAGAGAGAGAGAGAGAGAGAGAGAGAGAGAGATTATTATAGAAATGCAGTGGCATATAAACATAATTATTTGGTTAAATTATATTCAATTCGACTGGAATTTGCTTTCTACATTGAATCGCGTATAGAATACTCGAGTGGATCGTAGCGGTTCCTTGAGTTGGTCAGGTAGGGAAGATGGACAGCCAGGCTTTTACAATTGGTACTAGAAAGTGACTTGGAAGTACGAGGTGAGTAGAGAAAGAAAAAGATTTATCTTTCTCTTTGAATGTAAAATTTCATGGGAGAAACATGACAAGGTCGATATCATCTTTTTTAGGCGAAAGTTTACCAACTTTTCCACCCTCTCAGTATTTCAAAGTGTTTTTTGTTTTCCCCAATTTGGGGGATCTTGACGTCTCCCACTACATGGAAGAATTTGTTCCCATGGAAGACTGAGGACGACGGAATCAACGAAATTATGGTATTCCCCTCTAATTAATGTAGTGCATCCGCTGAAGACGTGATTCACGGTAACAATCGTTCAGTCAAGATCAAGATCGAGGCGCAGGTAAAGATGTAACTGAAGTAGAATTGCCTCCTCGCTCATCTTTGGAAAAGACAGGAAACCGAAAAAGAAAGTCTTTCTGCCCAGGAGTTGTGTTTGGTAGTGTGTAAGTAAGTCTGTGTGTGAAGCTGTGCGAACTAATTTGCGGTCGGCTAGGTAGAGCGGACTCCTTGACAGTTCGACTAGGCTTGCCTAGATCGCTGAAACGTGGTGGCTTAGTGTATTGAACACTTTGGCGTGGCAGTTTGCGTTCAGGTCAAGGCAAACGTCACGCGATTCTGCTATTCATGAGTATGATGGTTCAGGTGGCTGGTGGTGTTGTGCTGCTGGGAATTTGCATACCCAAGCAGCAGCGTATTGTGTGTGGTGTACGTGGTTGTATGTATAAGGAGTCGTTCTCGACTTCCCCCAGTTGTCGGGTTAGTCGTGTGAACGTGTAGGTATTTAGTGGTGCAAGTTTGTTTTTTACCCCAAACCTCCAACCCCTCCATTTTAAACAGATACGAATTATCATGCATAGATGAAAGAGGGCGCGAACCCACACAACTCACGCATTTGGCTGTGCACGAAACAGTTTTATCTAACTCGGACTTGGGGCAGTTTAAATACATCTGGGGTTAACACATTTCTGCACGTCAGCAAGATGTGTTCTTATGTTCAAAACGTTGGTAGTGATGTACCGCCACGGTAACGACACTAATGTCTCTACACATTAAAGATACAAGTAGCTACGCACCGATTCAAGGACTCTATCTAGGTCAAACGTGACGGAGAGTATCACAGTGAGTCCAGAGACCTATTCCACCTTACTTTTCACTAGTTCAACCCTGACTGCTCCCAGGTAGGCAAGCTCTTACTAATCTCCTCTAGGAGGTAGTCTGTCAGTTCCCTGTCATTGACTGCTCTTTTTACAAAATTCAAGGTAGATTATGGGGGACACCCTCAAAGGGGTGCCATTGAGTTTCGGAAGATCACTCACCTGTGGCAATTCGATCAGGAGTGACCGCAATAACCAGATGGTGAAACTGGTATGAGAGAATGTAAACTGATCGATCAGGCCATTATGCTTCTCGGGATGAGCCTCAGACATGGCGAGGCGTCTATTAAAGGTTTTGAATCGATGTCATGACTGCTCTGGAGTCTTTAAGGGACATCTAAAGAGACAAAAGTGGTATCTCTATGCTCTTTATTTATCTCCTGGGCTTTTTTTATAATATAATAACGACGCTGCCAAATCCCAATCCTCCTGTTATTATTAGTAGCATTATTATATTAATATTGTTATTTAGTTTTGATAGTTATTGTATTTTTTATTTATTAACCCTAACCGCTTTAGGACTCACACCAAAGGAGACTCCTTCTTTGGTTGGAGAGGCGCAGGAAGAATGCCAGTGGAGAGGGGGAACGCACTACTATATTATTTCACTAGCCAGCGGACCATTGCAACCCATCTCTGGCCCAAGGTACTCTTTCTATGTCAGGGAGGTGTGGACTGAAAATCCTTACGGGATCCGAGAATGGAAGAGCGATGCGTTGTGTGCGAATAAACTAAGGAAAAACAACATTGTTTTGTATTGGCTATGTGAGATGACGAATGAAGATGAAACTGTATGAGCACATGCGTGAGACTCGGCGCCTCACACTGTTTGTTAGGAGTTTCCTACGCAACCCATTACCAGCTCACCTTCATTATTATCAACACTAATAAATAAATCCTCTAATTCCAAGTAAGCCTTCGCATTGGAGGGATTTACATGTATTGCTATCCTACTCTTTCTTTCTCTCACATTCCATAACCATCTTTCGCGCACATTCAGAACAATATACACTAATATACCCTCATACAGATCAACTTCCTAACATTTGACATTGTCCTCATACTCCGGACAGATCTCCTCTTAAGAACTCGGAATGATCCGCTTCTTTTGTTCATTACCATCCTTCATTTTTCAGCAAGTTTCACTCGTTCCAAACTCCACTGCCCACTATATTCGGTACGCTTCTTTCTTTAGCTCTTCACCCCTACCTTAGTTTTTATTCTGTACTTCATTACTTTGCAAATTCTCGACTTTGATTTCTTAGCTGTCGTCGTTTCCATTTTTCCCCAAATTTCCTAACTCTGAGACCGAGGTCAGCATCAGGAAATAGCAGCAGTAACACTTATCAACGTCTTCCTCATTATTTGCAGTATAATTCACTTGGCTAGATTGGTTTCATCCCACACCAGTTTTCCCTGCCGTCCATATATATTTCTTCCCTAAGTTTCTCCCTTGGCGACTACCTGCATGGGCATAAGTCGCTAAAATCAAGCAACCTATTGATTAATCTATATTAAAACCAATAGAAAATAACAAAATAAAAACCAAAAAATATTCAATAAACAAAACAAGAAAAACAAAAATAAAAGGCACGCTCCGGCGTTGAAAGGAACCCCGCCTCTCTCCGGCGCCCGAGCGTGCACTCGTCACCCAAAAAGTATATAGATTGGAGGAGGCTAACCCTCCTCCCCCCAAAAAAAATACAAGTCCACAATTGGGTGGTCACGAAATCGTGTTGAATACAAGGGACAAGCGGTAGAGTAACCGCTCGTCCCACTACCAGAACAGACATCGTGAGTTCCTTGACGCTCGACACTTAGGGTGATGATACGACTATCGCTATATTTTACCTTCCCTTTGTTCGCTCATAGCTCGCCTAAGGATGGGGAACTCGATCCACCACACTGGTCTCCGCTTGGAAACTGGTGCCTTCCACACGTTCCCTATTGAAAGTCGATTTGTCGATGTCGAAGAGATGTCACTTGTTATCTGTTGTGCACAGTGCATTATACTATTGTACGCATGAGCCTGGCGTCTGTGACGATCACAATGGCTTTTAATGCAGCTGCGACCGATCTCAATGGTGCCTATGCCGCCCAGGTACGCCATTTATACCCTAAGCTATTTGATTTAACGGTTAGAAAACTCCTTGGGCAACTCGATGTAACTCTTGGGCCGGCGGCTTCTCTGGCTTTGCTTAGAGCGCCACCTTTGATGTTACCCCTTGAGACTATTTGTCACCACGATTCTGCTTCCAAAGTTTCTACAGCGCTGGGAGTATTGATTTAGACTTTTTTAAGGCATACTTAGTCACATGCTGGAAACGAACCAGTGTACACGTATAGCTCCATTCTGAAGGGAGGGTCTACTTCCACGTAGTATCCCAACTGTTTTAAGTCAGCTAAGCTATACCAAGCGATGCGTCTATCTTAACCCCCGAACTGGTTGCAATAAACCGCTTAGTACGAGAAATAACGCATTTTTCCCGGTTAGAAAAAAGGATGGTGATCTCTAGCGAGTCACAGAGCACATTGGTGATCTCTAGCGAGTCACATAGCACATTGGTGCTCTTTGGGCATTGAAATCTCTGCACACTATGGTATTTGTGACTTCACCGTTGCCTTCAACCGGGTGGGTGGATGTCGAGATGTTCTTCTGCTGGGCTAGGTTCCTAGAAATATGTGGCTTGCGGAAAATGAAGGCACCAATAATGGTACCAAAAAGTCTACAAGAACTGGACGACCAGACCAGCGTTTTTCTCTTCCTCATTCTCACTACATAGCACGAATCACATCAATCCTTCTGGTAGGCTGCCAGGCACAAAAAGATGCCAGGCAGCCTACCAGCGTGCAACTTAAAGTTGTGTGCTATCGCGGTTGTTTTCGTAGACCTACCTCTCAATTCCTGGGCGGTTCTAGGTCTTTTCCTGTCATCTACGTATTTTGCATACTCGCAGGGCGACCCTATTTGATGGACAGCTCTCCTGTCCCTTACTGCGACGACTGTGTGTTCTCCCAGAATATCCGACACATTCCTGTTGAGTGTCACAGTCTGGAGATCTTCGCGCATCGCTACCGCTTCTCCTTTGTACTCGGGACGGATTCGTCCACTCCCGACTCTGAACTGTATGAGTTTTGGAGTCTCTTTTATTTTATTTAACTTTTTCAGTGCTTCTTGCGCGCTCCTGCCCCAGGAAAAGTGGGCCTCCCACCGACACCGAAGTATTTTGTTATGTTTTTTTGTTTGTTGCTTTTTTCTCGTTTTATTTTGGAAGTTGTAGGCTTTGTTTGTTTATTTTTAATTCAGTCTATGAATAGGCTACCTTATGTAACTTCGTTGACTTTTGCCCTTGGAAGCAGTCGCCAGATAGGCGCTAATATAAAAAGTGGCCGACCTATCGAATGAAAGTAAACTAGGACAGCGAGAGGGGAGAGGTGAATACCAAGAATTACAAGACAATCCATGAGTGGTTGATTATGCTGGAATAACCTCCTCAAGGAATCATACCTACGCCATAGCAAAGAATGACGCAAAACTCCAGTACGAGAGCACGAGGCTCTAGAGGCAATCAAGTCAGAAACAGGTCACATAATTCCCACTAATAGACTCACGTGGCACATCCTCGCCCCGACATTCCCCTGCTTATACGAAATGCGCCTTCGTACCCCATCAGCTAGTGTTAGGGAAAAGGGGGAGTCTGACGTCACAACCTCCCTCACTTTCGATCTTTTGTCCCTCTGCGCCTCTTTCCCCTCCATTCCCGGCTGTGCGTAATGCTGAGGTAGAGATGCTTGATGTCACTCGCTGTTTGCAACAACTTCAATTTAGTACCTCCGAAAGTTATTCGAAAATTTGCTCTCTTTTTAAGCCTTTCATTCTTCCGGCCTTATATTACCCTAATTCTTGGCTACCAAAGTAGTATCTTTCATTATTGCAGGATTATTTTTCATTATTTCAAGCTGGCAATTATCCTTCTCGGTTCGTGTACATGGCCCTAATTCTGCATGGTCTCAAAAGGATTATCTTGGATTTAAATAATTTATTATTTATTCTTGATCTTCCGAAAGTGAAATAAAAAGTATTCGCGATGAAAACATTAATAATTTTCATTATTAAGCTTTTATGATACTGAAATAAGGCATTTATTTCACTGTATATATGATGGTCCGATTTTTGCCCACCAGCACCACAGAATGTTCCTCACAATGGGGGAGGGGAAAATTTGCGAATGACCTCAGTAAAGCATTGTCCTCTAGTGATGAAAACTGAAAGAAAAGTTGGTAAATGGAAAGAATTTAGTAGTATCAGGTTGGAACCAAATTAATGTACGATTTTCTAGAATAAAGATTTAAATAGTATTTGTTAAAGTAGTGCCTCTTTTTATCTTTTAGGAAGGCGACAATGAGTATTGTCGAGGAATAGGCCGAGGTGTGGTTGGAGTTTTCCCCGACTCTTATATATATATATATATATATATATATATATATATATATATATATATATATATATATATATATATATATATATATATATATATATATATATATATATCTCAAAGTAGCGCGAGAGAATGATGAAAATTAATCCATTAAACCACATTGAAAGAGAAAACGGAATAATTTTTCCTTGCAATAATATTTTTATTACCTTTTTTCGGACAAATCCGTGCAGGAATGCGATTCGAACCAGGCACACCGAGGCAGCGAGCACCGCTTTTTTCACAGTTAAAAGTATGCCGTTAGTATATATATATATATATATATATATATATATATATATATATATATATATATATATATATATATATATATATATATATATATATATATATATATATATATATATATATATATATATATATCCTATTATCCCGAATACGGAGGAGGAGTCGTACTACTCCTTATACTTCGCTCGGCCCGTGTCCTGAATGGGTTTATTGACTCAGAGCGCTTAGAGGTTGGAATGAACTTTGCCAGCAAGCGACCCAAAGGAAGTTAGATACACAACAATATGAAAATAAAGTTTTAATGAACACTAAACAAGAATAAATATATATATATATATATATATATATATATATATATATATATATATATATATATATATATACAAATAAGGTGCTTTGAGAGATAAATCAATAAGTGAATCTCAGATATCTCACTTGGCTTGAAAATAACTAATCACCATGCAAATCCCTATACGCTTGTAATGCTGGTAAGCTTCGTGGTGAAGTTGGGGAATGTGAAAGGAAAGGGTTACCTTGGAACCTGATGTTCGGGTGGCGCTGGTGAGTGAAGGTGGTGAGGTAAGGGGTGGAGACGATGATGTAGGTTCTCCAGGGACCGACCTGATCCCACAATTTCGTCACGATTCTTGCTGGAAGAAGGCGGTGACGGGAGCTTCTTGTTACAGAGGGCCCCACGCTCGTGAACTCCCGAGGAATCTTGGGTGCCTCTGTGGGGGAGGGGGAGCGTAGTTTTCTCGCTTAGGAAACCAGAGTGAGGTTGTTTGTAGCTTCGGCTCTTACACGTGAGTACGAGCTTGGGTCCGCACTGCCTTGCAGACCAACGGGGTAAGGAGCCTCCCAAACTGGGACCGATCTCCTCTATAAAGACTTGATGCTTTGACGAATTACTACTACACCTATAGATGGCAATGCCTGCCCCGCCAGACGCTATGCAAGCTCTACTACTGAGGGTTAAAAGAATTCGTCTTTTATACTCGAAACTCGGGAGAGGTTCTCAGGGCGCCGGAAGTAGATTAGATGTCAAGATACTCCATTTTGTCCTTTATAAACTTCCAGCAACTATCGGAAGCGAAGATGGGCTCCCATTTATCGATAAACAGTCCGGGAAGGAACTCGGTGGTTAGCTGAAATGGCCGGCGGTTTCCTTCCGGCTGAAGACCACCAGATATTGGGCCGGAAGCTGAAGGGTTGATAAGCGGCCTGCCCAGAAGGGAGGTGGGCAAAACTTAGGAGCATTATGCTATTCTCCTACTAGTATATTATACATTCTCCTTTCAGATTATAAAAATATTATTCATAATGTTATTTGGTATTCACCCCTAAGTCCTCCCATTTAAAAGTTCATATTAAACATATTTTACTCTATGAGTTTCATGAAGGTATAAATGCAAGTACAGCGGTAAAATATGAGTAAATTCAGAGCACTTATGGGAATGATGCAGCAAATTAAATAAGTTTAGGAGGTGGTTTTCTAGTTTCCAAAGTGAGGATTTCAGTCGAAAAGACGGACCAAAAGAAGATTGCCCAAATGAACTTGATTCCGAAGCCTTAGAAGCTGTTGTCACAGCAAATTCTTCTAAAACTATGAAGAAACTCGCAGAACAATTCAACATAGCCCACACGACTCTCCTACGCCAACAAATAAGGATTGGAAAGGTTCCAGTGATTGAAAAATGGATCTCGCACGAACTGTCTACGGTGAATCCGCAACAGCGTGTTGCTCGCTGTGAGTCGTTGCTTTCAAACACCTTCGGGCACCATTTTTAGGCAAGCTTTTTACTGGTAATGAGAAGTGGATCCTTTAGCATAACGTTAAACCCTACCGTTCGTGGATCAGTTGAAGAAGTAGAATTTCTCAACAGCCAAGAGGAGGGCTTCATCCCAAAAAGATCATTGTCGAGTGTATGGTGGGATATCGAAGGAATTGTCCATTACGAACTGATAAACAATAATCAAACAATTAATAGTAATCTCTACTGCAATCGACTTCGTCGTTTGAAAGCCACTTTGGGCCAAAGGCCCAACCAAAGAGGTGTGATCCTCCATCATAATAATGCCCGTCCTCACACAGCTTGAATGACCACCTATCTCTTGCATATGCTCGGTTGGTAAATATCGCTTCCTCTCCATATTCTCCTGAACTTGCTTCTTCTGATTATCACTTGTTTGGGAGATTACAGAACCATTTGGGTGGTATTAGGTTGACATTAAGAGAAGAGGTTAAAAACGAGAGGGATTCATATTTTGCATTAAAACTTAAAGAATTTTACAAGTGGTATTTATAAGCTTCTAAACAGATGGAATGAGGTTCTAGGAAACAATGGAGGTTATGTTTAGGATTTGATATTTCCATAGTCATTATTCTTTTCATTTTTAATATATACCTTAAAATTAGATATTACTTTCGTTCCAACCTGATATTTCGTTAATGAAAGGGAGAAGAGTGAGAGAGAAATAAATTTTGAAAGGAATAGAAATGAAATGAGGAAAAAAGAAATAATTTATTTATTCGATGAAAAAGAAAGCAAAACCAACGTGCGCATCTACTCAAAGCAAAGGTTTTGCAATAAGTTTTTCCGAAAGAAAGTGGTTGAGTTAGAGAAATTCAAAATGTGTGAAAGGTAGCAAATAGCTTGCGTAACTATAAGAGGAGACTGCCTGGCGCGTTAGGGAGAGGAGGAGCGTGTAACTTTCCAAACTCAGACTCGGTCCGCGCCCAAAACAAGGCTCCTTCCAATCACAAGCTACCTCCATCATAACGGGGAAAAAAGGAGGGAGGGGGGTATGGAACTTTTGTTGGAATAAGTTCGTGAAACAGGGGTACTGAGATGTCTGTGGGACGGTGGCCAGCTGGGTCGGGGCTTTCGGGACGCCATTCTCGTAGGAGAACAGAAAAGTCGAGATCGAAGTCATTCCCACTTATGCACTTGAGCATCTTTGGCGAAATAATTTCGATACAACTTAATATCCGGGGCTGAAACATGCAACATTTTATCAAATTCATCACTACGAACAATATGAGATGCATTGGTGTCCGATAGCGATTGAACACACCCGTCAAAATTACAAGAACCTACGTTATTTCGAGCACACAAAATACCATCGTAGCTTCGAAAGCCACTCAGTTCATCTTCACACCTGCAAGATGGAGGAGTAATCGATTACAAGGATTTTTATAATGTGTTATTTTTTGGTGGCTGGTAATTAAAAATCTATACGAGTGTGTTCAAAACCTTAGTGATAGATTCTCTCGTTAGTGTTTTTGCTTTCGTTTTTTTTAATAGAGTAAAAAAATGCCGGGTCTAATCAATCTCGTCATGAGTAGGGATTTTTGAGTTGGTGATCCCATGTTGTATGGGTTTTCTAAGGCGCAGACGGAAACGAAGAGCCTGAGTTTGTAACTATTTATTTAAAAGGAAAAAACGAAGGGATACATCGGCGCCAGAAAGAGCTTGATGAGAGGTTCGTGAAGAAGTGGTGAAGTTAGTGGAAGCAAAAAGGTGTGGTAAATATGTGTGATAGACGACTTGTAAGCTGTGGATCGGAAGACATAACTACCCCCAACTATCCAGCCAAATGCCCCCCCCTCCTTAATCCCACTGACCAATCTCTGGTGAATGTTACCGGGCTAGACAAGAGAGGATAGAACAAAAACGACTCCAAAATCCAACTCTAAATGTTGCGGAAGGGGGAGAGGGGTAGATTGAAAATGTATAACTGCTAATGAGGATATAAAATAACCTTAAACATCCGAACGTAGGAAATTGGATCGCAGGAGGGGGGGGGGAGGTGGTGCACAAGCGGGTCTTAAATGTATGTCCTATTTCCTATGCCCTGGACCTTGAAAACCAAAGATATTATTACATTCACAGATGGGGTTGTCCCGGATGGCTGATATGAGGCTCATCGTGGGGGAGTTGTGCTGGAAGCCAGGACTGAGGCTCAGGCTGGACTTAGCCGCAACGTGAATGGGGGGGGGCTAAGTGAAGTTTAGGAGAGAAGAGGGGGTGGGGGAGACTTGCGAGGCGTCACAAACGGGACACTGCGAACAATGATATCGATGTCATCTATATTGTGAAATCTTACAAAAAAAAACAACAACTTTCAGCTTTGCTTACCGAGTATACAATGCAGGATTTATGTAAGACCCCTCCAGACTCAACACAATACAAAAGTATAGATGTACACGGAGCCCATAATTGCCCGTGTGTATGAGTGTATGAATGGGCGACTGATTTACGGGCTCGGGATATGATGGTGCCACGGCTCCTGATCCAAGCCGTTTGGACGGCGGTTCGCTAGATTTTCCTCTTGGGAGAAAAGGACAAGGGGTGATTGTCCGCGGTCTGCCTCCACGAGGAAAAGGAAAGCCTACAACCGAATTCTCTTTTCAAAGATTTACGCATTAGGGGTCTTTGCTCATCCTTGTTACTGGAGCTTTAGAGACAATATGGACAGGCGTAAGGCGTCATTTTGGTATTTTCTGGGAGCTGTTTTCTCTATTATCCTTTTAATTTCTCTCATCCGCTGCCATTGCATAGATTTCAGTCCCACTTGTAGGGGGGGGGGTCGAACGTCAGAATAAACGTGACAAGTGAAGCGGAAGCGAGAGAGTTACGGGGCAAATGGAAGATGGTAAAAGGCAAACAAGGAGGATTCAATCTGCACATGTACTTATCCCAAAATACCCAAGAATTAACTGGTGAGGAATAGAATCCAAGAATATCCAATAATTAACTGGTGAGCAATGGTATGCAAGGAAAATGTGCAAATGTACTTACCCAAGAATACAAGGTGCAGCTGGAGTGTCTTTGCTGTCTTTGTTTTGAGTATTTTATGCCCTCTTTGGCCAATGTATGGTTGATCCAGGTAGGGAAAAGAATCTGAGGATGGAGAGGAGGAGGAATAAGGAAATTAACTGAAACCCGTGAAAAACATGTACTGAGAAAGCTGTGCAGAAGCAGTGGGAAGGGTGTATTTTAAGCGCCCAGGAACCAATTACAAAGAAGAGAAGCAGTCAAAAACACGAGTTCAAACTCCCTTTCGAAGCGGTGCTCAGTGTCTTCATTGCCCCGCAGAATGGAGCCGTGCGGGATGGGTGTGGTCAATATGGCCTAATCTAAGATGGCACTAAGATGAGAGGGTTTTCTGGCCATGGGATTTTGAAGGGTAAGTGTACCAATTATTTTCACTACCATATCTTGACTATTTTTAAGGGTACTGGTAGTAGATAGAGTAAGAGTCATCGTTGCAAGTGACCTATAAGCTCTGCGTGAACTTAGTCGTTTTTAGGCTGAGGGATAGCTGAATGGAAAAAAAGATCCCCGTTTACTGATCTCAGTGACACGATGTCGGTGGTTCGAATCCCGTGCCAGCTCAGACGCTGCTTCCTTTTCCGAAGGGCTGTTTTCCTTATACACCCTTCTTGAATCCATTGTGGATTTTGAAAGCCTCCGAGAGTTGATTGCGCCCTGGTTCAGGTCTCGTCATCATTGTTGAAAGAAAAGCGTTGCTGTGGCAATGACCAACGAGGAGATTGCAGTTAAAATTCAAACGTCCGGTTAGGGGAATAAAAAAGGGAGAAAAGATGAAGAAGAAAAACGGAAAATATACCAGTAGAAGATGAAGTGTGTCGATATCACCCGTACAAACATGAGGAAGGTGAAGAAAGCATAGCTAGTGCTGACCGTCGACCATGAGCATCTCACCATTAACGGCAAGAGAGGAAGCTGTAATACCCCTCCCCCAATCCGTTCTTTACATAGACTCCTAAGTCAGAACCAATTCCTCCTCAGATTACATCCATTTCGCCCTTCATTCACATGAGTGTCTTGGAGGTACAGTTGCCCAAATTAATAATGTCACATTTTTCAGACAATGGTAAGCTAGCTATGATAAAATTATTATTTTCAATAAATCCTCAAATAGCCTTGCATTGACTGCTGGTAGGCTTTGCTGTTCTGTGATACTGACCTACGAACGTGCCACATCCACTTGGACTTGGACAACCATGGAGCGCCACCTATTTCTTGGGCTTTCTTCAATGGTTACATTTGGATAGTACGAAGTAAGGGATCCAATCCTTTTCTACGGTGACTGGCCGATTACCTTCTATGTGCCAGGCTCGCCATAGATGTGTCACCCATCTTCCTCTCACACCAAACCTACCAAAGTCCTACAATCTATGCTCATAGGCTCCGTTTGCTGTTTGAGACTTCATTTAGTAGAGTTGGCAAGACTCCATACCATAGGAGCTATAGCCCCTGGGGCTCTCCCCACTTGACTCAGCCCATCAGCCAAGATAGTTGTCCGGGGTGTGGCCGCTGCCCTAGACTAGCAGCTAGCTACTAGGAACCACAAGTGAGAGTTGAATGAATGGTGCTTCCCAGGTGCATGAAGCCATCCCGTAGTAGGTGGCTGCCCCATGCTCAGGGTACTGCAGCTCCCATTAATGGAGAGTCGTGGTCGCATTTTGTTGTTAGACATTTGAGCTCTCCTTGGTACTTGTTAGCTACATTTATGATCTTTTTTTCTGTTTGTTTCACAATTTCATATTGTAAACTATTAATTTATTATATATTTGAAATATTAATTTTATATTTTTATCATTTATATATAAAAGAAGAGTCATTTGGCACAATCGCTTTTCTTAATTACCTCTTCTGAAATCCCTTTTCTGTGATGCAAAATAATAATATTTTTCATAACACGTTAGGTTGGAAAATCTTATCATTGAGATAAAAATAGCCCAATGTTAATGTCAATGTTTTTGTGATATATGTATATGATTAAAATGTAAATAAATATATAAATTTAATTAAGCTGGAAAAAGGAAATATTCGGGGAAATTTGGCATCACTGTTTTGAAAAAAACTTTTCATAATGTTTTGATATTACTTACTGCTTGAAATACCGCAATAACTTAAAACATTTCACTAAATTTTATTTATTTTATTAGTAAATATCCTATCTAGTCTATTTATAACATTACATCTCTCATCACCTAAAAATATATATATTAAATATCACTCTTCGAACGAAATTCAGCGTAAATTGTGACTTGACTAATTTTGGCAATAGAAGGTACATTTGAGGTGTTTAAGTTAATAATGAGGTTTTGTTATAGTTGTCCTTGCCAACAGATTCTTATTTCTATTCATCTCCTCATTAATTCCTTTTATCTTCTATTACATCTGCCCGCCTTTCTTTCTTCATTGAGTAAAAATGAGTCATTTCAAGGTCAGTTCAAGGTCATTCACTCATTGTCGAAAAACTAACTGAGACGCAATGCCTCGCAAAATCCTTATTCCGAAGTGAGTGGCTTTCATCTTGGACTGAAAATGGAGGCTACTCATTTCCGAAACTAGTCTCCTTGCTCTACAGATCATTTCTTTGAGTCTCCATTTGGGAACCTTTCACTTTCGAAGGGTCTGAAGACTAGTTGGTGCCGGTTTGGGATGCGATCTACGTAACTATGTTATCTACGAGAGTCATATTCTATTTTTTTGTATGCGATCTACGCTTATTATGAGATAAATAATACATATGTTTTTTTTTTTATTTTACATATTTTACCGGTGAATAGATCTTACATCATCTAGAAAAGCGAGAAACAGATCTTGGCTGTTTTTTTCTCATCATTCGCCAGCAAATATACTTAAGGTGAGATTGAAAGGTGTTTTTGCTGACTCCTCTCATTTTTTTCAAAATTCGAATCTTTGCATCCAGTCAGCTTCTTTCAATTGACTGAGTGTTTACCCCAGTATTTGGATCCACATAATGCTGTTAATGGTTCACAGATAAAAGACGGTAATTTAAACGATTTAAGTTACAATACGTCCGCCATTCGTCGGAATGAATAACCGAATTTTTTGAAACCTCTTAGAATAATAGGTTCAAGTGTTTCCCGATTTCTTTTTCCTACATAGAAATAGCGACAATCGTTACCTTGTTTCAAGCCGAAGACCCATGGACCATCAATTCTTCTTCCATGATTTTGGTTGTTTTGTACGCCAGCTTCGTTATCAGTTGACTCTGGAGCATTATCTCCTTGCAGTAATTTTCCTTTGTTGTATTTTCGGCGTCCTGCAAACCGCGCTTCATCAATTTGCACTGAATCTTCTTTAGTGCCTACCATTTTCCCACGATTATTAACGAAAACAATATTTGAGCGAAATGCACGGCCAACATTGATTGCTTCCATACCTCTACCTGTCAATTGAGGAACCGTATCACAGGAGAGATATTGAATAAAATAATACATGAGTTCTAAACTTTTGCATAGAGTAAGATTGCCGTTTACTCTGTAATGAAAGAAAACGTTTCCGGTGTGGATTGAACGAAAAGTTTAGAGTCCGCGAGTCTTGCAGGGTAGGGTAAGCTGAATTTCACCATTTCTCTGCTTTCTTCGAGTTACTTTCATTTCTCCACCCTAACGATGAGATACTGCAGCTTGATTTTCTTCATCTAAAAGGCCATTCCTTTGTAAAAATGCAATTTCCTTTTGCTCATTGGCGAACTCTTGGTAAAACTCTTTAGCTAACATTTTAAGGCGTTTTTACATAATTAAATGTAAATTAAACAAAATGACAAAAGTGTACAGACAATCATAAAACAATCAATATCACAAAGACCTAAGCAGAAATTAAGTTTGCTTGGATTGGATGTCCTTATATATTGCTGGTTTAATCCTTTAAGCTTCTACTCCTTCCCTATTTTACTAGCTTTGATCAAAAATCGTTTTCGTAAATGTGACCTGAGATTCCCGTACGACCATAGGAAATAATAACTAAACGCAGTTTAGATCGCATACCAAAATATATTCTTGACGCACCAACTAGTTACCCGTCACCTTCATTCCCGTCCTTTATGCTGCTTGCTTGCAAAATCCGCCATTGTTTTTCTTCCATTTGCTTTAGGGTCAAATATAGGTCAAATGCAGTGTTACATCGTAGCTTTCAATGACCCCGCCCGACAAATCACTCCGCTGTCATTGCACTGAGCCTTGAGAGAATCCAACCGCCCTGGGAACTCTCTAATTTAAATATAATAATGACTAAGGGTTTATGTAACAACCCCTGATACCAGAGCTTTCCTTCGTTAGAGGGTAAGAATTGAATATCTCAGCGACGAAAGAAGATCCGAACTCGATTGCTCCGAGAGAGATGAAACGACGAGTATTTTGGGTTACACTTTTAATACGGGGCTTAAAAAATCTCTTTCGGGTATATATTTTAATTAATGAGCGAAAGAATGTTGGTACAACTAGCGAGAGTATTTTTATTCACTGGAGAAGCAGTGGAGGGGGAGATATGAAGGGAAAAGGTCAGAATATGGAAGGAGATTAAGGATGACAAAATCTGACACATCTCAAAGAGCAAATTTGCCACAAAGCTACAAAATCCGTCCACCCGCCATATCGGGACCTTAAGATTTGAGAGACTGGAAGCAGTTGCCTTCATTACATTTATTGCGGGACGGCTGTTTTCATTCATTTCTGGGACATTTGCATTCATTACGGGGAAAGCTGATTTCACTTCCTTCAATGCAGCGGCAGTTACATTCATCTTTGCATTGCTGACGATGGTTTCTGTGAAAGACCGAAACCTTTGGTTAGTGAATCATTCACGTTAATTCCTGGGTCTTCTTATTTCTGCTACGGTGTATACTCCAAAGGAACGGTTCTATTATACATTATAAAGACACTCTTCAAATGTATATGAAATTATACAAATAAAACAAATATAAGAGGGGAAATAAGTTTTGGGACACTAGATATTCTAAAATTTCGTTGCACTACCATTGTATGCTAAAACTGCTGTCAGGTGTTTCTCATAAGACTTGAGTAACTAAGTCCACGCCACTTCAGGAAAGAAATCTCGCGGTGTGATCGAGATATGAGCTTGTCTATTGAGTTCATTACTAATTGTTCTTTTCATAGCTTATGTCCCAGCGGTCGGCAGATCGATTTACAGTTCTGCCTAAGTTATCATAATCTTATTCGATACCAATCTTAGCATCCGTCGACGAATTCATTGAGCTATTTTCTCCGAGGTCCGCTGTGAGCAAGGTTTGCAGTGGTCCTGATTGTCTTCAACTCTTATTGAACTTTCAACTTACAGCGGTAAGAAAAAACACACAAGGATGTAGAAATGCTTTTATAGCATTTAGCTTCCCTGTAGTGGCCAATTATCTTGCTTTTCAAATCAGGTAAGAGCTCTTTACTTTTAACCACAGTGGCACAATGCGGTAGAATGTCAATCAGATACTAATTAAGGTTATGCAAAGGTTCATACTTAGGTAAAATATTGTTGGAACTTATCGGATCATTCTAGTTCTTTGTAGAACAGAAAAGACTTAAAAATTGTTTATATAAACTAATTTTAAAATATTTTGCATAAATTTCTAAACACGTTTATTCTGTCCTTTTGCCAATAAAATATAGAATACTCAATAGTAATACAATTTTTCATTTTTTCATCGTTCCAAATCGGGGTCGTATCCCAGTCACTTACCAAATCTAGCAATATCTTGGTCGTTGCTCATAATGTTGAATTATTTTTCTCAGATTTTCTAAGCCCAATATTCTTTTTTTTTTTAACTCTTTTTAAATCATTGATAAACGAAACGGAATGGACACAACATGATGATCGGAATTTAATTCATCAAGTAGATTTTTCAATCGATACTAAATGTTGAACACTGAGATTATCACTGAATTTGCATGGGAAAAAAACAGGCCATAACTAGGAATAAGCTTTTGATCTTGAGTTAACTGAAATTCTAGTGTAGGGTCACAAGCTTCTAACGTATCACTAGTTAGCGAAAGCAGTCGATTCCCCGAGAGAATGAAGGCACACAAATGCGAAATACGCCGAGTAAGCATATCTTCGGGCCTGTTCTTATATATGTCTAGTGAACACAATGCAATTGACATTAATAATGCTAAATTAATTTATAATTCCCACAATTATATACATAGAAGCAAAATAGAATCAGCTCTTATAAAAAGAATCCCAACTTCAATTCATCAAATGGTCAGTTCAACACTAATCCCTTGATAAGCAGAAGACTCATCCGAGCTCTTCTCAAAAATGTCTTGCCCAACCGGTCCCGTGATTAAATTATAACATGTAAATTTGTAGATGGGACAGTGAAGCAATTAAAGTACATAGCTTTTAAGGCACCCTTCGCAAGGTCGATCGACTCGACCTTGCAAAGCGTGCCTTAAAGCTTGTTTATTCGGAAGAGTTTTGTCTTCCGCGTAGTCGAGTGGTCTGAAGGGCGGTTTAATTGAGATGAAAGCGATTGATGGCTGCCTTAGTGTGCCTGGTTCGAATCCCACCCCTGTACGGAGTTTTTGCCTATTAGGAATTTTCCGAAGAAAAATTATCCTGTTTTACTGTTTCTTCTTTTTTTCTTTTTTTTAGGGGGAGAAAAGGTCTGATTCGCGGTTACTACTCCCCTCTGTACCCCTCCCAGGACCAGGGGGGGCACAAGAGAGGAGGAGGCCCGTAGCCGACTTGCTCCTGGAGAAACTCCCCACACTTCTGACTCTCAGTTCAAGTGAACCGATAGTGAAGTGCTTAATGGGAAGTCCGGAACAAACTTTAGAAGAGGGTTTATAACTGTGAGAGACGGAAAGTTTTGAGTTAAAAGGAACCGACAGAGGCGAGAGGTCGTCCGCATCGCGGACGATACTCTTTGCACATAATACAAGCAAGAGCCGCACGTACAAACAAAATGCTGCGCAGGTTCAACTCTGCGAGCAAGAAACTACAGTTACACCTATATCAAACACCCGTGCGACTTCTTCTCACATACGCCCCACTGTTACTCGTAGCTGCAAGTGTCACGTGGCAGAAGAAGGTTCAGCGCATTCAGAAATCTGCTCTGAAGCGCGCTTTTTACTCTCCCATGTACGCGAGAATGTCCACACTACACGACAACAACAAATTAGCACCCCTCAACACATACGCACACAGTAGGCCCACAAAACAACTCGGAAAACTTAAGAGAAACCCCATATGCATCGCACTACATGCAAGACGGTATGTTGCGATGGCACTGCGATACCCCGAAACCCATGACCACCCGCAACTCATGCCGCTCTACGCATAAGTTAAGAGCATCATAAATAATGCAGACACGATCTCCTTACTAAACACCCTCCAACCGTCGTCCAGTCACGAACACCGAGAGACACACCTAATTACACCACGCATCGGTGTCTAGCCACCGACCTATTAACTCTTCCTATCCCCTTTCAAGTTATTTTGTACCCTTTTCCTCTACGACTACCTGATCGCCTGTGTTACACAGTGATCCATCTCTGTTCTTTCTATATACATCGTCATCACCATCTCTTTGTAATTCATTCTTAATAAACCGTGAACTGTCTGAATATTTGTCGCTCCAATCTAGTTTTCTGGCAAAAGAGGCAAAGGAAAATGAAGTTTGAAAACGTGCTTCTTTGAACGGTGGTCAACTCAGAGACTCTGAGATGCCCGGAGTATGGTTTCCGGCTAAAGTTACACGTTAATTGCCAGTTTTTTCATATGAATAATGACAGCTTCAGCCATCCGCAATCTTCTGCGGTTTGGGAGACTCAGGATGATGGAGGTGTCCTTATTCAGTTTTTCACGGGTTAGGGTAGTGCCATGAGAGTTGGCGTGTTTTTTTAATCGTACCACCTTGAAGCTGAGCTGTCAGTCGCCTTTACAGGGTTGTGGAGATTACGCCGATCTACTTTGAATTGCGTTGTTCGCAGTCACCGACTTTGTACGAATATTTGTACACGACCTTAGTCTCATGGATTTCGCTCGTCGGGGGGAGACAGCTGTTCTTCATGATGCAACTACTTGTTTTCTTGGTTTTATAATATATAATTAGATTTATATACTATACTGTAGCAATTTGTGAATATTTCCATTTATGTTCATTCCCTGAAGATGACCTAACATGGTCGAAAGACGTCTAGGTGGTTTACTTTAGGAAGACATTTTAACAAGAGAATCTTTTTCTTCGATCGTGGGATCGAAATCTCTCTATTCGCGAGTAGAAGGAGGGTGCCCCAAGGAGAGGGTAGCCCAATAACCAGTGGGGCCCCATAGGGTCGGCCCTCCAGGACTGTAAGATAGTTCCCCTCCGCATTATACAGGGACGGGGGGGGGAGCTAAACCGTCAAGAACAGCCGTGATTGAGGCTATCTACAAACATATCAATGTAGTTCTCATCAGGGAAATTGACACCCCGACTGGCTACGCGTCAATTTGCCACACCATGTAGGATGTAGAGCGGCTGGTCTCGAACGAGGCCAAGGTCCACCTCCAAAAAATAGGACTAGATGCAAACATCCCACGAGAAAGATTAGTGCAATGTACTGTTATTCTTCGGCAGCTGGACCCACTTTTCACTGCAACACCTGTGAATAAACCAAGGCATTGCTGTCAGCGAAGCAGACATGGGCCGACATTTTAAAGGTGGGAAAATTCGGCAAAGGAAACAGTATAGTGAAGATCATCTTTTCGAGCATCGAGATGGCGAGAAGAGCCAAGAAAGATGGGCTGTTTGAGTTTTACCTAAGGGTATCAACACCCGAGCAAATCGAAACAGAAGACTACATACCGATCGACTGCTGCTACAAATGTTATGCAGTCGAAAAGCATTTAACAAAGGATTGCACGGTGACGGTAGTTTCATGCTCCAACTGCGCTAAATCCGGGCACGGTTGGAAAGATTGCACGGAAGGGAAGCAAAAGTGCGTCAACTGTGGAGGGGACCATAGGGCCTTGGCCATGAGGTGCCCCACCCGCAAAGAAGCCATCCGTACAAGACGGGAGAATATAAAAAAAAAGAGGCAAGAACCAAGACCAACTACGCTCAAGCGGCGGCCCCGAAGAACTTCGCCACAACAAGTGCTCCAAAGCTGGTGATGCCAGAGGTGGGTAAAGATATCATGACAATGATCATCTTCGCTCACATGGCTAACTTGGTTAACCCCGGCTCCTTTTCCGAAGAACTTAACCGTCTTCTGGAGAAGAATGGAGTTACCAAAAAACTCTGGTTCCCCGAAAATCCAGACTCGGCGGGAATACTTAATATCTAGTTTATCGACGAATCCCAACGGGAACATCAACCAAATGAGGAGCCGACGCAGTCCCCTACTGAAGAACCAAAAATAACGGAAGAAACTTCGGAAGGAGAGGTAGAAACGAAAGAAAGGCTCAAAAAAGAAAAGAATAAAGGGAAGAAGAAGAAGAAGAAGAAGAAAACAGAGGAGAAGACAAACGAACAAAATTCGTCGGACGAAGAAGAAGCGTACGAAGAGGAATACACGGAGGTCCCCCTAACCGACAAGAAGGAAGTCCTCGAGAATGGTTACTTCTTCGACAGCAAGGACGTTGGCCTCAAGGTATTTGGCTCTCCCCTGTGCCCACCCACAAGAGAGAACCCAGAATTTCTCCAACTTGGCATTGCCAAGGGGGAATTCAAGTGGACCTTCCAGGGACCTTTTTCACCGGACGAAATTGCAGCATTGATGTTGAAGAGCACGGTGTTCATCTCACCATCGGACGCGCACGCCGTGAACACGTCAACATTCAGAGCCATAAAAAGTGGACAAAAAACGTCTAAAATAAAGTGAAAGTGCAAAATACAAGTGTATAAAATATAACGATAAGCCTCAGTGAATTAAATAAATAATAATAAAATAATTGATAATATCAGTGATTTGGAAAAGTGTACATAGAAAGTGTATGTTAATTAATTTACGAAATATATCTAGTATCAAATTATCTATCATGAATTAATCAAATAAGTGACTTAAAATTAGATTTAAATCATCAGCGGGACTGAAATAGAATACTAAAAAGGTTTTTACCACAAGCGCGTAGAAATAATGTAAAGTAATTAAAGTTGGAAATATATAATAATGTGTAAATATATATATGTAAATTTTTATAACTATTAACTCTTATGAGTAAATGTGAAATTTGTATTGTATAGAGCTAAAGATTTGATTTCCACGTCTCCGTGAACCTTCATCTTCCTACTTATACTTATAACTATCTCTTCTCTGCTAAATTCTATTTTCCACACTGTCCGCTATATATTTACATTTATGTAATCTCTCTTTGTAATTCATTCTTAATAAACCGTGAACCGTCTGACTATTGACGTACTGAATTTGGATTCATTTTTACAACGGAGACCTGTGAGCGCGATTAAGGAAAAGTTCCCTTTTCATTAAAGTTAACGTTAACTTCAAGAAAGAAAAAATATATGTGCCCTCTGGACTGATTGGAGATTCCTCCTGTTTCCAGTGTGCGGGGTGCTTACCCTAAAGGAGTAATTCATCCTTAATTCATCCTTATTCCACGCTTTGACTTCCATTTACTTCACCGACTAATAGCAACATAACACGACCACCGCTGCGCCTAGAGCCACTTAAAGTAGGGTATAGTGAACCCAAGAAGGAAGCCAAAATAGGGGGGCGAAGTAGGGGGGGGGTGCTCCTTAAGACCACGAACCCGAAATTCTGTGGGGGCGCCTCTTAGCTTAGGCCTATTTAGGTAGGGTGGTCGTGAGGAGGTAAAATAAGTAGGTAAATAGGGAACTTTAGGCTGCTAAGTGATAGGGAACGTTTTCACTGTCCTTTTTTACAGAGTTCTAGAGGAAGGAAGAAAACAAACATAGGCTTCGGAGGAAGGAACGAAGAAAAGAACGTCTAGGCGCTCGACTAGGGAAAGGAGGCGGCCTAAAATGCCTACGAGTACCTCTACGGACAATTAACCTAAGAGATCAAGCCGAACAAAGGAAAACACTGCGAGACATTATTTGGACAAATAAAAGTAGCCCTCGTCAAAATTATCGACATCCCAAATGGCTACGTGGTAATTGCAAGTAAGAAAAAAGAAGTAGAAAAATTAGTGTCCCAGGAAGGAATAGAGACACTAAAGGGAATAGGACTAACGCCAAAAATCCCGCCCCAGATAACTGCAAACAGAAGTATCATATGCAGGAAAGTCGACGTTTGGGTGGGTTCCCATGACAAAGAGGAAATGAAATAAGAAATAGAAAAAAAATCATCAAGGCATAAAAATAAATGAAATAATTAAATTTTGCCACCACATACAATTCTTTAAAATTATGTGTGCAACAACAGATATGTCAGCAAAGATATTCCAACGAGGACTGCTCATGTTTAACATGAGAATTCCACCAGAGAACATGGAGCACGAGAAACATATTAATATTCAAATGTGCTTCCGCTGCTATAACATGGAGGACCACTTGACGCGTGACTGCACTGAGAAAGATACAGTATGTTCTGAGTGCGGACAGAAGAACCACGAATGGAGACAGTGCAAGGAAAGTAATAAGAAATGCGTGAACTGCCATGGGCCACATAGGACTATGGCAATGGCATGCCTCAAAAGAAAGGAGATAATAGAACGAAAGGAAAGAGAAGCGAGAAATGAAGAAGAAACTAGAAGAAATACAACATACGTAGGAGTAGCTAAAGCAACTGTGAAGCAAATGTATGAAGCACATACCATTCTAACTGTGCCACAAAGGGCATCAACAGAAGTACTCACATGCATGCTCTATGCCCATGTGATGAATATTGGGAAACCGGGCACCTTGGCTACGACAGTCAATACAATGCTAGACAAAAAATGGAATGAAGAAGATGTGGTCCCCCCCCCCCCCCTCCTCATCTGAAATCCTTAAAATCAAGGTCGCTTCAGCGTCGGCACCAACGAGCAACGAGAAACATACTACTGAAGAGAACGCAATTTCAAGCATGTCAGCGCAAAGCAATAAAGGAGACAAAATAGTACGCATGGAAGCACAGGAAATAAAACTTAGGGTATACAGCGATGAATGCTCCTCCCTCCAGAGAGGCAAGAAACAGGAAAATATCATTAAGGCAATTAAAGAAGGAAAATGCAAATGGGCATTCAAAGGAAAGACAGGAAAAAAAGACGAGGAAGAAGTACAAAAACTTTTAATGGAGGGTAAAATTCTAATCTACCCTGGTGACTGCGTTGTTCTGTGCCATTCTACATTTCAAAGTATGAAGAATGGCAGGTTTAAAGGCAAAGAAGCAGAACTCAACAAGAGATCGACCCGCCAGAAGTCCAAATATCTCTAGACGACCAAACTTAATAAACAATGGAACCAGAAAGGAGAAGAAAGCTCAGCATTCTGCAAATCAACACTCACGGATGGATCTGTAAAACATCAATCCAGACATAATATTAATATCAGAACATGGAGTAAATCCAGAAGAAAAAACAATGAAATTGTTCGATTACACCGTCATAAATGAGAACCCTTCAGGCGAACGTCATGACGGGGCGGCCATAGTCATAAGAAGAGGGCTGAAGTTCAAAGAAGTTAATAATTTGGATGAGGCATACTTGGCCGTAAAAATTGAAACGGAATTAACGCCATTAATAGTAGCCACGGGATACCAAGTACCAAGAAAAAAATACCTTTCCCTGCACAACCTATTTAAAATCTTTGGCACAGGTTTGCCAACTATCTTTATGGGAGACCTCAATATCAGGTGCAGTGCAAATGGATGCTGCTCCAGAAACAACAGAGGAGTCAACTTAGAAATGATGTTGGAAAGAAATATTTTCAAGAGAATAGGGCCATACTTTCCAACATATGTCACAGGCAATGCAGCTACAAAGCTAGATGTCGTGCTAAGTAGCTTCAATATGCCATACAACATCCACATGCAACCAGTTACCTTTGCATGTAGCGACTATGTTGGAATACATTTGCTCATGAATCAATACCCGATACAGGTACCGGTACCAGCGAGAAAGGATTACAAAAGAGCAAACTGGGCAGGTTACACATAAGTTCGTAGTAACTTCGTCCTTAGTGACGTCATCCTGGAAGATATTGATGAGGAAAACTGAAGATTAACAAGAACGATCATTGAAGCGGACGAAAGATATATACCAAAGAAAAGATACCGTACTCTTCCACATCCTCGATGGACAGAGGAAATGAAGAGAAAGAATAGGCAACTAAGAGGATTTCTAGACCAAATAATTCTCCATGGACCAAATAGAGAGCGATACGAAGAAATCAGAAGACGTAGAAAAGAACTGAGGTATCTCATTCAAGAACAGCAAAGCCACATATGGGATAGCCTAATAGATAAAAAAAAACTAAGAAAGAAGACCAAAAGAGAACTGTAGACTAATAAATAGACTTAAAGGCAGACCTCCGAGAGAAAAAATAACGATTAAAAGTAAAAGGGGAGAAAAGATCCAAGAAGAGAGGACCACAGAAGAACTTTTTCGTAATCACTGGAAATCAGTGTTCTCCATAACACCAGAGGAGGACGAAGACTTCAATCCAGAGATAGACGAAATGGTCCACACATTCTTGCGAGAAAACATAGACAAGATCACTCCAGCACCAAATGTAGAGCGAGAAAGGGAGGACATTCTGGGTACATGGGCCTATATAACAACGGAATAGATCAAAGGCGTAATACCATTATTCAAGCAAAAACGACAGGCCCCTTAAGAATAACCATAATTAATATTACCAAGGCACCTAACATAATCATCAGAACATTAAAGAATATTTGTTAACGCGTACTTAAACACCGGTTACTTCCCTGATAGCTATAAACTAGCAGAAATGATATTTGTCCCAAAGCCAGGAAAACCAACAAACCACCTCAGCAGTTACCGGCCAATATCGCTATTGAACTTCATGGGTAAAGTCTTCTAGAACATCCTTAACAGAATACTAAAAGAATATCTTGGAGAAAATGACCTTTATAATGATTATCAGTTTGGATTCAGAAGAGGCAGAGACACCACAATGACACTTGGCACAATAATAGAGAAAATAGCAAAGGCCAAAGCAGAGAATAACTACATCGATCTGGTCCTGAGAGATGTAGAAAAAGCATTCAACAAAGTCTGGATCAGAGGAATGCAATATAATATCTTAAATCTCCCGATGAATAGCATTCTAAAGAGAATTCTCTGCGATTATGTCACAGACAGAAGAGCATATGTGAAGATCAATGGTTATTCGGGGCCAGAATTCGAATTGGAAGTTGGACTCTTGGAGGGGGGGCTGTCTCAGCCCACACTGTATTCAATATTCACAGCAGATCTGCCACCACCAATAATGCCTGGTTGCCTAAACATACAGTCCGCGGACGGCATAAGTCCTCGTCGCTCCGTACAGGAACGTACGCTTCCAGGCAAGGACAATAGCTTTAGAAATTAGCAACAACTACGAAAGAGATTGAAAGATAAGGACGAACAGGAGGAAATTTACAATAATCTCAATCTCCAGGAATAAAACAGCTGAAATTGTAGTTGAAGATAAGAACTACAGATATCTTAGTGAGGGCAAAGTGTTAGGACTCAGAATAACAAAAGGAGGCTACAAACAACATATAACAGAGGAAGAACAAGGTGATTCCGATGCTTAACCTACTGTACAATCTAAGAGGGTAGGCATGAAAAATAAAAGAAAAATCTATCTTGCACTAGGAAGAGAGGCACTACTATACCCGCCAACCCCTATCAACGGTGAAACAAAGACCAAAAAATTGGAGCTCCAGAAAATACAAAATAAAGCTCTCTACCAAATCACCAACACCTGTAGGAGAGAGAGGAGAAGACAACATGATCTGCACCAAGAAGAAGGATTAGAAACGCTCAACATCAACATCAGGAATATTTGCAGAACTCACGAACACCAGAGCTGGAGTTCCCTCTAACACTCGATTTCCCAGGGGCAGCAACAGCTGAGAGTCGAGGAGATTCCCATGTTTACTTAAGTAGAAATTCAAAAAGAGAGAAGGGACAAGCATAACCATAAAGATACTTACCCGACTATATACAAACCCAACCAACGAAATTACCAACCAAGACACCAGATTGATACCCTAATAAGACAAGCGAATTTAAACAACTAAAATAGGAAGAAACAACCGACTAAGAAGACAACACAGATCCAAAGTGTAAACAGAAATAATACGAACAAAATGAACTAAAATTGTAATAAGTGAATTATATTAAAAAAATTAACAAAAATGAGAGTGAAGTGAAAGTTAACAGTAAAACAGAAATAAAACGAACATAGTAAATTAAGTGTAATAAGTGAACTATAGTATTAAAAAGTTTAACAAAATGATAGTGAAGTGAAAGTTAATAGTAAAACAATTGAAGAAAGTGAAACTAAAGTGAAATAGCAAAAAAAGTGATAACAAAAAGAGAAATTGAAACCAAGTAAGGAAAGTAAAAACAAGTAACATAACAATACATAAACAAAGCTCCGAGCTAAGATAACTCAAAACGGCATGAATGCTACAATAATCACATGAATGAAAGATGAAGAGAATAAGAAAACAGAGATTAGGCGGTCCTCCCGCTTCTGTATGAGGAACAGAGGTGCTAAAAGTGTGAAAAAAGAAGTAAGAATGATGAGTAAATGCATTACGGTGGTTCGGAGTCCACGTTAATCAGCAGGTCCCCCCCTTGTCCCTCGGGCAAGGGTATTCCACTCTTTCCACCTTTGACAAGCAAGGTTGCTCAATCTGCCTCCTCACCAATCTGTCCTCTTTTAACTCAAAACTTTCCGTTACCCACTATAAATCCTCTTCTAAAGCTTGTTCCGGACTTCCCATTAAGCACTTCACTATCAGTTAACTTAAACTGAGAGTCAGAAGTGTGGGGAGTTTCTCCAGAAGCAAGTCGGCCGCGGACCTCCTCCTTTTCTGTGCCCCACTCCCGATTGTGGGAGGGGTACAGAGGGGAGGAATAACCGCAAGCCGTACCCTTTTCTCCCCTTAAAAAAAATTCTGACTATTTGGGGCTCTGATTTAGTTCTCTGGCAAAGGAGGCAAAGGAAAATGAAGTTTGAAAGCGTGCTTCTTTTAACGGCGGTCAACTCGGAGACACTAAGATGTCGGGAGTATGGTTTCCGGCTGAAGTTGCACGTTAGTTGCCAGTTTCTTCATTTGAATAATGACAGCTTCGGCCATCTGCAATCTTCTGCGGTTTTGGAGTCTCAGGATGATGGAGGTGTCCTTATTCAGTTTTTCACGGGTTAAGGTAGTGCCATGAGAGTGGGCGTGTTTTTTAATCGCGTGATCTTGAATGTGAGCTGTCAGTCGCCTTGATAGGGTTGTGGAGGTTATGCCGATGTACTTTGAATTGCGGTGTTCGCAGTCACCGACTTTGCACGAATATTCGTACACGACCTTAGTCTCCTGGAGTTCGCTCGTCGGGGGGGGGAGACACAGCTGTTCCTCATGGAGCAACTACTTGTCTTCTTGGTCTTATAGTATATAATTAGATTTATATACTATACTGTAGCAATTTGTGAGTATTTCCATTTCTGTGCATTCCCTGAAGATGACCTAACATGGTCGAAAAACGTCTAGGAATAAAGAAGACCCCCGTTAAAAAAACTTGTAAGAAATATTAAGAAAATACAAGCTAAAATTAATAACGCTGCCACAGTTGTGGATTTCATTCAATAGTACCTGCATACAACATGGCATTTTACCTAATTATATATATATATATATATATATATATATATATATATATATATATATATATATATATATATATGTGTGTGTGTGTGTGTGTGTGTGTGTGTGTGTGTGTGTGTGTGTGTATACAGCTGGGCAGTATATTTTCATCGTAGCAAGTTATGTTAAAAGCGACGGCTAATTTTGCATTTGTGATTTTTTTTCATATCTTTCAATTTGCCTTTACGTCTGGGTTGAGGCCGTGGATAAGTTGTCGGAAATTCATTAAAACTCGGTTTTTAATGTTTGAGGGGGAAATAGGAGAAGAATCCTTGAGCAAAACACTTAATTTATCTGACGCGTTTTGCCCAAGGATTCTTCTCCTGTTCCTTCTTCAACATTAAAATTCGAGTTTTAATGAATTTCGGACAACTTATCCACGGCATCAACCTACACCTACACGTAAAGGCAAATATAAGACAAATTGAAAGATATGAAAAGAAAATCACAAATTTAGTATTAATTATTTTTTTATCGAATATCTCGATTTGTTTTATATTCCCATTTTGGTCGTGACTTAAGCTTTGTATAATTTCCCCCAAATTCATTTGGAAAGTAGTAACGAACGAGGGCGGGAAACTAGTTCACTCAGCAAAACAAAATATTCATTGGCCTGACGCGTTTCGATACACGCCTGTATCATTATCAAATGTGGATAGTTGTAACTTAAAGAATTGAAGACAAAGCTTTATCTACATGATTTAATTGAGATCAAAGTGGTTGTTCGCTGCCTCAATGTGCACGGTTCGAATCCCACTCCAGTTCGGAGTTTTTCGAAGTAGGAAATAACTATTTCCCCCAAAAAATTATTCCGTTTTCTCTTTCTTTCATTGTGTTGGATTTATGATTAGTTAGGTGTTAACAAATATATGAACATACATATAGGGAAGAGAATTTCTTAAAAAAAACATGAAGGTTCATTGAAATGAGGGCTTGCGACTTCTTAAAATGGTTAATCTATAACACAGGCCTGCGTTTGAAAAAAAAAATTTATGTTCCCCAGGATTTCTTTGTGGTTCCTTAATGAATCTAACTTCCTGAGCTCCAAAATGAATGTATATTTGTTCAATCAGGTCAGATTTTCTCAGTACAGCATACACCATTTTCATTGAGATTACCTCATTTTTTCTGAATTAAAAAAAAAAAAAACCTTTCTCTATCTAATCATGCATTATCACTGTTATATCATATAGACAGGAATACACGTATGTAAACTATAATTCTTTTAATAAACAAACAATAAAAGAATGCAACATAATAAAGAAAATAATTATAATTTCGAAGAACAGACGCCCTTGACGATTTTCGTTTGTGCCTGTCATCTGGTGCATCACGTTTCAAACACCAACAGTAGTCAGCAAGCATGTTTCCGTTCCATTTACACTGGAACCTGGATTCCATTGTTCTTATGTCCTGGTGGAATCTTTGCCCCTGTTCTTTACTGTAAGCCCCGCAGTTGTCGGGAAAATAATCCAGATAAGACTGTAAAAAGTGTATCTTTATAGACATTCGAGCTCCCAAATGTTTGAGACTTGTTAAGAGCTGATTGACCAGGGCAACATATTCTTCTAGGCTTCTTTTATTGCCTAGAAAATTGTTAACTAGAGCTTTGAAAGCTTTCCAGGCATCTTTTTCTATGTCTTTCATTGATGCATCAAATTGCTGATCAAGTTCCTGATTTGAAGTCCATCAAAAATTCCCCCATGGAGCTTAGCGTCACTGATTTGTGGAAATTTTTGAAGAAGAAATTTAAAAGCTTGGCCTACTTTATTAAGGGTTTTTACATAATTTTTCATTATGCTAAGCTTTATATGCAGTGGAGGGAGGAGTATTTTTTGAGGAGGCACTAAAGGTTCAGCTATCACATTGTTTGATCTAATTCTAAATGCTTCTCGTGGAGGCCAAACCTTCTTCTCATAGTGCATCATACTATCTGCACGACTGTCCCATAAACATAGGAAACAGGGATGCTTCGTGTAGCCTGTTTGCATCCCAAGCGTAAGAGACACTACCTGAAAAAAATTTAGCACGGTATGTAAATTCAGTGTAATATTTCTAAAAACAAATTCAAAGTAATATTTCTTAAAACAATAAGAATATGAATATGTACTGAAAAATCCTGTATGCCGATGCATTAAATCATCGTATTGGAACTAATTGGATATATGTACATCTTATTTTGAGTTTATTGAGTTGTGTTGTATACCTTCTCAATTAGGATAAGTTCCCCATTAACCCAATAGGATGCATTAACCTATAGGGACACACTTCAACAAAAAATATAACTCAAAAATGACTCATGATTTCCAGATTTGCATTCTTGTAAAATGTAAGTTGACCAAAAGGTGTATACAAGTATTAACAATTAAAAATGAAAATGTCAATATCAAAAAGCTTAGAAATGCCAAGTGTAAAATGATCTTACCTTTAAGTCACCACATATCCTCCACTTATAGTTAGAGTAATTTATTGCATCCAGCAATTTTTTCATATTTTCATAACTTTCAGTAAGTTGGATTGAATGGCTTATAGGAACGGAAGCTATCTTGTTACCAATATTGAGTAACACAGCTTTTAAACTTCTACTGGAGGAATGTATGAACAGTCTCCATTCTAATGGGTTGTAGGGAATTCCAAGGGTCTCAACAAGTCCTTTAATATTGGCGCAGTATACTAAAGAGCTGGAAGAATGCTGTAAAAAATAGCTTCGAAACTCTTGTTCTCTATTTCTGTACCCCCCTAAATGTTGTTTCTTAAGCGAGAAGATTACTTTCACGAAGTCGAGAGCCAAGAAGTTGTGTATTCGCCTTTGAAACCCCCAGATCCCTAGTTAGGTCATTTAACTGAAAAGTCACTTTGCCGCAAACATAGCAAAATCTGTCGGAGCTATTCTTACATTTTTTGTTCATTTTTAACTCAACCACTATTATTATTATTCTTATTATTATAATGCTAAGCAATTTTTAACCTGCAAAATATAAACCTATTTGCATAATTACTTAAAATGTAAAAAAATTTACTGCGAATAGAGCAGTGCAAAAACTATTGAAATTTGATGTAATATAGGAGATGTATAAACTATAAAATTATTATCACCCCCTGTATCGCAAAAACTGGAGGTGATAGAGAAAAACGGATGACAGATTCGGATTTAGGAGGTCAATTTTATTAAGAAACACTATAGAAAACCTAAGGTACATTTTTGACGAAGACCAGTGTAATGAACACAGGATTAAGATGGGCGGGGGTTATTATTCGGGGCGCGGGGATGTGAGGGGGGCAAAGTGAATTGTATGTTTGTTTGCGTATTTAATTTGGTCTGTTTTTCTTTTATTTATAAGGCTTCTAATATAAGAAGCTGTAGGCGGTTTGGAGCATGTACTAGGATTTCGGTATGACCTTCGAGTGACTTCCGGTCCAGTTGCTTTCCATGTTTTTCCAAAGTATGTGTTTTAGGGGCACCATTGTTTAAATGATAACTCATTCTTCGTGTTAACTTCATTTCTGTCATTCAGATATATGAATGAGGTTTGAGCTCACAGTCTCCCATTTTGCAAGTATATTCATATATTAAATGACTGCTCGCTTAGGTGGTAGGTGAGGTCCTGGGTTGTTTTCTATGATAAGGTTGGATGTACGTTTACTATTGTAGTAGATTATGATGAAAATGATACATTGTTTTTATTTTGTGTTGGTTTTACTCCTCTGTTTATGACTTCCTCCATCACTCTTTCATCTGTTTTGTACATTGTGCTCATAATGTTCTTGTAGTATAGTTTAATAGTGTTTCTTTTGGCTTGCTGGTTGGTAAAGCCTGTAGGAGACGTATACCATCTTTCCATTTTTTTAAGAATAGCGGTGTGTAAAACTATTATTCACCCATTGCTCTACATAGAAAGAAACACACGAAGAACTCGAGTGTGTTACACAAGTACTCGTGAATAACGGTTTTGCAAACGGCGACATACACACCGCTATAATAATAATACTAATCACAATAATAAGATAATAACAAGAAGGAGAAGAAGAAGAGTATTAAAAATAATAATAAAATAAAATTTATTCTTTCATGCTTGTTTATGGATAACAATCTTCATTAATAATAAAAATAATATTTCTTTATCATTCACACCCCTTTATGCATTACATCTCGACATATCCACGAAAACCAACCTTTGCCCTTCTACGACGTCTTATCTACAATCTGATATTGAACCGTAGTGAACATATATATATATATATGTCTCGTCTTCCCTACCTCTGAAATTCAATATTGGAAGAAAAAGTCTCGAAAAGACTTAAAAAAAAAACACTACAATAATGGGAGAATGCAAGAATGAAATACTAGATCAATTATTCTTTGTTGGAAGATTTCCCGACTGTTGGAGCGTAAGGGGAAAATGCCTTCCTCTGCGTCTTTCACACCAACATGCAGAAAAATGAGTATAAAACGATGAACATTGCTATCTTTGACTCGCTCAAAACCAAGGCTACAGTTTCTTTTAATGGTATGTCCATCATTTATCGGACTCTGAAATTAAAAATTGAAGAGGCGAGTCTGGAAGTGTACTCCTTTCTTCAATATCCATGCAATGTAGTGTGCTATTTTAGTGATGTAGTAAAATAATGCTGAATGATATACTCTTATTTTTACCTTTTTAAGAAGAGATTAACTCGTTGTAAAGGTGTGTCCACATTACCCTGTTGCGCGTCGGGAAATCTTGGACTACTTGCGCCACGCAACAGATCCGCCTGGAAAGACTTCACCTTCGTTGTGTAGGATGTATCCTCGGCATCGCATGTCAGGAGAGATTCACCATCCCTGCCGTGCTGGATCAAGCGGTTGTATACCAAAGGATATGAACGGTGAGCTGGCCACAAGCTGTCGCCCAGCGCTGCCTTTCAATAACGTTTGAAAGCAGTGCCTAAAGCTCAAGGACATCGACCCAGACAGCTGAGAACTACTTATGGATGCCCGCAGGGGTTGGCACCACGCTATTCGAGAAGGAATCAAAGGAGCAAAGAAAAGCGCAACGAACAACTGAGGGACATAAGATAACACAGGAAGCAAAGACAGTAAATTCAAGCCTTCCATACACACTACAGTTTTATCTACAATTCGTAGGGAAGAGACTGCCACGTAAGGACCGGCCTGCTGACACAATCCAGACGCTACCCCAAAAGTGAATTATCTTGACCGATCAGGTTGCTACCATTATCTCCCGAGATGAATGTCATACCATACAACCAATCTAAGCAATTTGAATTGGAGTCCTATATCATTTTTTTACCGTGAAAGTCTACTTTATCATTTATATTATGAAATTACTACTTTTTTCATCACAAATCAATAATATATTAATCGTAATGCAATGCGTTGGTTTAAAATGAAAGATTACGTGTTACGTACGTATATTTGTCATTATTGAAGTGAAGGTAAGGAAAATCTTCACTTCATGCCATGTCATGCCATGTCTGCTCTAACCAATAACATCTTTTAAAATATCATATGCGAATACTCTTGGAAATTTCGAGGACTTTTATTCCCTCCTTGAACGAAGAGAGTCAGTGGTCATTCAAAATGCATCCCTGTTTTAACCTGTACTATGTTCTTAGGGTAGAATCGTTTTTTTCCTGTATTGGTGCTAGAAGTCAGTTTCACGCCACTACTGAGCGAACGACTTCCCAAGAACCCTCCACTGATCACAACTCCGTCTCAATGTCTACAACTTACTCTCATTCATTATCCAAGTGAATTTCCATATTCGAAAATCCTTCCCCAAACCTGTTTCTGTTACATCTCTTTGAGTTTCTTAAATCGCTTCCGATCATCAACACCTCGAGACGTTTGCGCAAATTGATATTGTAAATAAATATATGGGATGCACGACTGCATCCCTCTGCACTCAAAACGACCAGTTTCTATACTGATCCAGTGAATTGATTCTACATACAAAGTACTGATAAAAGCTGCGACTGGACTTATTTTCCATTTTTAATCGCTCTCATCACTTACAATAAACGAATCGGGTTGAGCCAAATGCTTGAATAATGTGTGAATTTTCAATGACCGCCCCTCCTGCATATCTAGATCATCCAGCGAGCTGAAAAGGAATCGGATCAGGCTTATTTGCCGGTTGCCTTCGAACAGGTTTTACATCTTTGCCCCCACACCCCAATAAAGAAGAGGGAAAATTCCTCTACTTTTTTGTCGATTTCCACTCTTATTTTTTCGCCTCCCTTAAATACTTTTCCTCATATGATTTGTTCTCTTCAATCCCATTCGACATTCATTAAATTATATGGAAACTGCAAAATATTGACCCTCTCGTCCGAGATCAACAGACAGGAGCAGCTTAAGATTTGTCACTCAGCGTATTTTCTTCGTTGACGTCCGACGCAACACGAATGTACTTATTAGGATGGAAGCTCGCATAGATGCACACGAACCATTATAAATCGGGGCAGCCATCCAAAGAAACACATGCGTGTGTACGGACACAGTGGCCGAAGCACCCAATTTTATGAGCGTCGTCCGAGTGTCGTCTTAGTATTCATGAATTCATCGGACGAGTTCTTTGAAGCAAAATATGGCGGCGCGAGCCTTTCCGACGCTTTAGCGTTGCCTAGGAAACGGCCAGAGAACAGCTTACCGGCTAAATACCGGAGTTAAGCTGATTGGATTGCGCAGATAAAATAAACTCCTCTTGCGCTATTAATTATATTGATTGCTCAGGCAATCGGCGGCTTTTCTCATTTCCAATTAGAAAGATGGATTGGAAGGGGAATCTAGGAAAATACAGAGAAAACAGCAAGATTATAAAGAACCATAAAACGGAGGGTTTGCGTCAGTCTTGGCCTTTTTAGTTGACCGGATGAAAAATTTCATCAATTTCATTGTCCTTTACCGCATTCATCAAACACCATAGGACCACCCCTGGTCCCAGTATATGGGGTCTAGGAGGTTTGCTAATACAGTTTTTGTCAACTTTACTCCCATTCTCCCTTCACAATTTTTGACTAGAAATCGAGGGATGAAGAGGGAAAATAAGAAGAAAATGGAATTAAGATTGACCCCTCCACCCCCGAAAAAAAGGGACAATATTGGCAGCCATCTTCATCTTTCTCTTTTCAGTCTCGGTTCCTACTGCCCACTCCGACGTCTACTCGGGTTCGAGACCTCCCGTATGTGTTCACACCCCCTAACTTCACCGGTTCATTAGCGAAGCTCCTTCTCTCGGGGTCACCTTCCTACCTGTACGTTTCCCCTTGTCTGGCCGGGACCACGGCCCAATTAAAGGAGAGGTTAATCTGAATCATGACTCAACCCGCGTTTCTGGGGGAGGGGGAGATTAATGAAAGCAATTGTGCTTTCTTTGCTCTCTTATCTGAACGTGGTCATCCTATCAATTGGAATCCGGGTGTTTATTTACAACTCAGGTGACTCTGTTAACAGAAATCTCGATGAAAGCTCCTTCATTAATTCCTCTCCTAACTTCACTATATCCCCTCGTCTCTTTAAACTGGATCCTCTCATTAAAAAAAATAGATTTTAAACGAAATTGTCCATTTTAAATCTTAGCCCTTTGATTTATTAAATTTGTTATAGTTCTTTTGTTCATTGAACAATGTATTTATAATTGCATATGTGTGTATTCATAATTATGTGACATATTTCGACATTTCACACACACTCTCTCATAGGGGCTATTTTGGTAGAGATTTTATCTATGTGTCATAACCCTTTTGTACCTGTTTTTAATCCATCTTTTTTTATCATTTATTTCTATTTTTCACGCCTGCTCTGTGTTAACATAACATAACATAACATAATTACACGGATGACAAAAGCCACAAGGGCCTATCAAAGGTCATCCGCCTCCGTCAAAACCCACCCACAAAAAGCACCATCACCAGGGGAAGACAAAATCAAAGTCCCCCACAATATAATATAACAGATGACAAAAGCCACAAGGGCTCATGTTGTATCCTTTTGTTTTACATAGGCAGAACGTCGCTTAGTTTTCTCATATATATATATATATATATATATATATATATATATATATATATATATATATATATATATATATATATATATATATATATATATATATATATATATATATATATATATATATATATATATATATATATATATATATATATATATATATATATATATATATATATATATATATATATATATATATATATATATATATATATATATATATATATATATAATATTAATTTAGAAATATAGAGGATATAATTATCTTAACTTGTGAATGAGAATTTAAGGATCGAAATATGGCCTTGTGGAAATGAATAATTTAATAGTTTACAATTGAATTATGCAAGAGGAATAATTTAAGTTGAGAATACGTCATATAAGTTAATATAAGGATAATATTATGTAACATATTTTTTTCCTGGCTAGTAAGTGTTATTTTACAACTCCTTTTATTGTAAAATAATAGAAAATAGCTAATATTTGTATTAAACTTTGGTTTTGTGGCTTGTATGATGAAATATTTACTAAAAATATGCAAATTTTCTCTTTTTTCATCCATTGTAGTGATAAAAACAAACAAAAACACAGTAAAGTTTATACAATTTTATTTAAACTTACACAAGAAATAAATTAAAATAAGTAGTTTACAAATGAACAGTTTACTTTGAATTCTCTTTGTAATGTAAATCACTTTCCCGTACAATCCCCCAAATATAGTCCCCTTCATGTTTGGATTGTGTAGTCCTTGGTATCTCTGTTCAAAGTTCAGTATATCTTGATGGAAGCGCTCCCCTTGCTCCTCTGACTATGCTCCCATATTCTCCTTGAACTTGTCAACATGGACATAAAAGGTGTGCACCTTTATGTATATCCTCCGGTACCTTTGGCCATAGCCTTTCACTAAAGTTTGCTGATGATACCAAAATAGTGGCCAGAGTAACAAGCATTGAAGGAGCAACCCATTTTGAAAAAGGATCTGGATAAAATCTTAGATTGGTCGGATAGCAAACAGATGAAGTTTAATTTAAATAAATGCAAAGTAGTGCATATGGGTGCACATAATGTCATTTTGTTATGATTTAAATGGTACCTGGCTGAAAGAAGTTTCAGAAGAAAAAGACTTGGGAATAACCCTTGTTCAGGCTAGGAACAAGAGTAATAAAATATTGGGAATAATCAGGAGAAATGTGAGTTATAAAAGCAAGGAGGTGATTTGTAGGCTCTATAATTCGTATGTTAGGCCTCACATGGAATATTGTGCTCAAGTCTGGGCTCCTTATCATGAGCAGGATTTGGATATGCTTGAGGCTGTTCAGCGAAGGGCCACTAAGCTTATTTCAGGACTCAGTAAGATGAGTTATGAGGAAAGGTTGAAGGAGTTAAATATGTTTTATGTTAGGCGTAGGTTTCTTAGGGGTGATATGATTCATACCTATAGGATGTTTACTGAGTGTGAGCAGGATACTTTTCAAGAGTTTTTTGAATTGTCAGGTATAAATTTAACAAGGGGTCATGAGAAGAAGTTGTTAAAAGGAGGTCTTGGTTGAATATTCGTAAGTACCTTTTTGGCCAAAGAGTAAACTTTTGGAATGATTTGCCTGCAGAGGTGGTTAACAGTGACTCACTTGGGATTTTTAAGGATAGGTTGGATAGATATATGGATAGTTTGAAAATTATTTGACATGGACTGCTTGGTCTGCATAATTTATTGTCACTTGTAAATATTGCTCAGCACTGACTTGTGTATATAGTTGGGTTTGTAAATTTGTAAATATTTGACATCAGGCTTTGGACGAAATAGTGTTAACTGGGATATGTATATATACTTAAAGTCCACCTTGATAGGCCCCTAGTAGCTTTAGTGGTCCTTCCTTTTCTTATGTTCTTATGTTAAGTTCTCAACCAGTTCCATATAAGTTTTACTATCGTGGTATGACATTATATTACCTCAATACTATATTATATCTATGGGGGTGGGATCGATAACTTACAGGTGAACCGACGAAGGGGCGGAACACCGCTAGTTTAGACGGGCTAAAATGCGAGAGGAGAGTGCAACGAGGGCAGGTAACAAATGGGCAATGGCAAAGCTCAAGGTTATTTAAACAGGTCGTGGTTCGGATTCCACGTTAACCCGGAGGTCCAGAAATAATGAAACTACTCCATTCTATCCTTATGTACCCAGCTAAAAAAAGAAGACCACCTGAGATCGACTTGTCCTCTCTTACTGATTTTTCTCTTTTCATCCATTTCACTTCTCCTCAACCCTCATCGTCCTCTGCCGTTCCTTCTTACTCTGACACCAAATATGATTGGACCTGGGGTAGGAGGGCATCGGTGTAACGGGAGGGGTCGACCTGCGGGCACTCTCCCCTCTTGCCTCACCAGGGACAAAAGCGGGAATAACTTGCGACCAATTCAGTTATCTATCCTCCACACCATTAAACCATCTTTGAACATAAAAAGTAATTCAAGAATTCTTTATTTTTTTTCTTTTCTTTAAAAGATATACATAGTCACTAATTGCAAACATAAACAAGAGCTGAACAAATCAAAAAACTGTGCGGAATTTCATCCCTCGGCTTTTTCCAAACGACTTGCATCCACGCACACGACATGCCGGTGCTATCAAGGAATCTTTCGGCCGAGATTCTGTCTGCATCTTTGAAGCGAGAGAAAGCGAAACGAAACTTCCCTCAGTTGGCAGATAAGATTCTCTTATCTTTCTTTCTCTTTTCCGCCGGGAAGGACTTCCATGGGAACGAAATTCTTCTAAAAATAAGGAACATGCCAGCCTCCCTGAATATGAGGAAGAATAAAACTGGTTTGTCGAGAATTACATCAGATGAGTCAAGACAGCGCTACATTCTCTGACTCCAAGTAACACCTGCCAAACGCTCTCTTCTCTGCTGGTGTCCATGGGTAATGTTCGTCTGGAATTCAAGGTCAAAGGTTGCGGCTAATCATTTGACGCTTTTATTCATCGTCAAGCGACTCTTTTCGAAGCCTACTTCTCCAATCTTAGCATACTTCATTTATTACCCTGCATATTTGACACTGCGTTTCCCTTAAATTCAGTGGATTTAAAGACCATTTCATTCATTAGCGTGTTCACCAAATTTAACAATCGGTGAAAAGCACAAATATCAATGCACATAATTAGTGTTTTTACAGTGCTTAAAGTGAAGCGAATCAATCTAATGAAATAAAAGCGATTTAATTCTCATTAGCAATTCTCATTGAGGTGCATAATCCCGTCATTTGTGTTACTACATTATTACACATATTTAATTAATATTATTCTATCAATTATTTTCTGTAATAAATCACAAAATCCGATTCTTATGCGAGGTAGGAAGAATCCCCTCATCCCCCCACGCTGCATATCGAAAGGCGACTAAGGTCGGATAGGAGGCCACTGACTTGCTTCGGAGGCCGAGCTCCTGAAAGTTTCGTTCCTGTAAGCGAGTAGAATATGCTGGCCGTATCTAGTCAATTCCTGTGTTCCCAAGATTTGTGTTAATCGTTTACCCATGCTAGTACAGTATTATTTTTTTCATTTTTCTTTACATATATTCATATCGGCTACTCGTGTTACACTATTATATATGCAATTATTTATTTATTACATAAAAAAATAGATGAGCGAAGATACGCGGGAACATTTGCATTCCCGTTTTCTGTCAAAGTAAAAGCTATCTTATACAAAAGGATTCTTGAAATTTCTCTTTTAGAGATATGAATGGTTGCCCAGTCGTTGGGTGGTGTTCCTGAAGACGGTTAAGGAACTCCAGGAGACTTTTCTAGGGGATTAAGGAATTCTTACTCTTACCCTTACCTAATCGCATTTATTACATAAATTTCCAAATCCAAATATTTGTACGTAATCGAAAATCTCCACTATTAACTAGTTCGTCTGTAAATCTCAGCGTTTTTTAGCATCGAATTTTCCTTTTGTCATTCATCAGTCATCTCGCCCATCCAGATTACTAATCATCATCATCATCATCATCATCATCACATCATCACCATCACTAACTCTATAATTGTATAACGGGATTTTTGAAGATGGATGAAAAATTAATAAATTCTTTATCTTTAGTGGAAAAATGACGTATGTTTTTTATCAAAGTTATTTATAATATTTCTTTTATAATATCAAAAAACAAAATGGTGAAGTTCAGAAATAATTATAAGTGTCGAAATTTTGTGAATTTTTTAAAACCCAAAGAATTACAAAGGTGAAGTTCAGAAAATTTACTTTTATATATCTTCTTCTAGTTTAGAGTTCCTTTTTAAAATTATCATAATTGGCGAAGTTCAGAAAATTGATAAAAATTTAACCATGGCTACTTTTTTTTTAGATTTAAAATTTTAATCTTATTAGTGAAGCGCAAGCTTTCCCCTTAGGGATGAGTGGCCAAGTCATTGCCTGGTTACACTATGTAACATAATTTACATTTTTCTTGTTCCTTGGTTAAAAGTATTACTTCTCACTTGTTCCTAATTAAGGTAAATGAAAAAAAACTCCTTTTTAATCGCATATCTCTGCTTTTGTAGGTAGGGCAAAGAATTTCTAAATTTGCACATTTGGAAAAGAATGCTAGGCTATCATAAATTTCGGAAAAAATGGGAATATTTTAAAAGCTTGGTATAAAATTGTAAATCTTATTTTATACAGAGCATTGAAATTTTGTAGAATAATATTTGTTTTAAGGAAACCTTCCAAAATATTCTAGATTTAATGAGAAATTTCTAGAATTTAGTAGAATTTTATGAAGTTTCAAGAATGCTAGGTCGTATGAAGTAATTTATTATAGCTATTAATAAAGAATCTGTAACCTTCAGTTACCTTCAAGCTTTCTTTTCCAAACTCTCTAAGGCAAAATCATACTGTTCAGAATTCCCTGAAAAGCAAACTAAAAAGAAAAAGAGAAGAATGGAAGTTTGTTTCGATGTGTCGGGGCTTTTTGGGTAACCACAAGGGTAAATGTGAGGGAACCCCACGTGGATTCTCTTGAGCAGAACGAAACTTCCATGTGCTGCCGAAGGCCCGGTTAGGCCTAAATTTGTAAGCCTACCCCCCCCCCCCCCCCCTCCTCCCTCCTTCTTCCACAAGCGGTAGCCTCGAACCGTGTCCACCACGATTCACTTTTACACGGGCAGAATAGCCTCTGCAAGAAGATTCGAGGCCATTCGAGAGTAGAGCTGTTTCCCGCTTACCGCCTCCCCTCCACACCCCGGAGAGAGCCTCGGACATAAATAGCGCTCGACTCCCATGAAGAGAGACAGAGTTGAGAAGTCTCGCCTGGACCACAGAAGACTCCCCATAGTTCCAAGTCAGGTGCTAACAACAAAGCAAAGTGACAGCTGAACTATTTTTTGTATTTGGAATTAGCCCCAGCCAGTGAGGTAATTCCACTTAACGATCGCCACCGAGTGATTTTTCCGGCTTCTCTCGTCAACTCCTGTCGAAGCCCTCCTTCGTTCGCCCCTCATTTCGGGTGGCCGAAATACTCTCCCCTGGACCGGAATTTACCGCCCCTCCCCCCCCCCCCACTCCTGTTTTTGGAGAACCGTCATTACTTCAAGTTCCCGCTCAGAAGTTGCGAGCGGCCTCACCCCACGTACAGAAGACATCCGTAAGCCAACCCCCTTCCCCCTTCAGTAACCCAATTGAGTTAATCCCCCCCCACTTGAATAGTCTCCTTCGGGAATACCTTAAGTTCTAACTTCATAGCCTGATTTATAACTACAATTTCCCCTTTCATTTACTGATGTGATTTTGCCCGTTAATTCTCTGAGGTAATTTTACCCATCAATTCTCTCATTATTTTTGTGTAAATAAAATTATATTTTTGTAATGTCTCTTTAAATAACCTTTAGCTTTGCCATTGTCCATAATTTACCTGACCTCGTTGCACTCTCTCACGCTACTCAGCCCGTCTAAACTCGTGGTTTTCCGTCCCTTTTGTCGGTTCACTTTCAAGTTATTGGTCCCTCCCTCATAGATATAATATGGTATTGATATAATGTAATGTCATACCACGACAGAGTAATTAGACACTTTATTATACCCAGCAAACGAACAGAGTACTGTTATAAAGCTATGAATAGCAGCGTTACAGGGTTGGAAATTAAAGAGTGTAACCACTACTATTAAATTAATGTATGCACAATACTTACGCCCGAAGAATATTCGGTATATTTACAGCTTCAATACTTGCTAAACAAGTTCGATTGGCCAATCGTACAATTAACAAGGTCTGCTGAACAAAGTCGCGTGCTCTCACTTATTCTGATTCATGACCTTACGAACCTTCCGAACTTTAATAATTCCAGAACTAACCTTGGGAGGACCTTGGCAATTACATCATTCGAACATAAATGTAAAACAATATAAGGGCTTCAAATTTCGTTAGAATTGGCCAAATAGCTATGATGTTATTCCCAAAACAAAGTAATTCCCTTCTAATCTTGGGAGGACCTTAGTAGTTACATCATTCGAAAGAGAATGTAAAACAACATATGAATTTCAAATTTCGTTAGAATCGGCCGAATAGCTACAATGTTATTACCAAAACAACAAAACGGGGACCGACGGACCGATATAGTAAGATATAGAGTCACACGCGACTAAAAAGAAGAAAGGAATTACAATCCGCAATTAACAATGTGGTAAAATAAACCACTAATCACTAGAAAAACCTATTACTAAATGACTTAAATTTATATTATATTCTGTGTGTCGGAAAGTATATTTTCCGACAACCTGTTATTAGAATTTTTCATTCCATTCTTTACTTGTTGATCTACTGATATGTAATAGCAACTTCTTTATAGTTGTTAGGAGATCCGACTAAGCTATGTCATCATATATTCTATAATGTAAAATTCATGCCGCTATGTGAATATCAGTGCTGAGCTTTTGCGAAGAACCTTGATCGAGGGGTGAAAAAATACGCGGTCAGATAAGAACATCGGCAACACCCTAAAAATGACCACAAAGTTAGTCATTTGGCCTCCATATCGAGCATCCACATATTCGTGATAGCCTCCTTGAGCGCGACAGGGAAAGTGCTGGGGTATCTCTTAGCTTGCTTTTCATGTACCTAGCAGTTTTTCAATGAGATTCAGATCTGGACTGTTGTTATGCCATTCCAAGGCCTGAATCCCATTTTCCGCTAAAAAAAATCACAGATTTTTAAAGCGTGGTGGCAAGGGACCGATTCATGTTGACAGATTTCACGCTCTTGGAGGTAGAAAAAAAAAATATGATCCTCAAAGGCATTTTTGTAGATTTTTGCATTCATTGTTTTGTTAATAAAATAACCATCTTCTCCCCATAGAATCACTAACACAATCCTATACCATTGCAGATGTACTTTTCATCATATCGGTCAGAATTGCGGGCTAATCGAACGGCACCTGGCCTCTGTTTGAAGACGGAAAACTTCGATTCGTCACTAAGCATAATTTTACACTACTGTTCTGGGATCCAGTCCTTGTAAGGAGAGGCTTCTTGGCTTGCTGGCGGGCAGGCAAGTTGTGATCGTTTTTCAACCGCTCCTGTACCGTTCGTTCAGACACTTCTAACAAATCGGCGGGTTTTTTATTTATTTTTTTTTTTAATTCGGCAGCTGGAAGGCTTGACTCCTTCATTACTTCCATATTCATAAGCTTGTCAGTGGTTTTCGATGTTTTCCTGTGTCGTCCTGGGATGATTTTTGGGGCTGATCATCGAAACTGCCTGTAGCAGTAGCTTGGTCTCTGATGCCTTGAACAGTCGTATAATCCTTGCCACTTGTCTCAGTAATTTTTTTAACTAGTACATTCGAGCTCACCAATGCAAGGATTAGGGCCTTATCAACGTTAGACATCTTTACTCTCTCAAATGTAGTTTCGTACTGCCGCTCCACAGCGTCTGAGATCAATAGTCGACTGTACGGAAGTGCTTGATGTACGGTAAACGCAAATTCAGACGGTCATAGGAGCATAAAGCGAAAAATCTTGCGCCATGTTTTTTAAGAATTTTTAGGGGCCAGTCGATTAAGGTTTTCCGTGGAGGCTCTCTGTGCATGTTAATAATAATTTCAAGTCAATTTCGGGACTTGTTTTTAAAAGGATTAAATTTTGTTTACTATGGTGACCGCAGATTGACGACGGTACGCCTTGCCCAGTAAAATGATTTAACAATAGAGGCCAAACTCGAACTATTAGGAAAGGAGCTGGAAATTAGGTAAAGACTAATTAAGAATTTAGCTAGATCTGAGGTGTGTGCAGCTGAAACAAAAACAAAGAGGTTATTCAATCATTCTGGGTGAAAGTAAGAGGAGAGGAAAGGAAATTAAGTGGAGGAAGATATGGGATATAGTGGACATTCACGACTAAGTATTAAACTATGATTCTGGTACAGTGCCTCTCTTCTGACAGGGCATGAGGTAGATGGTCAGAAAACTAAGGCTATAGAAAATAGAGGCAAAGTCGTAAAGAAAAGTGGGTGCTTAGAGGCACGAGTAGGAAGCGGGTCATTTCCCCACAGAGTTCTTTCAAAGTGTTAAATTCAACTCATTGAGCGAGGCCTTTCCTACTTTCACTCGGGCCGTGAGGGCTTGCATATCTTCCTAGACATCGATTGTAACAGTCTACAGAGGATTATTCCCCCGCCTGCAGGCACTCTAACCAGGAGGCTCTGCTATTCTTCTAGGTTTCAGCTGTAGCAGAGGTGGTAGCCCCGGCTACCCCATCCACCTTCCTGCGGGTATAGAAAGACTAGTCGATAGTCGTGAAAAAAAAGAGGTGCTGAGATGGACCAGTAAGAATCTCCTCAACTTCCCAAGGCCCCGTCAGAGCTCAAGCCAAACCAGTGATCAGTGCCTTCTCCCTTTGCACTTGCGCCGGGGGCACATGCAGCTCTTCCAGGTACCAAGTATAACCGGCCACTCATGGTATCCGCCCTGAGGGTAGTTGGAGTTCAGTTGGTTAGGCATGATTGGTTTAGCGCTTTGCTGAAGTTTAGATTATTTCCATTTGTTAGGTTTCTGGTTATATCATATAGGTGGTGCGCATCTTGTGATAATTTTGAGTGCTTTGATTTGTCCTTTTTCGAGCTTGTCTGGGTTGTTTTTAGAGGATGTTAAGTGCCGATCAGTTGCTGCGTAAGTGTTGGGAATGCAGATGAATAATCTGGATTGTCTAAATAGTGACTCCTTATGTTGTCCAAAAGTGTTGTTAGCTAGTGTTTTTAAAAGGGTTGAGTTTCTGTTAACTTTATTTCTTATATTAGGTATTCAGAGTGAAGGTCATATAAGTGTCGGGTGGGATCCCAGGAAGAAAAGTGAGTGGTCTCTTTAAAGGTAGAACTTGTTCAGTCTTTATTATTTGGGAGTGTGAAAGTCTGATGTTGGTGTGAATATTGTTAATTTAATTTTAGGGCAGGAGCTGTCATTCGTGGGAGGGGGGGGGGGGGGGTTGTAAGCTATTTTCCATTGTGTTTATGTATTGTCGTAGTGTTATGATTGCTAGTTTGACATTGTAGTGTTGTGCTGTTATTGTGATTTCATCAGCGTAGGTGTTAATTTGGTTAATTGGGAATTATGGCTGTAGAATGTTTTGGTGTATAACTAGTCCTTTTCTTCCGAAGATAAAGTTTGTTAGGCATAGTTTCGTTGGTGTGAGGGTGGTATTTAAGATTTTTCGTAGTAGAATATTTTTAGGTATTGTGTCAAATATTCTTTTTATGCCAGTGGCCGCAATTATAGTTCGTGAGTGAGGAAGGTTTTTGTTGAACCCATGTAGTTTGTGTTGTGTGATGTTGGTTAGGTGAGTTGTGATTGAATACTCCTTTCTGAACTCCCCAAAATGTATACACACTTTAAATAATTGTAAATTAGGTGTTTATTAAAATGATTTTTTTTCTCTGCAGAATTAATGATGGCAGTCAGACTAAACTTTGAAGAAAAGAAGTTCATTCTAAAATGCTACTGGAAGTGTGAAAACGCAGTTGCAGTACAAAGATAATTTACGAGGGAGTTTCATAAAGAACCACCAACGCGCCTTATCATCAGTCGAATTAAAGATAAGTTTGAAGCCGATGGAACTGTTCAGAACGTCCACGAGAAGCGTCCGGAAGACCACGAACATCGCCATTTCCTGCAAAGTAAGAAAGAGTATTGGAAACGTATCACCTAAGTCCAAGAAAATTTGTGCGGCAAGTCAGTTGTGAAGTAGGCATTTCAAAATCGTCTATCTATTGCATTATGAAGCGTTGTCAATGGAAAAGTTACATTCCAAGATTAGTTCATGCTCTTAATGACGATGATCCAGGCCGAAGAATGAAGCATTGCGAGTGGTACTTGTAACGATGTGTCGAAAATGCAAAATTTCCAACAAATATTGTGTGGAGTGATAAGGCCACATTGAAATTAAATGGTTCAATTAACCGCCACAATTGCACCTATTGGGGATCTGAGAATCCGCATGTTATGGTTGAACACCATAGTAATTTAACAGGAATTACAGTGTAGTGTGGCTTATCATCAAGAGGATTAATTGGACCATTCTTTTTTGATACTACTATGACTGGTCCCGCTTACTTGAACTTGCTGCAACAGGCTGGCATGCCAAGTATTAGGGATAACTTTGAAAATGAGGAGTTTTATTTTCAGCAAGATAGGGCACCCCCACACTGCCATCACGATGTCACATCCTTAATTGATGAGAATTAGCCAAACAGGTGGATTGGATGGAGGCTGTCGTAGAATAGGCTCTCGACGATATACCATATATAACTATTCGTTGAGGGAATTATTCTAATATTTCGAGTGCGTGTTAATCTGATTGACCGAGGTTATTTATCTTCAATATGCTTAAGAAGTGGAACGAAGCGCAAGGATAATAATTTAGCTATCATTAATAAAATAGAGTTTTATTAATTAAACTATCAACAACACACAAAAAGAAAATGTTTACATAAACGGAGAATAGAAAGGGTCGTGGGAATATCTGACTAATCTGAGGTTTAAGATTTGGAGAGATTTAAAAGGTAAACAAATAAAAATTAAAGGGGGATGGGTCGCTAAACCATTTAAAGCACAGGGTAGCGTTGACAAAAGGTTAGATAATTAAAGGTAATGCTCAGCTTACGTAATTACAAAGTTGTTGTGCAGAGGAAGACGATGCGAAGGAATTTTCGGTCCACTGGCGTTTCCAGCAGAAGGGTTCTTCGGGGGGTTGTCCTTAGCAAAGGGGAAGGACAGTCTTTGAAGAGTGAGAGCGAAGTGGGGCTCGGAAGTACGAGCGATCTCTGTGACAGCAAATCAGGGATGTTCTAGCTGAACAATGGAGGTTATTGTTGAAACCAAGCGTTCTCTTGAAGAACGTTAAAAAAGGGGGAATTAAATTATCCTGACGTGATGTCTTGGGAATGAGAACCGTTTCTTAACGAACGGGCTTGAAGAACAATGGCTGTTCTAACGTTGTTCTCTTTCTGAACAACAGGGGGGTTAGAACCGTCTCTTGTCAACGGGCTCAAAAAACAATGGCTGTTCTAACGTTGTTCTCTTTCTGAACAACAGGGGGGGGGGCCTTGTTGACTTGGCGTCTGGAAGGCACGAACCTTGGCACTTAAGGGATATTGTCCTCTTCTGGACAATACGGGATTTCTCGAGGTAGAGAGTTCCTATGGTGCTCAAGGGAGACCGGATCGGCGTGATGCCTCGCGAAGATAATCTGCATCTGATCTGCTTCAATCGGGAAAGCTATGATATAAATAGTCGAAGCCATCACCTTGGCGTAGGGGACAATTGAGTGGGAGGCTTCGGGGGAATGCCCCGGTCGCGCCTGGGAAAATACCTTATCTGCCCATAAGCCGAACTCAATCTGGCGAGATTGACGTATGGAGGCGAAATGGGGGAATGAACCTCCTTGATTAAATATTGGCTAAGGTGGGCGATAACGCGCTCTGCTTCCTCTCGCAGATGCACGTGGATAGCAATGTGTTTCTAAACATGTGATAGCGGGTGAATTTAAGCGGCCTCAGACCGTTCTATCACAGAGGGGTTTCGTTGAATACCCTTCCCGCGTTGACCAGACCTCACACCACTAGACTTTTTTATGGGGATACCTAAAGGAAAAAGTCTACGCTGTGAAACCTGCAACAGTCACTGAATTGAAAGCAGCCATTAAATCGGAATGCAGGTAAATTACCAAACGAATTGTTTCGTGATGTTTGCGATTCCATTGCTTCGAGCTGTCAGCAGTGTCTGGACCAGAACGGACGTCAATTTGAAAACAGGCGTTGACAAAACAATAAAATAATGCTTGTAGATTCTATTAAATTTTGAAAATGAAATGTATTTTTATAAATCCCTACTTTACAACTATTTGAATTGTGTATACATTTTCAGGGGACACCCTGTATTCAGACATATTTTGTTTATTACACTGTGGACTAAAAAATATTTGACAGAGAAGAACTATTAGTGATTTTGTAAAAAGAGAGTCTTTGGCCAATTTCAAAGTACAACTAGAGGACCAATATAAGCCATGTGCTCCTCATATTGTTTGTAAAACGTTTACAGAGTGTGTGGTCAATGAAGCAACGGAAATTTGGCTTACCAATGGTATGGAGTGAGCAGAGAAACCACAGTTTAATGTTACTTTTGTTTGGTGAATATAAATGTCATCTATGGACGTATCTTGACATAGACTCGGCTAGACAGCCTGTTACACATTTATATGTGGACAAAGTAACAGTGATTTGAAATGGCCGTCATCAGTTGCAGAACGTTTTCGTCAATACTAAGTGAACGATCTCACAGTGACTTAGGTCTTTCGAAAAAGTCATCGGAATTGTTAGTTTCCATACTGGGATAAAACAATTGGCCGCTACCGGAAACCAAAATCACGTTGCGTCGCGACAGAGAGAAGGATTTACTGCCCTTCTTAAAAAGAGAGTAATATTTGTTTTCTGCAACAATGTGCTATAATTGATGATGAAAATGGGTATATTGGAATGCACACCAAGTGAATGGCGATTATTCATAAATAGCTCCAAACAGTATGAATGTCAATATAAGTGAAGAGCACGGGACAGTCGCTCCTAGCTCTAGAAAATATATCATTCTGAGACCACCAATGGAGAGTCTGTGTGGATCTGAAAATGGTGAATTTCTCCCGGGCCAACAAAGCGGATACACCAACTATTTGTGTTTTATGTCTCTGAAAGAATAGAAGCTAAATATAAACACTGGGTGAAAAGACAATGGCCTCTAAGAGAAAATCTGGTGGTTGTAGAAAAATTATAATCACAGTTTGTTTGGCAGAGAAAAAAATCAAACTACCATGTTGAGCATGGAACACCTGAAGTCAGGTATTTTTGATGGACCACAAATCCAGGAACTCATGAAAGACCCGCGTTTCCTAGATTTAATGGACACTATCGAGGTGCGTGCATGCGTGGTCATCTCTTATACTGGTTGTTATGAATTTCTTTGGGAACTATAATAATGCCGATATCTACGATGAACTCGTTGAGAATAAGTTCTTCTTTTTTGTAAACATGTCTATAAAATATGCCTTAAACTGCATTACCTCCAGTTATTTGGGTTGTTTCACAGATAATCTCTGTGATCTAAGCAAGAAACAGGGTGAACGAATACACCAAGTACTAAGTAACAAGGAAGAAGGGTATCGCGACGATAGCATACTTATTTGAGGGGAGATTACTGCTTGAGCACCCAACGAAAATGTTCTGGTACATCTCAATACAAGAAATCTCATAAACAGTGCCGGCTCGAGGTATCAGCAACTCAAGCAGTTGCCCAGGGCGCGCCATGTGCTTATGGGTGCCATCAACGATCTTCCAAAAAAGAGAAAAATAATAAATAAAATATTTTTTTCAATCTGACGTTTTTAAGAAATCATGTGTTCAATGTAATACTGCACAGAGCTATTAATTCTTTATCAGAAAGATTTGAACAGCTACAAAGTTTCAATAACACACGGGGATTTGGAAATGATCTAAAAGATTTGCCAGATAAAAATAAACTCAAAGTAACATGTCAAAGTTTGGATAATAAGTTAAGGTACAAAGAAAATAGCGATATTAATGGATGTGATCTCTTGACTGAACTAGATATAGCCAAGTAATTATTTCCTGATGATGTAGAGCTTCCAATAGAAGCAGATAGGTTCATAAACACTAATAAGTTAGAGGATGTGAGGCCAAATCTGGGAGTTGCATTAAGAATAATGATGAAAATACCAATTACTGTGGCCACTGGCGAGGAAGCTTTAGTAAACTAAAGCTTATGAAAGCATACCTACGGTCAGCCATGTCTCAAGACAGAATGAATTCTTTGGCACTTTTGTCTATAAAAAATGATATTGCAAAGATTATAAATATATAAAGTGCCATGAAAAGATGTGCTGATCTAAAGGTTAAGAAATAAATTTTCAGGTAGGCTAATTGTTCATACTGTCCTAAATCCAGGTTGAGAAAAACAATATTATTGTTCATTGTTTGTTAAAAAAAGAACCAGGTAATAAACTCATTTCTATTATTCTATATTTTTATTTTTTTCCTCGTGATTTTTTGTTTTAGAAATATAGTTATAATGGGCGCCGACCATCTGCTTGGCAAAGGGCGTCAGCGACAATAGGGTCGACCCTGGTCATAAACACGGTTTATGAGACATGTGTCAATGAAAACCATTTTTCTCGTCGTTCAGTCTCCAGCTTGTTTGGATTTAATATTTTTCGTACATTATTCTTGTTTGGTGTTAATATACTATATTTGTTATCATTCATCATACTTTTGTATCCAATTAACAACTAAAGTGATTGCCAGGCAGTAATTATATAGTATTAAATACAACCATGCAAACTATCTTTACTCTTACTTCACCCTTGTACTCCTCACCTCACAAAATATCGGCGGAGGTATGTCGGTACTATCGCAAATACGGGCATAAAGCAGTACACAGCCATACCCGTATAATAATACAAGTAAGTCAACAACATTTTTTCCTACACTTCAACACCACATGGCTCTTACACTCAATCACCTGTAAAGGGTACGGCCATGTGTTATATATATATATATATATATATATATATATATATATATATATATATATATATATATATATATATATATATTCTTTGCATCAACAATTGCAAATTTACCTTTAATGGAAAATTTCATCGCCAAATCTTTAGAATGGCAATGGGGAATTGTTGTCCCTTGTACTCGCAAACCTACACATGGAATTCTAATTCTTCGAATCTAGAATACTTCTTCCTCAAATTAATGAAACCCCTATAGCCTGGATGCGATATGTTGATGACATCTTTTGCCTTTGGCCTATTAATTTAAATATTAATACATTTCTTACTAAAATTAACACCTTAGTGTCATCGATTAAATTTACTTTAGAAGTTGAAAAAGATCGCACACTCCCTTTACTAGATAATCTAATTCATCGGACAAGCCATTGTTTCAAATATGAAATATTAAGAAAACCCACAGCCATAGACTCTTATATACATTTTTATATTAACCATCACAATAACATAAAACAAAGTGTTTTCTCCTCTATGTTTTTGCGTCCCCTTAGAATTATCTCACCAGAATACCTAGACAAAAAAGTCGATAGAATATATAAAATAGGGATAAATTTGTGCTACTCTGTTGACTTTCTCGACAATTTTTATCAGTCCGATAAGCGATCCTATTATCAAACTAATGTTAATATCACTAAGTTTCAGGCCAAAAACTTATTAGTTTTACCATATATCCATATTTTCATTGAATTACCTTGTTTGCTTAGGCCTCGGAACATACGAGGGGTGGTCAATAAGTTTTGCAATTCGGATATAAGGAAACGAGATATGAGGAAAAGTGTTTTATTATTTTTCAATATAACTACCCTCGACTTCAATGCACTTGCGCCACTTGTCCCTGAGGCTTCGAATTCCCGACAACCAGAAATCTCCCGACTGCCTTTCAATCCAATCCTGGATGGCGAGCTTGACATCATCATCGTCCCCAAACCGGCGTCCACGCAGTGCAGCCTTGAGCTGGCGGAATAAAAAAGTAGTTACTAGGGGCAAGATCTGGACTGTAGGGGGGATGGTTGAGCTCCTCGAATCCGCACTCGCGCAGGACAGCTTGTGCAACTCTGGCCTTGTGGACTTTGACGACGTTGAAGTCGATCATGGGTCGCGAGGTTTCTAGGGACCCAACGGGCAGAGACCATGGTCATGGCCAAATTGTCGTGGATGATGTTGATAACACTTCCATGTGATATTCCAAGTTCTCGCTCGATTTCTTCGACATTCACCCGTCGATTTTCGAGGATCATGATCTCCACACGCGCCACATTGTCCTCGTTGGTCACGTCTGACAGGCGTCCTGGATGACAGGTCATCTTCAAGGGACTCACAACCATGGCGGAACTCCCTATTCCAGCGAGCAATGGTTGCATAGGAAGGGTCGGTCTCGGTGTACACTGCAACCATGTGTTCATTGATCCCTTTTACATTCTTGCCTTCCTTGGTAAAAAAATTGATCACTGCGCGGTATCAACCTTCTCCATTGTTGAAAAACTTGTGACTGACGATCTTCGATCAGCTACTGCTTCTTAAATAGACGGGGCAGGAGCGTGCGGCTGCAGGTCCTGACTTGTCATAACTTGTCCTAACACCCCCACAAACAGCCATCCCCCCCTTCCTCTCTTTTGCCCTACCGATTCGCAAAACTTATTGACCGCTCCTCGAAAATGTTATTTTTAAGTACGAGACTACAATTTAACACATCCTTGTGAAAAATCCCCCCTCCTCCCCAACATGGCATTGTTTATTCGATAGGCTGCAACAACTTCCAAAAATGTTATTATGGACAAAACGGGAAAGAACTAGATGTCCGGGTTAAGCAACATCAAGTCAATGTACGTAATCACAGTGAACAATCTGCGCGTTTTCTACATATGTACAATCTTAACCATAGCATTAACTGAAACATTGCCAAACCAGTCATAAAATGCAGTAATTAAATTTCGAGAAATATATTAGAATGTATCTCCATTAACGCGTTCCCAAATTTCAACCTTAGCCCTGGTTTGTTCAAGCTAGACTCCATTATCACAGCATACATAAAATCTCAAATAAAGTTGTTTCAGGATTTTGTGCCATATATGTCGAGGTTTAGTGAGTGAGTAATCCCAGTCCCACTTCCTGGACAAAAAATTTTATTACCACACCGAGGTGAAGCGGAGGTGAAACGTATCCAATACACCTACCTTAGCCACTTCCGGTGAATAAGAATAACCCCGGTGCGTACCCTTTTGATCAAAACTAAGATGATGATCTTCTGAGTGTGTTCTTCACTCAGTAAAAGCCAACCATGGGTGGGTTGGTGGAATATTGAGATTTAAGCCGAGTGGATTGCTTAATAATTGCCAAAGGATCGCCCGAAAAAGTTAAACACACAGATACAAAAATAATCTTTAATGTACATGAATTTGAAATAAGCAACAGCGTATATAAATATAAATAGGATTAATCTTGCACTGAACAAATAAGTCTACAAAATGTCGTGGGGATTACTTGCAGATTACTCACTGGGATGTTTGCGTCTTAATGGCACCAGACAGAACGAAAGGAATATTATTATTGAGTTAAACACTGAATTAAGTAAGTACTTGTAATATTTGAGGGTTTGGGTTCAGGATGAGAATTCTAGTACACAAATAAACTGGTGAAGTTCGGGGAGGGGATAATTCAATTAACGATACCTTTGATTTCGTAAGTATTTTTGAAGATATTCTTCTGGTGACGATGATCGCACCTAGTCCGGCCCTCCGAGGTTACCGAATGAGAGGGTAATTCTAGACCGGTGATATACTGATCCTTTGCCGGATCACGAAGGTGAGCCAAGCGGTGACTCAATCGGACTTCTTCCTCGAAGTACCTGTCCGATTATTCGGCTCCTGGAGTGTGTAGCCAAAACCGATTACCTAGCTACGTCTAGGGTAATCCTCAGAGGGAGGTCTTGTGTAACCTCAGACTCTGAAGGGGAGGGGGGGGCGAGAAGTTTGGCACCTACAAGTACCGTGACGGCAACAACCAATTCCCCGAAAAGTTCCTTCCTTGCAGTGGGCGAACGGTTTCTTATGTGGATCGAGTTTCACACAAACTCGACGTAGGTCCAAGGGCTTCTGCCTGATTCCAGGGAGAAGTCTTTCTTTTATTTCTCCCACGAGCAAAATCGAGAGAGAGAATCGAATTCTCGTAAAATCCGTATCGTCACGCGAAAGACCCTTTTACGGCGGTGCGAAAAAGGGCGACGGAGAATTCGAGGCAGGCGAGAGGTGTGTTTGGGGATACGAGAAGGCGCGCAGCTTTGTGTCGGAGTGTTTCTGCGTACACTTATGTACACAGTATTTAGACTTATACACGTTAATTAAGGTTCAGAAGTGGGTAGTCTAATTCCCCTTCCACTATTTAAAGCAATGTATGTCCTGCCTCCTGTTCATTCCTTGAAAAGGGCTTTAAGCATAAAGACGAAAGCGCTCGGAATCGTTTTTCACTTTTCCTTCGTGGATGTATCTGCATATATATATATATATATATATATATATATATATATATATATATATATATATATATATATATATATATATATATATATATATATATATATATATATATATATATATACACCAGGCAATGGCTTGGCTATTAAGATTAAAATTAAATATCTAAAAAAAAGCAGCCATTGTTAAATTCTTATAAATTTTCTGAACTTCGCCAATTATAATAATTTTAAAAAAGAACTTTAAACTAAATTTTCCCCCTTTCAAAATATCACGTTGCTAAAATATAGTTATAGAAGAAGAAGATATATAAAAATAAATTTTCTGAACTTCACCATTTGTAGTTCTTTGGGTTTTAAAAAATTCACAAAATTTCGATACTAATATTTATTTCTTAACTTTACTATTTTGTCTTTTGATATTATAAAAGAATTATTAAACATAACTTTGATAAAAACATTAGTCATAACCAAACTAAGATGAAATTATTATTCAAATATTCAAAAAAATCACCTTCTTAAATTATAGTTAGTGATTACATATCTATATATATGTTCCCTAAAATATAAAATGTCTATTATTGCATAAACTTGGTTCTCTTTGTATATTTGCTCGTTCTAATTATTTTAAAACTACTAAGGAAATTCTATTTGGATACAAATTTTAGATTTATCTTTATTAATAACTTAAATTGTTCATATTCTTTAAATGTAAAGATAAGCTCCCGCCCGAAATGAGTAGCAATGTTTGTTTACACATTTAATTCCCCTTTGTTAAAAGGAAAGATCTTCAATACACGATCACTCCATTAAATGTAAAATGGATATATCGATTGCGAACTATAAAATATTTGGCTCAACTCAACGCCATACCTCCCTCATACCCTAGCATCGTTCTATATTAAGCTACAAAATCCCTCTCTCAATAGCGATTAGTCTTCTTTCCCACTACTGATCATCTAACTCTTTCAACCACGCAACAAACTTCACTTCTCGCCAATTTCTTCTCTCTATGTTCAGTCTCCTCTCGTCCCCGTCTTGTATCAGGTGAGACCATTTGGTCGTGAATTTTTCTCATCCACATCTAACATTACTTCTCTAATATATGGTGATTTTGTGTATAGTTTGTCTTAAACCATTATTTTTAAACTTAAATAATTTATTCCCCCTATTTTAATATTTTAATCTGGCGGCTCGTGTATAGGCACTGCGGAACTGCAGCACTCTTCTATTTTCACTCGATATTATCGTTAACATTCAATATAATGAATCCTTTTTTCTTTAATTATTTCTTACTATTTCTACATTATATAATCCTTAAGCTTAATGTCAGTAGCCACCCCCTAGTTTATGAAAAAAATACAAAAATCTTTGATTAATTAATTAATTAATTGAGCTGCTGAAATTTATCTGGGAAAATAATCTAGATGATGTTCTTAGTTAAATTCCGAAACTGTTAAAAATCCTCTTAACAATTCCTATGACTACATCAGAGGCAGAACGCTACTTTTCAACACTGAAAAGAATACAAACTTTTCTGAGGAGCCAAATGGATTGTGAAAGACTAGATGCACGTGCAATGCTTTCAATGGAGAATAAATTCCTCAATAGTCATCCAGAGATCAAGGAGAAAATAATTAATCTTTTCGCGCAAATTAAAACAAGAAGAATGGATTTCGTTTTTAAATGAATGGATCAAGCTTGAACTATAACAATTTAGGCTATTAGTAAGTAAAAAATGGATCAAGCTTGAACTGTAACAATTTAGGCTATTAGTAAGTAAAAAATGGATCAAGATTGAACTGTAACAATTTAGGCTATTAGTAAGTAAAAAATGGATCAAGATTGAACTGTAACAATTTAGGCTATTAGTAAGTAAAAAATGAATCAAGATTGAACTGTAACAATTTAGGCTATTACTAAGTAAAAAATGGATCAAGATTGAACTGTAACAATTTAGGCTATTAGTAAGTAAAAAATGGATCAAGCTTGAACTGTAACAATTTAGGCTATTAGTAAGTAAAAAATCGATCAAGCTTGAACTGTAACAATTTAGGCTATTAGTAAGTAAAAAATGGATCAAGCTTGAACTGTAACAATTTAGGCTATTAGTAAGTAAAAAATGGATCAAGCTTGAACTGTAACAATTTAGGCTATTAGTAAGTAAAAAATGGATCAAGCTTGAACTGTAACAATTTAGGCTATTAGTAAGTAAAAAATGGATCAAGCTTGAACTGTAACAATTTAGGCTATTAGTACTCGTAAGTAAACAAATGTTTGATTTTGTTCTGTTTAGGATTTTATCAAGTTTATCTATAAATTTTCTTTTTATGTTTATTTCCTTTTACAGCAACCCCACTAATTTTAGCTACGAGCCTTCAATTTATTTATAATTTATAAAAAAATTAATCGGTCAATGTTATTGGTTAATTTTCTATCCTCGTTTTTCACCTTTATTATTATTATTATTATATATATATATATATATATATATATATATATATATATATATATATATATATATATATATATATATATATATATATATATGGGATAAATCCCAGAGCCACCAGAAACGGATGCAACATCTTTTAATTTCTTACTACGTTTCGAAAACTACAAGTTTTCATTTTGAGGCTAGAATAAGTTTACTAAAGTTAATACAGTTGAAGAAACCATGAAAAGGCCAACAAGACATTGAATTATTTTAAAATGTGATCAATCATAAAATATCAATAAAATGTACTATAAGTTAAATTTTTTAAATATGACTTCGCAAAAATTAAATTTGCTTTAAAACTGACTCAAAAAAGTAGTTAATAAATTAAAAGTTAATTTCAGAAATGAATTAAAAACTATAAGAGAAATTGACCTGCCAATAGTTAAAGATAATAAATTTAAACTTTGTTTTTAATTTTGTAAACATTGTAAGAGTTTAAAAAACATTTAATATAAAAACAGTTAATTTTGGTACTTACTAAAGTGGATCCGATCCATCCTAGAGAGTGAATGGTGGGTATAACAAGGGGCTGCTAGTATTTGTCAGTTACAGTGACGCTTGGGAGAGAGGAACATCAACTAACCAAACAATACTTAAAAAAAAACAACTAACAAACTGTAGTTAAAATTAGTAACTTTATTGATATTTTATAAATGGTTACCTTTTAAAATAATTCAATATCTTGTTGGCCTTTTCATGTTATCTTCAACTGTATTAACTTTAGTAAACTTATTCTAGCCTCAAGATGAAAACTTGTAGTTTTCAAACCTAGGAAGAAATTAAAAGATGTTGCATCCGTTTCTGGTGGCTCTGGGATTTATCCTCAATATTAAATGCAGGCTTTTCGGCCGAGCTGATATATATATATATATATATATATATATATATATATATATATATATATATATATATATATATATATATATATATATATATATATATATATATATGGTGAGAATGGATGGGGAGAAAGAAAAGTCCAGACACTGCACAGAGCTCTTTATTGACGTTTCGCCTCTTGGCTTCCTCAGAATGGAAGCCAAGAGGCGAAACGTCAATAAAGAGCTCTGTGCAGTGTCTGGACTTTTCTTTCTCCCCATCCATTCTCACCTATACGTCGAGTCTTTCATGATATATATATATATATATATATATATATATATATATATATATATATATATATATATATATATATATATATATATATATATATATATGTATATTATATATATATATTAGCGAGCAAAATAAGAGAACGATTTTCCTCTTCCCGTCTTCCCTCCCCTGCATCTTTGGAAGGAAGCCAAAAGGGTCAGGTTCGGACCACATGAATTCTACGACACAACGATTTCTAATGAAAAACAGGTAACAAGAATGTTCAACCACTCTAATAACAGGCGAGAATATTGTTATTAAACAAAATAATTATTATAAATTCGATGAAAAGGATAATATTGAAGATTTGAGAAATTTCTTGAAACCAAATTGATGTAAACGCGAAAATTAGCACTGTCATTCATTGATAAGAATCCATAGGAGAAAGGCATTTAATTTAAACTGTAGCGTGCGGGAAGTTCAGTCGAGTGGCTTAAATGCTTTGCTTGAATTAGTCTTTTTGGGGACTCAGGATGGCCGAGTGGCTTAGGACTGTCGCTAACGGCTGTCCCGCGACGCGGGAAGCGCGTTCGAAACTCGTTTCGCTACTTTTCTTTATTTATTTTTCTTTGCGATCCCTTTCCTACTCTAAGCTATCTACAAAACAATGACCAAGGTTAAATAATTAAACTTCTTTAAAACATATTATCCTGTAGGACTATTTCTGAGCGAGTTGAAGTGCATTATGTAACTGACGTTCCATAATAATTCGAAAGCATCGCAAGTATAAATCACCTCCAACTTGCCAAGAGCCGGTGTTCCTCGCAAGATTAACCATCGGTCTGGATGTTACATGCTTCGAAAGCTAAATAATAATCAAATGATTACTATGAAAAATCTGCAAAGATACTCGTATATATGAATTTGTCATGGATTAAAGTGAATAATAGAAATATTGGTAGAGAATTCCTTCGTAATGATCTGCATTCTTTCACTACTTACTAATAAAAAGCATGAAACGAACCGTTTAAAGTTTGCCAGAGAGCATCTTGAAAAGGGGAGTGAATTCTGGAATAATGTTATCTGGTCAGATGAGTCTAAAATAGAACTTTGGGGGGAAAATAAAATGATGCTGGTCATGTTAGTAGGGCATGAGGAACTAACTGCCTAGGATGAGGTAGTCTCATAATTTGGAGCTGGTTTATTGTTCATGGAACAGGAACACTCCACATCATTGATAGGAAAATGGATGGCGCCACGTATCGAAAGACACTGAAGGAAAAGCTGCTACCAAGTGCGAAAATTTCTACGGCCGACTTCAAGGGACAACGATCCTAACATATGGACAAGTTAACCTAAGAAAGGTTTAAGAAGAGAAAAATAAACTACCTTCCATGGGCAAGTTAATCGCCAGAGTTCAATCATATTGAGCATTTGGGGCGAATAGTGAAGGTTGCAATCTGAAAAGAAACCCAGAGGAACCTTACTTCTTTGAAGGAGATTTATGTAGAAGAGTGACACGAAATATTATTGCAAACAAAATTTATGCCACGAAATATTAAATGCCTGAAGTTATTTTAGGTTGAATGCTTTTTTTCACATGCTAAATTTTGTTAGCAATTGTTCATACAGAACCCTATATTTTAAGAACGAGATTTGAAGATTTGAATAAGATTTTTTCTTTTAGTATGGATATCACCTAATTATATTTACATTTTTTTTTCAAAGTTATTTCTAATCATTCCTTTATTATATCAAAAAAGTAAAAGGGTGAAATTCAGAAATAAATATAACGGCCGTATGCTTAAATAGAAAATGTGTCACTTCACAATCGTGTTACCGGTGCACACCACATGTGGCTTACACAAATTTTTCGTATGCTTAAAGCTGAGAATTGTGTCGCGTGACACTTCCACAATTGTGACATGCGGCGAAGTTGGTAGTACTGTTTGTGATTTGTTTACATTTTTGTTGAGTTACACGTGATCCGTCAGCGTTGTCAGCAGTCATGGAAATGAAGAAAAAGGTGCCAAGTTCATGTTACGCCTCAAGAAGAGAGCAGGAGTTGTTGGTTGAATTATATGCAGCCAGAAAAGACATCCTGGAGGATAAAAAGACTGAGTTTTCGATGAAGGGAAAAATAAAAAAAGGCAGAGGCTTGGCGGTCCGTTGAAAAGCAATACAATCTTGCTGCACTTGGACCACATAATAATTATGTCCAACTAAAGAGGATGTGGCAACACATGAAAGGTGAGGTGAATCACTCGATTGACAGAGTCCTTATTCAGTCTGAACCTCATGATGAACTCTTGATCAGGCAGTTCAAACAAGTTCATACGATCCACAATTATTCTTCGTGGAGGCCTCCTCATCAAGAACTCCACGTCACGAAGCTCTCGGATCGCGCGAAGTTCATGGAACATATTAACATATTGCTGTAATAAAAATCATATGTAATATGGAGCAACAAACTGCAAATATGTTTTTATAGCATATATATATATATATATATATATATATATATATATATATATATATATATATATATATATATATATATATATATATATATATGTATATATCTATATATATATATGATCAAACTCACAAAGTGGCACGTGAGGAAAGCAATAATATGAAAATTAACCCACAGGAAAATGAAAAATGAAAAGATGAATCCAAGCACTTTCGAACTATATTTGCAAATATAGTTCGAAAGTGCTTGGATTCATCTTTTCATTTTCCTGTGGGTTAATTTCACACACACACATATATATATATATATATATATATATATATATATATATATATATATATATATATATATATATATATATATATATATATATATATATATATACGTAGGTGAGTCAAAAAGTTCTCAGACAAATGGCAGATTATTGAAATGTTCGATTTTGTACAAGTAAATACAGGGTCAAACACGACTTTCATGTTTTCTGAACAATTCCTACAAAATTCGTCATTCAATTTGTCGAGACTCTTTGTATTAGATGTGCTTCAAAAAGGTTACTTTTTTGAACCCATAAAATGGCAAATTTTGAGATAAGAGCGAACATTAAATTCCTGACTAAACTTGATTGGAAGCCTGTTAAGATTATTGACGCTCTACAACAGGTTTATGGTGACTCTTCGCCATGTAGAGCGGTAGTTTACGACTGGATTAAGCGCTTCAAGGGGGGCAGAGAAGAAGTTGAAGATGATCCACGTGAAGGGAGACCCTCCACCTCCATTAACCCAGAAAATGTCGAGCTTGTGAGGAATCTAGTGGATAAAGATCGCCGTATTACTATTGATGAAGTTGCCAATGCATGTGAAATCTCTCATGGCTCAGCATTTGGAATTCTAACTGAAAATCTTGGCCTGAGCAAGCTTTCAGCACGTTGGGTCCCAAAAGCGTTGCGAGAAGACCAGCTGAATCATAGGGCCAACCTTTCTTTGGCTATTTTGACCAAGATTGAAGCAAACGAGGATAGTTTTTTTGAGCGCCTCGTAACGGGAGATGAAACTTGGGTGTATCAGTTTGATCCTGAAAGTAAAAATCAATCAAAAGAGTGGCACCCAAGGGGGGCAGCAGGGCCTATCAAGTTCAAGACAGAGAGGTCCGTTAAGAAGAAAATGGCTACAGTTTTTTGGGATTCGGAGGGAATTATTTTAATAGACTTCTTAGAAGGACAAAAAACTGTTACATCCAGCTATTACGAAGGAGTTTTAAGGAAGCTGAAAACTTCAATAGCCAAAAAACGACGAGGAAAGCTCCACAAGCAAATCTTGTTCCACCATGACAATGCCCCTGCACATTCGTCCAAAGCTGTGAGATCTCAGCTACGGGAATTTCTATGGGAAACTCTTGCTCATCCCCCTTATAGCCCTGATTTAGCACCCTCTGACTTTTTTCTGTTTCCAAATTTAAAGGGACACCTAAAAGGAACCCGGTTTCAATCATTAGATGAAGCAAAAAAGCAGGTCATTACTTGGTGCCAGAGACAACCCCGTGAATTCTACAAAGATGGTCTTTACCGTTGGATTCATAGATTAAGAAAGTGTATAGATGTTAATGGAGCTTATGTAGAAAAATGATTACAGTATTATTACAAATAAAAATTTTATGCCATTTATCTGAGAACTTTTTGACTCCCCCTCGTATATATATATATATATGCACTCATTACAAGATTCAACCCACAGACATTAGCTGCTAGGAGCTGCCAAATATGATTTTAACTGCATATTTTGTTATTGTCCCAAAACTTAACAAAACATAGCCTAACCTAATTAAGCTTTTAACTTAAGCTTTTAACAAAAATAAATGAATAAATCGGTAAAACTATATAGGTAAACAGTTATGTACCTATTAACCTAATAAGAAAAGAATGTGCTGGAAGTTGTTGTTGTCTTGTTTGATGAGTATATTCACGATGTTTAACGGATATTTGGGCTATCACTTTTTCTCCATAACAGCATTATTTTTTTAGTTTGAACCATCCACACACTAACTGAGTCATATACCATTGGAATCAGAATCTGTAATGCAACGTGCAACGCAATTATAAAATGTGTAACGCAAAGTGAACAGGGTCGGAGCGATTTACTTTGCTCTCCACCTTTCTCCATATTTGTTCCAATAATGTTAACAGCTTCGCAGAGAAATTGTGTAGCGCGTCACAAATGTGCAATCCAGTTTTCGTTTAAGCATACTGTTTTGGAGTGGAATGCAATTTGTGTTCTACACATTTGTCTAAGCATACGGCCATAAGTATCGATTTTTTGTGAACTTTTTAAAACTAAAAGAATTACAAATGGTGGAGTTGAGAAAATTTTTTAAAATTTTGGCATGGAAATTATTAGAGCAAATTTAGATGGAGAAAAAAAAAAGAATCTTGATAGGCCGTAGGCCACAGACCGAAAGTCTGCCAGCAAAGAGCAAATTCCTTCTGTAAGGAGAAGTAGCGAAGCCCTCCTCTTGTCATCATCATAATCATCATCATCACTAACTCTATAATTTAAGAACGGGATTTTTTGGAGTAATTGAATAATAATTTCATCTTAGTTTGGTTATTACTTATGTTTTCTATTAAAGTTTTTTCTAATTCTTTTATAATATCAAAAATCAAAATGGTGAGGTTCAGAAATAAATATAAGTATCGAAATTTTGTGTATTTTTTAAAACCCAAAGAATTACAAATGGTGAAGTTCAGAAAATTTATTAAAATTTAAGTAAGGCTGCTTTTTTATTTTATCTTTAACTATATTTTAGCAACGTGATTTTTTGAAAGGGAGGAAATAGTTTAGAGTTACTATTTAAAATTATTATAATTAGCGAAGTTCAGAAAATGTAAGAAAATTTAACCATGACTGCTTTTTTTATAGATTTTAAATTTTAATCTTAGTAGCGAAGCGCAAGCTTTCCTCGCGGGGGAGTGGCGAAGCCATTTTCTCTCTCTCTCTCTCAAGTAGAGGGAGAGGTGACGCCCCCCTTGTCGCGGGAAGAGAGCTTGTGTGTACCTTTGACTTTTCGAGCTAAGTCGGCGGGGGTACCTCTTCTGGGTACCCCTGGTAGGGCTTTCCTTGTCGATTTGGTCGGAAACGAGGTTCCAGACTAAGTGCGTCATTCCTCCCTTTTTCTACTTTATCCTTCTCCTTTTTTTACTTTTATCCTATCTCTCCCACGTATACAAAAAGAAAAAAACCAAAAAAAACTACTCCTATCGTGTCACTATTTCTCTTTTTTCTTCTATCTACATATAAGGACCTGGCAGCTACCTCATGCGTCAGAAGAGAGGCTTTGGAACATCTATAAATAACGCCAATCGACGCCCACTAGTTGCGAGAGACTAGGACTAGAGGTGTCCTAGGCGTTGGGGCACGATGAATGGGATGAGGGTAGTGCCCCGTTAACCCCTTCCCTGGCGAGTAATTATTGACCATTCCCAGTGACCGTTGACGGGTGCCTCTGGTAGTATCGGTCCGAGGTGACGGCCTTTTGTTCCCAGGTTGGTTGACAGGCCAATAAAAAGCCTTGAGGCCGAGTCTCTTGATGTGGCGGGATATCCATTGAACGCTGCTCTGAGATCATGGCCGTCGTGAAGGGAACTAGTAGGAGTTTAGTACGGGGCGTGCTCCGTTGTTCACCTGGTGAGAAATCAATGGCCCCTTCGGGGACCGTCAGTGCTGCTTGGTTGGGAGCTACGGCACGCCAAGGTTTGACGACTCGGCCGGACGAACAGCAGCACATGGAGCGTGCCTTCTGAAAGATCCGAAAAGTCTCCAAAGGATAGGCGGGAGCGACTCACGTAGGGCGAAATCGCCACCCCCCTTTTTTACTATTGATTGGTCGCAAAGTTTTGAGAGAGAGAAAGTGTTCGAAATGACCGGCAAGAAAGGACCAGGAGCACTCAAATACACGTGCGCAATATGACAAATAGATAAGTGGTGCGTGGACTTTCCGGAGGGGTGTTATTCAAAATGCCACCCGTCCAGTTCCTGCACCGACTGTATTCTAAACGGCCAAATTAAGGAGCTAAAAGAAACATGCAGGGCTTCCGAGGAAAGGTCTAGGAAGTTGGAGGAGAAAATAAACAGCCTGGAATTGGAACATGCCTGACTAATTCGCAGGCTAGAGGTTAGGATAGCAGAGCTAACGTCAAGCCCTGTAGTAAACACTCCATCTGCAGTATTACCCCCAGAGCTAGGTCCTCATGCTACGGATAAACCATGAAAGAAAAAGAAAAAGAAGGGAAAGAAACAGGAAGAAGAGAAAGTTGAAACAGAAGATAAAGTAGAAGCAGAAGAAGAAAGGATAAAAACAGAAGAGTATATAACAAAGGAAGATAGGGGGAAAAGATGAATAAGAGAAGGAAGAAGAAAAGATGAACAAGAAAAATAAGATGGAGAAGAAAGAGTGAAGCGAGAGTTCGCTTCCGGAAGGAAAGCCTCAAACCTCTGCATGGAACTGTCCGAGGGTTACCCTTGTGGGCGATTCCCAAGCACGAGGTTTGCAGCCCCTGTTAGCGGCCCGCCTTTGCCCGAGTGTGAACGTATGCTGCCAGTAAGGACGGAAAAAACACCACATCAGGGTAGAGGCTGAGAAATCTCAGATCTCCGAGAATTCAGTCGTTGCCCTGGTGGTGAGTGGCAATGACCTCTATCTCCGAGGAGGCAAAGTAGGACCCAGCGAGAAAATTCTCAGCACAGTCATGGGAGCCGTGGACGACTGCGGATTGAAAACTCGCAGACGGGACGTTGTATGGATGCTCCCAAGAAGAGATCCTAGCCGTACAGCTCACTCAAGGAACGTGACCTTGAACCAGCGCCTGTCCGACCTCTGTACGGCTGAGGGAGTCTTCTTTCTGGACCCTTACCTCACCTTTTACGGTCGAAACGACCTCTACCAACGGGACGGAGTGCACCTTTCATTCAAGGGAAAGGCTGTACTCTGTAACTTAATCCAGGATGTCGTAGAGCGGACGCAGAGGAGCGTCCGAACCAGAGTGAAGGCGGACGTAAGACAGTATGCCCGTGTCACTCCTGGAACGACGTTCTTAGATGTGGCAAAGAGGGGTACTGCCACACAAAAGAAGCCGGGAAACAAAAGAGCGTAGGGAGTCTTACACTGGGGGACTCCCTCAAAGTTCTTCTGTTCAATGCGAGGTCAATCAGGAATAAGTTTCTTGAGCTCCGTGGCCTCGTAGCAACAGAGGAACCTGAGATGGTGGCCATAACGGAGTCGTGGATAAAAACCTCAAGCTGAGCTTTTGAAGGTGAATTCACGATTCCCAGTTATCAGCTTTTCCTGAAAGATAGGCCAGACAGAGAGGGTGGCGGTGTGATGTTGTATGTCAAGGATACTTTCAACTCGACGGATTGCAACATCGTATCCGACCATGAACTACTAGGTGTTGACCTAGAGATAGGTCCTGGAAAATACAGGACCCTTGTGCTTTATAGACCTCCTGCCCAACTCGTTGAAAATGACAGAGATCTGTACCAGCTACTAAGAGAACTTATCAAAGACGGAGTGTGTATCGTCATAGGTGATTTTAACACACAAGTTGACTGGGAAACCAGAGAACCCTGTGTCGAGAATGCACTACTGCTGGAGTTCGCGAACAACGAGTTCCTGACTCAATGAGTGAGAAAGCCAACGAAAGGAGACAATATCCTCGACTTGGTTTTCACCTCTGCGGATGACATCAATGAGAACCTCTGTTGGCGAAAAGCTCGGTGGCAGTGACCACCGACTAATTAGATTTGCAGTCAAAGTCCCCAAGGTAGAGTCTGCGAATAGTAAATCGAGGAAACTTGATTTGAGAAGAGCAGACTTTGCAGGTCTACGCGCGGGACTGACTGACGTGAGGCAAGAAGTGTGCGAGGCTGTTGAAGACTCGTGGAACAGTTTCAAAACCACATTCATGAGTCTTCAATCGCGTTTTATCCCTCTGAACTGCCCCCGTCGGTCTTTTGTTCAACCAAAGTGGTTTAATCGAGAAATCGGCCAACTGCTTAGGGAGAAGAGCAATATTTACCGGCAATCGAAGATCTCGGGCGACTTTGACGAATACCGGAGGCTAGCCAGGAGTATGAAGTCCAGCATAAGGGGGGCTAAGCGGTCTGAGGAATGAGGAGGGAAAATTAAAGCACTCAGATGCAGAAAATGCTAACCTCCTCAACGACTACTTTTCTTCAGTGTTTACTGAAGAGTGTGGTCCCACCCCCCAGCCAACGGATCCCTACTCGGGGGAAAAGCTGGAGGATATGGACTTCCCCGAAGGAGAAATAAAAAAGAAGATCACTGACCTAATGACGAATAAGTCAACTGGCCGGATGGGTTTCTACCTAAAGTGTTAAAAGTGCGCGATCAAGTGTCACGACACGCGAGCGCAATCTTTAACATGTTAATCCGGACCGAGACTGGCGTGAAGCGGAGGTGACTCCTATTTTCAAGAAAGGAGACCGTAGCCAACCGCCGAATTACCGACCTATCAGTCTGACTTCGAGAGTCGGTTAACTCATGGAAAGCATCATGGTGGACAAAATGACGTCGCATTTAGAGTCAAAGCTGCTACTGAGGAATTCCCGGCACGGCTTCCGAAGGCAACGGTCATGCCTGACGAACCTTGTGGAATTCTTCCACCTTGTCTTCAGTGAGCACGATCGGGACAAGGCGGTGGATGTGGTCTACTTAGACTTTCAGAAAGCCTTTGATAAGGTACCACACTGCCGCCTTCTCCGGAAAGTGCGATCGCTGGGCATAGACGGAAAAGTAGCCGGCTGGATAGAGAACTGGCTAAATGGCAGACGGCAACGAGTGGTGGTGAATGGACTGGCTTCTGAGAGGGTGCCCGTTACTAGCGGAGTGCCTCAAGGTTCTGTCCTAAGGCCATTACTATTTATCATCTACGTCAACGACATGGACGGTGACATGGTTGCCAAGATTTCTAAATTTGCCGACGATACCAAGCTTGGTATGAACGTTGCAAAGCATGGAAATACTGCCCGCCTTCGAAAGATTAGGGAGTGGTCTGATACGTGGCAAATGGCCTTCAATGTAAACAAATGCAAAGTGATGCATATCGGCCGCTGAAATCCCAAATCACCCTATATTCTTAAGGGCACTGCTCTCGAATCCACTGACACTGAGAAGGACTTGGGTGTAACTATCACGAGTGACCTCAAGTTCTCGAAACAGTGTATTGAGGTGGAGAAGGAAGCCCAAAGGATGTTAGCGTATATAAAGCGACAGTTGGGATATCGGAACAAATAGATAGTACTGTATCTGTACAACTCCTTCGTCCGACCGCACCTGGAGTATGCCGTACAATTTTGTAGTCCTTCATTTAGAAAGGACATCGCGAGATTGGAACGCGTGCAAGCCAGGGCAACCAAACTGATTCCCTCTATCAGACATAAAAGTTATGAAGATAGATTAAGGGAATTAGATATGTTCTCGCTGGAGACCTGGAGACTACGTGGTCAGTTTATCGAAGTGTTTAAAATACTTCGAGGCTTCGACAGACTGGACTACGGGGATATTTTCCAGCTCAGAGAGGGGAGAACAAGAAATCACGGCTTTAAACTTGAACTAAAGCGATACCACCTTGATCTGTGTGGGAAATTCTTCACTTACAGTATCTGCGGTAGTTGGAACGCACTTCCGACAGAAGTTGTCAAAAGTAAATCTGTTGACCAGTTCAAGTCAAGACTAGAGAAAGTCTTGCGAAATCGCCGTTAAGATCCTCGCGAGTGATCTTTGAGGTTGCCAACTGACACCTTCGAGGATTGCGCCAAAAGTACCCTCCTTGTATGCATCGTAAGGTCTTCTAGGGTACTTATTTTCCTTGTATCTCCTTGTAACACTATATTTTAAGAACAGGATTTTTTGGAGGGTTTGAATGATAATAGATATCTTTTTTCTTCTTAGTTCGGTTATGAACTAAGTATATTTTAAGTTTTTACCAAAGATATTTCTAAGAATTTCTTTGGAGTTTGAGAAACCAAAATGGTGAAGTTCATAAAAAATACATATGTTATCCATTGTTTTGGATTAAAAAAAAAAACGTGAAGTTCAGAAAATTTATTAAAATTTGGGCAAAGATGCTTTTTTTTATCGTATATTTGAAAGTTTAAATGAAGTTGCATCTAAAATAGATTTTCAATTGTCATCTTTATTAGGAGAAAATTGCTACTGGCCCCTTAAAACGAGTAAAGCAAAATTAATTTATTAGGTCAAATTTAAACTGAGAAAAGAAGAATCGTGAGGATTGCTTTTTTCCTCATTTAAAAAGAATTCGGATAAAAGTTTTTTTCGGTTTTTAGCTTAAAAAAATTGCTACTGGCCCCTTAAGACGAGTAAAGCAAAATTAATTTATTAGCTCAAATTTAGACTGAGAAAAAAATAATCGTTAGGATTGTTTTTCCCCATTTAAAAAGAATTCGGATAAAAGTTTTTTCGGGCTTTTAGGTCAAAAAAACTGCTACTGGCCCTTAAAAACGAGTAAAGCAAAATTAACTTATTAGGTCAAATTTAAACTGCGAAAAAAAGAATCGCGAGGATTGTTTTTTCCCTATTTAAAAAGCATTCGGATAAAAGCTTATCCGAGCCTGTAGTTTAAAAAAATTGCTACTGGCCCCTAAAAAAGAGTAAAGCAAAATTAATTTATTAGGTCAAATTTAAACTGAGAAAAAAAGAATCGTGAGGATTGTTTTTTTTCCTATTTAAAAAGAATTTGGATAAAAGTTTTTTTCAGGCTTTTAGGTTAAAAAAAAAATTAAAAGAGTGTTGCTAGAGTCGAATAGGCCGTATGGTAGGGTGTTTTGGTGTATATTGAATGGTTTTATCAAAGTTCTTTCTAAAAGTTTATTTAGAGATGGAAAAAATTGGAGCGCATGGCTCGTTTTTCATATATTCAAAGCTGTTATCAAAGTTATTTCTAAGAGTTGCTCTAGAGTTTCAAAAAACAGGCAGTATGTATATTTGAAGCTATTGTCCAAATAATTTATAAGAGTTACCCTTTTTTTTCTCACCTTATACTTTTTAATTCCTGATAGGTATTTAAGGACGAGATTATTAATAAAATTTTAGAAGAGAATAAAGATTACAATTACAAAAGAGAAGATCAAAAAGAAATAAGAAAGTAATCAATATATGTCAGAAGAATTTTACATTATACAAAACGTAACTGTTCAATTCAATCCTGAAATGAAAACCTATACCCTTACCTAGGCCCTAGACCACAACCCGAAGGTCTGCCTGCGAAGTGCAAGCTCCTCCTGTAAGGAGCAGTGACAAAGCCGCTCCTCCTCACTACATACATAGAGAGATTAAGGAAATGATAAGAGTGTTTCACGGCATATCATAAAGAGTAGTTTACGTAAACCTGAGTCTCTAAGAAGTACAACCTCAAAAAAGTCCAAGAGTACTCACCGAAACCTGCTAGTACTTAGGAAAAATTAGATAGATTCTATAATGGCATCAGGACAAACTTAAACAAAAACAAATCCCATTTTGACATCGCTATGTGAGGCTTTAATGAAAAGTCGGGCAAGGTAATTGTCCTCGATGGGAAAGTTCTCAATGGGAAGACGAAATCAAAGAGGAGAAGATCTGGTTGACTTTACACTGGCCCAAACCCTCAAAATTACTAACGCTATGTTAAAAATAAGCAGTAGTATACATGGACTTTGAGTAGCCCAAACTATGAAATATACAGTGAAATCGATTATACAGTACTGGTGCAATTATTATAGATTTTTCCAAAATTTGACTTTTTTTACTAAAAAAGCCAGTGAAACCTATTCCATTGATAGCAAACGGATTTATTTGATGCACCAACAATGAGCAACTATTTAACTTTTATTTTCAAAAGCCTAAGGTTACTTTGTACCATTTCAATGAAGTCATAGTCAGTTGTGTGAGTCAGTTGGTATCGCCGCTATAGAGTGCAAATAGGATGTTTTCTGTTATTTATTGAATGTCATTAGTTTATTAGTTATTTTAATAGTTTGATTTTGTGTATTTCAGGTAGTTTTTTAGCTATAAATGAATTAAACGAAAATGGGTAAACAGAGTGATTTGAGTCCTTGAAAAAAATGGACAAATAAACGTTTTACTGAGAGAAACTAAATTAAAACAGAAATAAATAGCAAAAACACTAGCTGTTTCAATTTAAACAATCAGTATTATTAAGAAAAAAACCCGATAACGATCAAGATTTAAAACTCAAAAAGGGTTGGAAAATGTGGTCGAAAACGAAAAACAACTCCAAGAACAGATAGAAAATTAGTACAACAGGCTCTTAAGAAGCCTCGACTCACGGAAACAATGATGAAGGCACCTTGAGTGACTTCAGAACAATGGAGAAAGGTAAGAATGACACATCTCGCTAACTAGTTACCTGTAATTCATAAAAATGCATTAATACTTACTAACTTTAATAGTGCCGCATTTTTGTAATGGCTCCAATCTTCTCAAACCATAAAGTTTATTTGATGATTCATTACTTCAATGGCTTTTCTAATACTTCTATGGCTGTTTATCTACTTATTTTGTATTTTTTTCTACTATGGTTGCAGGTAGTTTTCTGTGACTCAGACGAATCAACCATTGCAGTGATAGATGACTGTGTGCAGAGCGTAAGAAGGCGGCCTAAAGAACAATTGATGGCTGAATCTCTGAGAAAAATAGTAAAATTTCAACGAAAATCATGCACCGAAATGGTGCATGGAACAAGTCGTTTGCGCAATGTTGAGAAAACTATGAGCCAAGAAAAGAATATAGAAGTTCTTAAAGGTCTCTTACTGCATCAAATAAGGAAATGGTATGGCGACAGACCTTGGATATTCCAACAAGACTCGGCTCTGTGTCATACAGCAAAATCAGTGAAGGCATGGTGTTCATAAAATGGAGTTCAACTGCTCCCGTGGCCCGAAAATTCCCCAGACATGAATCTGATCGAGAGTTTATGGTGTGTGTTGAAAGATGAAATACACACAGAGCCCATTGCGACGAAACAGCAACTCATATGACGTCTCATTAATGTTTGGTTCAGATCTAAGCGAATCCAAGAAATGTGAAAAACATTGATCAATGTCATGCTAAGACGTGTTAAAGCACTCATGGATGCTAAAGGTGGTCAAAGTGCTTACTAATGAATGTAGAAGACTTACTACTGTGCAAATGCTGATTGACTAAAAACATCACTCAAACTTTCCAAGTCACCAAGCCTCCCTCTGGCGCAGGAACATGCGACCTACAGCAGAGAGAGTCAAATATAATGGAGGATGACAGCCTCCACCAAAAATTCAGTCCCCAAGTCTGATGCACGAACCAATCACGGAGATCTCATGGATAGATAGAGACAAGGAAATGACGCAGTTCTGGGGTAGTTATGCGTAAACTCATCCACATTTAAAACACCAATCCCTAGCTCGTCGATCAGGTAGGCAATGACCTGCGCCCTGAGAGTAGTCGTGTAGTCCCTCCATAAGGGACGTCTATCGTTCAAATCCCAGAGGAGGAGAAAGGGCCTCGGCGACAATGTCACGAAGTGGCAGAAGTCCCCCGCGTGGAAGTCGGCTGACGATGTAGCTGCACTACCACTATCCAACTAGAATTAGAGACATATCATGCTGTGTTTAAATCGTGCATTCTCCTGCCTGATCCCCATCCCCTGTTAGTGTTGTCACAAAATCCTTATACCCCAGAATGGTCGACAAGATGCACACAACCAGTACAGTCTATTGCAAAAAAAAGCTAACGGGGAATGGAAAGAGACAAGCATCCGCAGTTCCTCCCAGTTGGCTCGGACTCCACGTAAATTCCATTGAAGGAATATGCCCTCTAGGCCTAATTAGGAGGAGAAGGGCTTACCTTCTTCGAAGTGAAGCCCCTGACGGGAATGACCGTACACTTACCGGAGGCAGAACTTCTGTCGCCTTCGCGGACTTATCGCCTCGAAACTTTGGGGGTGGGGTCCCCTCTTTTGCCGTTTCTGATAAGCTCAGTTCAGCCTTGGGTGGGGGAAGAGCAGAAGATCCTTTAATATTAGCCTGCTTTCGGAGATAGCATTACAACTCCCAGACAACGGCCGCACGACCATTATTCAGGGATCCACCCCGGGATGCTTAACGATGTTGTTCGCAACATAGGACAGCGACGCACACCGATCAGAAATTACCCAGTGGCCGTTTCCTCCCCAAAGGTTGCAGCTCTCAACTGGGAGGCCAGATAGGCAGGACGACAGAGCGGATATCTGTAGCGAGCCCGAATTGCAAGGTATAGTAGGACCAGCAAGGAACCTCACAAATGAGCACCCTGTTGGACCTATGAAATCCTGAAAGTGGGCATAAGTATTAATCACAGAAATAATATACCATGTAGTAATAATGAACTCATGTAGAATAGAGCGAAACACTTATAGTACAAATGGACATGTGTTAAGAAAACATGAATAGAAATAATATATGTATTTTTCTCGAGGCGAGAAGAATGAATTTGAGACGTTCACACGGCAGCAAACATATGCACATGTACACACACACATAGAAAAAGTGGTTCCCCTAGCTGCGATAGAAGGTCAGCTGTTTAAACAAGCTTGGTTGCAGGTGCAGAACTGAAAACACAATAGCAGCGGCAATTATTTACTAACGAAAAACTACGAAACTCAAAGTCGCATCTTTGGTATTTTGACCAAAAATAAATCTCTATCTCCATGTATAAGAATTAACAGGGAGTGGAATAGGCTCAAACCAAACATCATTGGATAATAATAGGATACGCCCATTGTTTACCACACAAATATATACTGCCAAACTCACACACTCTAGTCAGTCAGAGAGAGAAAAAGGGACACAACGATTGAAAACCTTCAATGAGGAATCAGGAAAAGCCAGGGAGTCAAAAGGACGTCATGGAGTAATAGGTCTGTTTAAACACACTACACGCCCGTCTTGAATCCACCTTACGCCGAAGCTACCCGAGTTCGACGTCTTAATAAAGAGTCCGAGATTCCTCCGTTTGTGATTTCCTTGCTATAGGTAATCCATATCGATCCTTTAAACCCAGCCTACCTAATATTAAGCCTAGGTCAAGCGAATTCCTCTCTACTCCAAAGCCTACCACAAGAACGTTCGGTGCCTATATTAATTATTGAGCCCTAAAACTGGCTACCCATTTATTTACTTCGAACCAGCTATATATTCTTAGTGAGACGTAATAATCCTCGACAAGACGGCCAGGATCTAAACATACTCGTATGTTGGTGAAGACCCAGAAACACGTGTAAGGGCCTCGGCAAGTGACACAACTCGACTGAAGTCCTCCACGTCTACGTCGGCTGACGGTGGAATGTACTCAGAAATAAAAGTATACTTCCTATCCAAGTGCAACTGCACTGTTACTGCCTGAAATAAGGTATTTATAACAAATAAGAACGGAGACAAGATGTGGAGTGTAAATCGCACATCCTCCGCTCCAGCTCCCATCTCGTACTGGTATGGCGGGGTCTAAAAAGCCTTATACCATAGGACGTTGGGCATGGGGCACACGCTGAGAATGATCTCCTGCAAAAAGATAACTAACGAGAAACTGGAAGAGACGAGCCTCTGCAGCTCCTCCCAGTTGGCCCGCAGTCCAAGTCAATTCGATTAAAAGAATATGCCTCTCAGACCTAGCTCGAGATGATTGGGGAACATCATGGAAAAAAAAGTCCCTTACGAGAATGGCGGTACACTTTATAGCAATGCCCTCTGGGTATTCCTATAATAAAATAAATCCTCCTGGGAAACTTAAATATATATATATATATATATATATATATATATATATATATATATATATATATATATATATATATATATATATATATATATATTATGTGTAAAATTCAAATCATTCATTTATTTTACTTAACTTTTGTCAATTAAATCATTCCTGTAATTTATGCATAACTTAATAATTCATTCATTTATTTTACTTAACTTTTGTCAATTAAATCATTCATGTAATTTATGTATAACTTAATAATTCCTTCAATTTTTTTATGCATAACTTTTTGCAATTCAAACATTCATTTATTTTATGCAACCTTTAATAATTCAATCATTCCGTGACGAGAAACTGATTTCATTTAACGCACGATACAAACAGCATCTCTTAGAATTTCACGCACATACAAACACACGCATTTCACCACTTGTTAAATAATGCGAAATGACTCTCTCACTTGTATTCTTGTCGCTGAATATTAAGGTCAGTTAATAATTTGCCTCTTCACTTATTCTCTAAAATCACCCCAGACTAGAGAGAGATCCTAATTCCCATTCACACTTTCATTACAGCACCAATTCACTAATTATAGTCGCTACAGCAAAACGCTTACATTTGCTACTTCAAAATCATTTTTACATTCAACATCCATTTACAAAATTTATACGGCACACTTCATCTCGCCACGTAGTTATTTTCAACTCAAGTTCAACAATGCCTAATTTAACGTAATTCAACTTATTATAATCTGTTTTTTTTTAATCTCTAATATATATATTATTTTCTTTAAAAACTCATTGCATTTATTTTCTATCCCACGTGAGAAGTGTTTCCTTTGATCTACACTGTTCATAATTCAAAATCCCTTTAATCAATCAAAATTTATGTGTGAAGAATATTGTATCATATACGCTATCTAGGTCAACGATATAGTATTCGACATTTGCATAAACTTCACTGAGGGAGAACTCCGGGGGCTATCGTCCGTAGAAAGCGTTATCTCCTTGAGGACTTAGTATTAGGATATCCCTTTTGGATGGTCCTGCGTCCCCGAGTCGCACAGTGCATCCTTGCATTGGGAAGTGGGAGGGGGTTTGCCTCATGTAAGTCATTAGACTCACAGGAAGGTGTGTGGGAGGGGGGGGGGCAACCGATGTGGGGCGTGAGCTCTTTGAGCTCACGCGGAGGGATTCTGAATGGGCGCAGAGGCAACCGTGCTCGAAGGCCTCGAGATGAAAAAAGCAGACGACCTTGTCCTTAGCCTCGGAAAAGAGAGTTCGTACGCAACCTTAAAGCCATGACCTTTTCCAGAAGATACGTCCCACATGCTTCGAGTCAGCAGGGTGAGAGTCTCCGTAATTGATAGGGTTGGCTATACACAATAAGGACTTATCGATTAGGGTCTTGAAGCAATTCACATACTTGGTCTAAACACGACTTTGCACGTATACATGAGCGATTTGTATGGCTGAAGATGTGACATTAGTAGTACGTTGGTGGTAGTAGCATAAATACCTTCAGGTGGTAACAACACCAACCATTATGCACTGATTCAGATACACTCGTTTCGAAGAAGCACCCCTCCCTGTTCTCTTATCACACGCTCGACCTTGGTCGGGCAGATCTTCGGGGATATCTTCGAAGGTATTATATACCATGAGTTTCCTCACATAACCACCCTTTTAAGGAAATTCATGGTGGAGTGCAGTGTCACCTTCAACGGAGAGCCATGGAGCAGTAATAATGGCTGCCGCATTCGCCAGAATGGTCCCTTCCGAGGAACGGGTGAACTTCGGTTCTATATTAGTCAGTTTAACTAATGCTATCCTCTGATGGAACATGTGGCCGTTAGTCACCATGTTGCCATCAGTGAAACGAATAACTGGAAAGCGTTTGAGGCCAGCGGGCTCAAAAACGCCAGTGTCTCAAGGAGCGACCTCAACGTAATCAATCCTCCAGTCACGATGCTAGTAGTTTGCCTAGTCTTATTCTGGATCTCGTCGCCTGAGGGCGCCTCTGGGCCGTACTTTGCCTGGACGCTTGCCGAAACGGCAATGGGCGCGTCCGTCTCAGGAGCCCCGTGGAGAGAGGAATCTCTAGCCAATTTTGACATTACTTTTATTAGAGGGCTGGGAGTAAACCCGCTTCTCTGATCCCCCGGAAGGGGCTCCAATGCAGGACGGACCAACCTCAGCCAGATCTTTCTCTGAAATGGAAATCTTAGCCGGCAAGAGGGCACAATGCGAGAGAAAAAGTTCTTCCTCTCCTTCAGGAGAGGCATTTGCCGCCTGATGAGGATCTTACACCGGTGTGGACTAAGGTTCAGTGTCTATCACTGAGCCTATGTTCGCCCCCAAGAAACACTCTACCATCTAGGACGGGGGCACCTCTGGGATCATCTCCAACTCAGGAGGGGCCTCCATGTAGTAAGATGCCCTAAGATGTCGGGTATCCCAACCAGGAACTCATTGGTGGTATGCCCCGCCTAGATGTCTCTCCAAAGGAGAATAAGAGGAAAACCCCCGAACACGTGGCGGTCGAGAGAAGGAAGCACCTTCTCCGCTAGGAGAATTTTATTGGGCAGGGACGGCGGGGGGGGGGGAGAAAGTATAGGGAATCCGATACTATGGTAGAATTACCCGGAGGCATTTTTTCAGCGCCATTTGGCGAGTTCCTATTAGTGCACAAGTCGCCGTAAACATCTTATATCCTAATACTAGGCTAGATTGAAAACAAAACGAGCAAAAGACAATAAATCCAAAACAAACAGAAAAAAAGCAAAGAAGAATGCTTCGGTGGCGGGGCGAGGCCAGCCTTCCCTCGACACAGAATCATATGACCTGCATAAAAAAAAATTAAAAAAATGAAAGGGAGGAGCCAGCCTCGTCCAAAATTCAAATAGTCCACAAATGTGTGACGGATCCGTTCAGAGTACGAGCGACAAGCTGTAGTGACCCCGCACGTCCGGCTGCCAGGGCAGGTAACGTGGGCAAAGACCACTCAGATTAGACTATTCAACAAGAATGTGCCAAACTGTGTGGGGGCAACGCAGAGCGAGGTGCAGCGGATCGCTCCATCAAATGAAGGGGTGTCCCAAGAGTGTGCAGCGGATCTCTCAATCAAATGAAGGAGATACCTCTTTACGGTGGTGGGTGGTAAGCCCCTCTTCCGAGATTAAGTGGGAATCAAGAAGGACGTAATCGCTCATACCCATTTTTTTTAAAATTCACTACCCCCTGCCCGCGACGGCCCTATTTTTATCGCAACAAGCGATTGATGCCGCTAGGACGTGTAGTATACGCCATCACCACTACTTCTTGCGAACCCCAGAACAAATCCTACCAATGGCGTGGTTGTTAGGTCGGAGTAAGGAATCTGGTTTAGTGCCAGGCCTTAAGAGAGGTCGGGTCACCACGCCTACCATCCATTGGAAGAGAACCCAGAGCTGCAGTTCGGAGCGAGCAGTGGAGGAATAGGCCGAGAAAAGGAGATGAACAAAGAGGTTGGGGACAGGCACCAGCTTTCCTTAGACCCAAATTGGAGGCTTCCACTGCGGTCTGGATGGAGGCCGTCCTGATCATCGAGGAACAAAGGAAGGGTACCTCCCTGCGTCGTACTGTGAACGGAAGGTTGTTTTTCTCTTCCAGATTTCAGTTGTACCAGGAGGTTTCTCTCCGAGATACGTCATCCACCTTCTTGCAGGTAAACAAAAGATCGAGAGGAAGCTAGGGGAAGCGCACCAAACTTCCAGGGACCCGTGAGTGTTCAACTCAACCCATTAACAGGGTTCTCTAATTTACACTCTGATCAGGACGTTCAGGTACAAAGTGTAACCCGCTAGCCCCTTGCGGGGGTAAACTACGCTGCCTCTCCCACCGCCCTCCCCTGAGCACAATGGAACCATAAAACTATAAAACATACACTTTCTCTTTACCGACATAATACTTCAAAATCAGACGCAAAACACCATACTACCAAACGCCCGTTGAACTACGAGGGGCGGTCAATAAGTTTTGAGAATCGGTAAGGCAAAACAGAGGAAGGGGGATGGCTGTTTGTGGGGGTGTTAGGACAAGTTATGACAAGTCAGACCTGCAGCCGCACGCTCCTGACTCGTCTATTTAAGAAGCAGTAGCTGATCACAGATCGTCAGTCACAAATTTTTCAACAATGGAGAAGGTTGAGCACCGAGCAGTGATCAAATTTTTGACCAAGGAAGGCAAGAATGCAAAAGAGATCCATGAACGCATGGTTGCAGTGTACACCGATACCGCCCCTTCCTATGCAACCATTGCTCGCTGGAATAGGGAGTTCCACCATGGTCGTGAGTGCCTTGAAGATGACCCCTGTCAGACGTAACCAACGAGGACAATGTGGCCCGTGTGGAGAGGATGATCCTCGAAAATCGACGGGTAAAGGTCGAAGAAATCGAGCGAGAACTTGGAATATCACATGGAAGTGTTATCATCATCCAAGACAATTTGGCCATGACCAAGGTATATGCCCGTTGGGTCCCTAGAAACCTCACGCCCCATGATCGACTTCAACGTCGTCAAAGATCGGAGGAGCTGCTGCTCCTGTACAACTAAGACCCGGAGGGATTCGAGTCACGCATAGTGACAGGTGATGAAACGTGGGTCCATCACTGGGATCCCGAGACCAAGCTCGAAAGCATGGCCTGGAAGCACAGGGGCTCTCCCACCCCCATCAAGTTCCGGACCCAACCCTCAGCCAGGAAAATCATGGCCACCATCTTCTGGGATTCTGAGGGAGTGTTGATGGTGGACTATGCGCCTCGTGGAAGGACTACCACAGACCAATATTACGCCGAGGAACTGGCTGGGTTGAAGAAGTGCATCCGTCAGAAGCGGCGCGGCAAGTTGACACGCGGTGTCCTGCTCCTCCACGACAAGGCCAGAGTTGCCCAAGCTGTCCTGCGCGAGTGCGGATTCGAGGAGCTCAACCACCCCCCCTACAGTCCAGATCTGGCCCCTAGTAACTACTTTTTATTCCGCCAGCTCAAGGCTGCACTGCGTGGACGCCGGTTTGGGTACGATGAAGATGTCCAGCTCGCCGTCCAGGAGTGGATTGAACAGCAGTCGGGAGATTTCTGGTTGTCGGGAATTCGAAGCCTCAGGGACAAGTGGCGCAAGTGCATTGAAGTCGAGGGTAGTTATATTGAAAAATAATAAAACACTTTTCCTCATATCTCGTTTCCTTATATCCGAATTGCAAAACTTATTGACCGCCCCTCGTAGTTTCACTGGACGGCTTGCGATTAGGAGACCATCCAGCCTTACATGAAAATAAGATTAAACCTCGCAGCCCGAAAAACACTGCCAATCTTATCCTATCCCTCTCTTGAACATCTCAGAATCACTTAATATACATAACTTCTCTAGGAGACTTCTGCAGAATATAACACATACCTTAGCCTCCACGAGCGATGCCAAGTTCGAATGAAGACAACCCAGGAGGGAAAAGTGCGGGGGATGGGGTATGGAATTGGGTTGACCGCCGATTAACTAATGTGCTCGCTACTCATGCTTTTCACTATAAAAGTGTATAGGAAGAGTAGGTGGGGATAAAAAGCGAGAGGAAAACAAATGTAGAACTCTATCAAGGAACGTCTAGTAGCAGTGATCAAAGAGAACATCGGCTTAGATTAAACGCGTGGTATAGGTTAAGGTAGCGAGAAAAGGAAAGAAGTGGCTGCCTCGGATGGAGCGCACGGGACACGTAGCGACTACGTGGAATACGGTGTCTGGTCGACAAGTAGTACAGGTGAGAGATTGGGGGACATACGTATAGCCCGGTGTGACCCACTCAGAGGTGGAGAGAGGGCCAAAGGTGAGGCTTAATGAGGTAAAGTTTGGTGAGAGGTGGAGTTTGCAGGAGCGAACGGGAAAGGAAAACGCATCGAAACCTAGGCCCCTCGTAGTAAAACTTTCGTCTGAAGATCTGAAGCGCAAAATATTATCTGCTGCACGCAACTTGAAAAATTATAACGAGTCCATTAAACCGCGCCCACCAGTGATAATCGCGCCAGACCTAACCCGAAGACAGCAAGAAACCTGTTTCAAACTAAGAGAAGAACTGAAACGCAGGAAAGAAAATAACGAAAACGTCCAAATCAGGCATAATTCCCTGCGTTCCAGTGCTCACATTGGCACCCAAAGCCAACCAGCAAGGAACCCTCACTAGGCCTACGCGCCTCCTGCAAATTTAGAAGTATTATTTTTAAATGCGCGAAGTATCGTAAACAAACTTCATGAACTAAATGCTTTAGCAGATGATAGAAAACCTGAAATAATTTCAATTGTCGAAACCTGGTTGCATAGTGGTGTTGAACGTTCCATCCTTGGCTTAAAAGATTATATTATATTTAGAAAAGATAGATGCAATGGCTTAGACCCCCCATGGAGGGGTTCTCATGGCAGTCAAATCAAACTTGAAACCTATAATTGTTACTGGTCCAAGATTTGATAGTGACATTTTAGCAGTGGACATACTCATATGTTATAATTCAAATAAATTCAGATTAATCTCGGCGTATAGGCCAGGTTGGTACGATAACCATGCGAATGAAGATTTTATCAACAACCTGAAGACTCTGAATCACGATATCGAAAACACGTGTGTTTTGGTTGATTTTAATTACCCAAATATTGATTGGGGATCCTATACGGCATCTTCAGAAACAGAAAATAGATATGTTCAATATATGCTTGAAAACAATTTTATTCAACATGTGCGTGAACCCACTCGAGAAGAAAATATATTGGATTTGTGTTTTAGCGCAGGAGAACATGTGTTAGCCACACGACAGTTCATGACTGTTTCTCAACTAGTGATCACTGCTATATTAGCTGCAAAATCTCTCCACCAAATTTTTCATATGTTCTCAACCAGCCGAAATTTATTCACGATTTTAGAAATATAGACTGGGAATTGATGAGAGCTCACATGGCAACAATTCAATGGCGACAAGTACTGACGCCACATGTGCACGACTGTAATACGCTTTGGGATAACATTAGAAACCATTATATAATCTGTATAATGAATGTATCCCTGTAATTCGTGTATCAAGAAAAAAAAATGCTCCCTGGTCCAATCGTAGGCTCAAAGCAATGACACGAACTAAAAAACGCAAATGGAACTCATACAGAAGAAAGAAGACTAGGTGAATATAGAAACTATTGCAAACAGGTTCATAAAGCTGTTTTTACTGCCCGCAGGAATTATGAGAAACAAAAATTCGGTGATCGTCAAGCAAAGCTACGAGAATTTTATAAATTTGAAGAAAATGACACGAAGCATAAAAGTGGTGTTCAAAATCTTGTTGTAAATAATGAGCTTATTACAAATGATTTGGGAAAGGCTGAGGACCTCTCTGAACAATATAGTTCTGTCTTCAGTAGAGATAAAAACATCATACCACAGCTGCCTGACCTAAATCGTCATTCTACGATGGATACATTCACTATCACGGAAAACGATGTGGTGGCGGCGATAAGATCAATGAAATTGAATAGCTCACCTGGTCCTGATATGATTCACCCGAGTCATCAAAGAACTGTCTTGTCACTTGATTCTTCCTCTAACCATCCTGTTTCAGGCCTGTGTTGTGGTGGAGCGAATGTGAGTGTGTGTAAAAGGGCCATTCTCCCACCCCTTTTCTCAGTACCCTCTCCCTCCCTCTGTAAGAATGTGTGTGAATGGGAATGGGTTTGTTTTATTTTTGTTTATTTTATGTATAAAATGATTACCATGTTTTTCTTTCTTTCCAGGCGTCATATTCTGGAAAGATAGTAGCTAATTTTAAGATATTACTTTGCATTAAATAAACTTTTATCAAAGCATCATATTCTGGAAAGAGGTAAGCTAGTCGATAAATTTACTCGGGTAATGCCCACTTATTAGTTTCGCCATCCATGTATAAATAAATGGGTCATAAAAGGAGGATATATCTCTTCTATAGAGAGTGGAAGTGTGGACTGATAGCCATACCCGCCTTCGTTGACAATCCTGCCTCCTTCTAAGTTAGCCTACTACCACCCACCTCCAGCACACAAGTGATAGCGCGTGCCCCCTTTTCGTTCGGTTGTGGTGTTTTTTTTGTTTTGTGTAGAATATAAGTAAATTGTTGTGTTTCCCGGTTATAAAATTCTCTTTTAGTATCGTATTTGGATTGGGGAATTTAGCCTCATTTTGAAGTTTGCACACTTCCCTAGTAAATATAAAATTGTTGTAAATATAAGCTGTAATTATTATTGTACTTTTTTTTCTGTTAGTAAAGAACTGTACATACAATCCGTTTCATTCTCCTTCGATTTCTCACGTCCGGATTAGTATAGGAAGCGGGTTGGATCGATTGGGGTTAGTCTAAATTTTTCGGCCCGCTACATTTGGCGCCCGAATAGGGACGTGAGACTTCGAAACTGGGAGCGTGACTGGATTGGATTGCAGTCCATACCCAATTAGTGTGATAAGTAGTTTGATTGATTTTTCCCTCCTCCTATCTTTTTACTAACTTGGGAACAATGGCTGTAGCGGAAACATTGAATGAAGAAGTAGTGCGATTGAGACTGGAGTTGAGAAAAAAAGAAGAGGAGTGTGAAATGTTGCGGGGAATGATGGAGGGAATGGAGAATAAAATAAAAGGGATGAATGAAAAGACTGATAGGATGAAGAAGGAAATGGGAGACCGACAGGATCAGACGGACCGACGGATGCAGGACCTGTATAACATGATGACAGGGGCTGGATCAGTCCCAGGACCTACAACCCTGACCCCTGCTCCTACTGAAGGGACTCCGCTAAATGGAATGGATGGCAGTATGATTGAGTCTAAAGAAGATACTGTGAGTGGTAGGAAAGGGGGTGAATGGAAGAGAGTGGAAAGTAAGAGAGGAAGTAAGCATGGTTCTAAGGTTAAGGATAGGAAGGCGAGAGGGAACAGTGTGGATTCGCTATACTCAGATGAGGGAGAGAGTGACGATATGATTGGAATGAGTGAGACCAAGAGTAGCTCTTCGGAGAGTGAAGTGAATGTGGGAAAAGGAATTTTGATTAGGGAAGTGCCAAGGATTGATAAGTTTAGATTGCATGGGGGAAAGAGTATGGATGAGTTCTTCGGGGATTTTGAGCGGTACTGCAAGCTCAAGTACCCGCAGAACAAGGGTCACTGGGTGAGTGTTCTGGGAGATTGTTTGGATGGGAAAGTGTTGGAGTTCTTGCGAGTGATAACGAGTGTGGGAGAGCCAAAGTACGATGTAGTGAAGAAGAGATTGATTGGGCAGGTGAAACGAATGAAAGAGAGTGTGAAGTATAAGAGGGTGAATGAATTTGAGAAGGCTCGAATGGGGAAGAGTGAAAGTGTGAATATGTATGCACATAGGCTTGAGAGTATGGCAAGAACGAGGTATGGTGATGATGATGTAAATGAATGTAAACCACTCATGAGGAAGTTTTTGGACACGATCCCGCGAAAGGTGAGTGAATGGCTGAGTGGAAAGAGAAAGGAGAGAGTGAGACTGACAGGTGAACGGTTGATGTGGGAGGATGTGTTGGAACTGTTAGAAGATGGACGATTTGATGATGAAAGCGATCTAGAAGAGGATGGATGGTACAGTGTGAATGTTGGAGGTAAGAAGCCCAGGAGCTTTCATCCACCCCAGCAGTTTGTCAGCTACAGGGATGTCCTGAAGGCTGCACCAGCTGGAGTGATGTCAAACTTCCTGGGCCGGCAGAATGGATGGGCAAATGGAGGGTGGTCGAATGGAAGGGGGCAGATGAATTTCAAGCGTGGGAACGGATATATGAGAGAGAAGCCGAGGTATGTCCCAGCAAACGAGAGACCGAATGGTGGGAGAAAGATTGTGGAATGTCGTCGGTGTGGAAGGAAAGGTCATATGTTGGCAGAATGTAGGTGGACATCTGGTGCATGTTTTGGGTGTGGTAAGAAAGGGCATATGATAAAGGATTGCCAGGAAAGTGTGAAAGAGTGCTTCGAGTGTAAAGAAATAGGCCATTTGAAGAAAGATTGTCCGAGGTTGAATGGTGGAGCAACTGGTGGGGAAAGTATGAAATATGCATGTGGTAATTGTGGAAAGGCTGGTCATTATGCAAGGATGTGTCGTGACCAGAGGAATGTATGTAGCTATTGTGCGATGGAAGGACATTCGAGTGAAAAGTGTTGGATTAGACTGAGAGCGCAAGGTGTGAATGGAAAGTCTGAAGCGGGAAACTGAATGGTAAGAGGGTACCTGCTGAAGTATCCTCTGGGTGCATGAGTGTGAGTAATGTGTTGGTAAGTCTGTCTAGTGTGAAAGTGCTGTCTGGTAGGAAGTATGAGTGTCTGAGTGTGAAGGTGGAATTGAAAGGAATTGAGTGTTTGGCTTTAATAGATTCTGGATGCAAGGCGAGCTTGGTGTATAAAGATGTGTATGACAAGGTTAGCGAGAAAGCCCTCCTGTCTGAGTGCAAGGGTAGTTTAGTAGGTATTGGTAATAGGAGAGTGCCTGTGATTGGAATGATAAGGTCAGCTGTTCGAATGCATGGTATGATGATGAATGAATGTGAATTTTCTGTGATTGATAAGGTGAGTAGTGAGTATGGTGTGATTTTGGGGTATGATTTTATGAAAATGAATCGTATGGTTGTGCATCCTGCGAGTGATCAGATTGAGAGAAAGATTGGTAAAAATGGGGTGTATAAGTTGTATGTAGGGAAAGATGGTAGCGTTTTGAGGAGTGTGTTTACTGGTATTGAGGTGACTGCTATGGAGAATGTAAGGCTTGTGAAGGGTGAACGGGTGTCTGTTAGAGTGAGTTGGAGTAAGGATGTTAGTTTGAATGTGAGTGAGAACACTGTGATATTGGATGGAAAGGATGCGTGTTATAAGGTAAGGCGTGTTGCTTGTGTGTTTGATGGCTTGATGAGAATGAATGATCCTTTTGTATGTGTGCAGGCGGACCCCAGTGTGAAAGGGCAGGTAAGGGGAATCCAAGTTCGAGATGTACTGGGCCACCTCTCCACTGTCAATGAGGTAGGTATGGACGATAGTACGGATATCAGGGTGAATGTTGCGAATGAAAAGACATGCGAATGGATGTATAATGAGGTGAAGAGCATGGTGGAATTGGATGGATGTTTAACTGAGTATGAAAGGGAGGATGTGTATCGAATGATATTTGAACGAAAGGGAGCCCTCAGTAAGGGTGATCTGGATTTCGGGGTTGCAAAGCTCCCGGAATTCAAGATTGTCCTGAAGGAGGATTCCCCAATCTATCAGCGGCCAAGGCATTTCCCACGTCCGGTTGCTGATGAGATTGAGGAGCAGTGCTTGGAATTGGAGCAATTGGGGGTGTTTGAAGAGAGCGAGAGTGCATGGAATAGTCCAATTGTACCTGTACGTAAGCCGGATGGAAGATTGCGTCTGTGTGTGGATTATCGAAAGGTGAATGAAAGGACTGTGAAAGAAAGGTTTCCGATGTGTGTGGTATCTGAGTGTGTGTATAGTATGCATGGGATGGAGTGGTTTACGAAGCTGGATCTGGTACGGGGGTATTACCAGATGCCCATTGCTGAGGAGAGCCGGCCAGTAACTGCCTTCTCTTCCTCAAAGAGGCATTACCAGTTCCGGAACCTCAGCTTTGGGTTGGCTAATGCTCCCGGAGCCTTCCAGCGGGCAATGAATGTTGTGTTGAGTAAGTTTGCGAGTAAGAATGTGATTGCGTTTATAGATGATATTTTGATTATGACTGAGACTTTTGAGGAGCATATGAGATTGGTGAATGATGTGTTGAGAACGTTGGAGAGTGTTGGTGTGAAGGTGAAAGTGGCGAAGTGTGAATGGTTTGCGAAAGAAGTGGAATTCCTTGGGCATATGGTGAGTGAGAATGGATTGCGAAAATCATCGAAGTATGTTGAGAAGGTGCGAATGTTTCCTAAACCGGTGACTGTGAAGCAACTGAAGTCATTTTGGGGTTTGATTGAGTTTCAGCGAAAGTTTATACGTGATTGTTCTGGTGTGAGTAAGCCTCTGACTGAGTGGATGGGCAAGAAAGGTAGTACGGTTGTCAAGTGGAATGATAAGATGAATGAGGCGTATGAGAGACTGAAAGAGGCAGCGGCTGAAGATGTTGAATTGGCTTACCCAGATTATAGTGTAAATGCTAAAATGCTTGAACTGTATACAGATGGGAGTGGGTATTGTATGGGAGGTTTTCTGATGCAAGAGCAGCGTTTGAATGGAGAGAATGTCAGGCGAATAATTGGGTATGTATCCAAGGCTATGAATGTTGCAGAACGAAAGTATTCGACTGTGGAACGAGAGCTGGCTGCGATAAGATATTGTTTGAAAGTGTTGCGTCCATTTTTGTATGGTGTGAGGTTTGTGATAAAAACCGATCATCAACCTCTTGTGTATCTGCAGCGTATGAAGTGGGCTGATAGTAGGATTGCAAGGACTTTGGAAGATTTGAGTGACTTTGACTATGTGATTGAGTATGTGCCTGGTGAACGGAATGGAGTGGCTGATTTGATGTCAAGGTATCCTGGTACGAATGATGAAAATGTGTGTGGAGTGAGTGATCCTGAGTATTTGCCGAAAGGGATTATGAATAGAAAAGAGAGTAAGGGTGGTGGTGATTCCTTGTTTGAGAGTGTATGGAATGGTTTGCAAGATTTGAAGAGTGATGGAGTAGATGTGAGAGTGCCCGATAGTGTAGATGATTTAAGGAAGGAGGTAATGAATGAAGTGTGTAGGAAGCCTGAAAGCATTGGTATGGCAAAGGTGCAGAACTTCATGAAAGAATTGAGAGCGATGTGTATGCAAGGGGTCCCGCCATTTCAGGAAGTGTTGATTGTAGTGAGTCGTTTGTATGGAGTGATTGTTTATGTGCACTTTGGTGGTGAGAGGCCGATTGTGTACAAGGATGAGAAGATGAAGGGTTTGAATCCTAATGTGGTACATCTGCAATGTTTGAGCGGTGTGCACTACAATTGGGTAATTGAAAAGTGTTCATATATAAGAGAGAAGAATGATTGTCTGGATGAAGATGAGTGTGTGTTGAGTGATGATATGGGAGTTAATGACAGTGTGGATATCAGTGCTGATGTTGGTGTGCTTGTTCCTTCGGTGTATTGCGAACATGGTGGACCTGATATGATGGAAGCGAGAGTGAAAGTTGGTGAAAGGTTGTTCTGTGGTTTGATTGATACTGGAGCGCAGGTGTCTTTAGTGAATGAGAAGATTCTGAGTAAGTATGATGAGTTTAAATGTTGCGAGCATAAACCTGTGAAGTTACGGATAAGTGGATTAGGGAATGGCTTGATAGTGGCATGGGAACAGGTTAGTCTGAAAGTGAGTTTGGGTAATGGTGTGAATGTGAGGCATGACTTTGTGATTCTGAAAGGTGAGCAAATGCCTTGTTGTTTCTTGCTTGGTGTAGACTTTATGAGATTGAATGATTTGTCTTTGGATGCTGATAAGGATCGTCTTATGAAAGGTGAATGTGAGGTGATGAAGTTGAATGAGTGTGCGAAGAATGTTGTCAAATTTTGTGGCATGATTGAGTTGGTCATGGATGATGAGAATGAGATTTTAAGTGATGATGATATTCTAGAGATGCAAGAGATGTGTCCTTTTGTTAGTGAGTTGAAGAGGTGTGTAATGATGCGTGTTGATTTGAATGAATGGCCAGAGTGTTTAAGTGATTTTAAAAGGTATGCTAAGGATTTTGTTGTTTGTATGGATGTTGTATATTTTGTGAGGCATGTGAAGGGTGGTGATGATATGTATGTACCTGTGATGTCCTTAGTTGGTATGATTGATCTGGTGAAGGTTGTGCATGATAATTATGGGCATATGGGTAAGTTTAAGCTGTGGGAGTGTATGAAGGAGCGTGTGTTCCATCCGTTTCTGAGAACTGTTGTGAATGATGTTGCAACTACGTGTGAAAGGTGTCAGAAGCGAAAGGTGCAAGGTGTGCAAGTGAAACCACCGATGTTGAAAGTTGATGCGAAAGAACCGTTTGAATTGGTAGTGATTGATTGTGTGTCTTTGCCGCGTACGAGTGCTGGGAATGTTGGTATGGTTGTGATGGTTGATCATAAAAGTAAGTTTGTGTATGCAGCGCCTGTGAGAGATAAAAGGAGTGACTGTTGCGCGTGTGGTTGAGCAGTTGTTTTTTCCTATGTGTGTATGGAAGCCTAGAAGATGTCTGAGTGATAATGGGCCTGAATTTGTAGGGGAAGTGTTTGAGCAAATGTTGAGAGAGAATGGTGTGGAGCATGTGAGAACAACTCCGTATGTACCGTCTTCAAATGGATTGGCTGAACGGACTATAAGAACCTTGTGTAAGATGTTGAGAATGATGAGTACGACAGTGAATGACTGGGATGTGTCTCTGGGAAGAGTGTTGTGGGCGTATAATTCAACTGTGCATAGTGCAACTGGAATGTCCCCATGTCAGTTTGTGATGAATTTTGAAAGGCGAGTGAAAGATAGGTTTCGTTTGAGTGAAAGTGAGCAGAGTGTATGGCGTGAGGCGCATGAAAGGTTCCGTTCATTTGAATTAGGTACAAAAGTATTGAAGGTGAAAGAAGTCAAGGGTAGGTTGAATGTATCAAAGATGAGTGGGAAGTTTGATGGACCTTATAGAGTTGTGAGAGTTTGGGAAAATGGAGTGACGTATGTTTTGGAGAGTTTGAATGACGGTATGACTGAGAGAGTGCGGGCTCATCAGAGTCAGTTAAGGAGATGGAGAGAACCTCCTGACTACCTGGTGAGCCATCCGGTGTATGGACTGTGTAGAGAGAGAGGTAAAGTGCATGATGATGAGATTGAATGTGAGAGTATGGATCTGTCTGGGAAAGAGCTAGTCTTAGTCTCGAGGAGTAGAAAGCGTACAAAGAAGAGTGAAAGGAAGAATGCAAGTACGAATGAAAGTAAGTCTGAGCAGAGTGTTTCTGGTATGGGGGATCTTGAAAGGGAGATTGAGTTTTTGCGTAAACAGGTGAGTGATCTGGCTGGTATAAGTAGACGAGTGAGTGAGCTGCCTGTGCCTGATTTTTCTGGTTTTGGGAACAGTATGAATGATAGTGTGTTTGGGCAGAATGAACATAGTGTGGCTGATTTTTCGGGTTTTACGAATGGTAATAGTAGGGATGAGTTTGATGTAGTGAATGATGAAGTGGCTGATTTTTCAGGTTTCTGGTGGGAACCAGTCGAAGGGGTTTCTGGTATGCCTGTTGAGAATACAGGGGATGTGAGTGACCTGTCTGTTTCGCAAGAATGTACCTTGAGTTGGATGAGAGCTGTGAGTGAGGAGCTGATGAATGGGGGTATGAAGAGTGAGGGTTCTGAACGGAAGAGTATGAAAGAATTCTGTCGTGAGATGGGAGAACTGGTAATGAGGGCTAAGAGTATGGTTGATGAGATGATAAATAGTGACGATGAGACTGATAGGACGACTGACGAACAACCCCGACTAATTGCTACGCGTAGCCAGGGACCAGTAGAAGAGTGTGAATGGGTGCAGAAGGGTGCGATTGAGCACAAGTGGTACCGTGAAGAGTGATTGAAAGGGTTTAGTGAGTGGCTGGTCGAATGGCTTAAGGAAGGAGGGGTGTGGTGGAGCGAATGTGAGTGTGTGTAAAAGGGCCATTCTCCCACCCCTTTTCTCAGTACCCTCTCCCTCCCTCTGTAAGAATGTGTGTGAATGGGAATGGGTTTGTTTTATTTTTGTTTATTTTATGTATAAAATGATTACCATGTTTTTCTTTCTTTCCAGGCGTCATATTCTGGAAAGATAGTAGCTAATTTTAAGATATTACTTTGCATTAAATAAACTTTTATCAAAGCGTCATATTCTGGAAAGAGGTAAGCTAGTCGATAAATTTACTCGGGTAATGCCCACTTATTAGTTTCGCCATCCATGTATAAATAAATGGGTCATAAAAGGAGGATATATCTCTTCTACAGAGAGTGGAAGTGTGGACTGATAGCAAGAGGGGTTCTCTAGACGAGTGCTCCGCCCAGCCCTGAGACGGAGGGCTTTCGTGCCTCTCTAACCACCTGAACCGCCATACCCGCCTTCGTTGACAATCCTGCCTCCTTCTAAGTTAGCCTACTACCACCCACCTCCAGCACACAAGTGATAGCGCGTGCCCCCTTTTCGTTCGGTTGTTGTGTTTTTTTTTTTTTGTTTTGTGTAGAATATAAGTAAATTGTTGTGTTTCCCGGTTATAAAATTCTCTTTTGGTATCGTATTTGGATTGGGGAATTTAGCCTCATTTTGAAGTGTGCACACTTCCCTAGTAAATATAAAATTGTTGTAAATATAAGCTGTAATTATTATTGTACTTTTTTCTGTTAGTAAAGAACTGTACATACAATCCGTTTCATTCTCCTTCGATTTCTCACGTCCGGATTAGTATAGGAAGCGGGTTGGATCGATTGGGGTTAGTCTAAATTTTTCGGCCCGCTACAGTGTGACTAATGCAGCCATTCCAGATGAATGGAAAGCTCTTAATCTACTGAAGAACTACCTATCGAATCGAACTCAGACTGTGAAAGTAAATAATGAAAGATTGCAACTATCGCATGTGTTGAGCGGAATACCACAAGGAACGTTAGTAGGTCCATTAATGTTTATCATCAATATAAACGACCTAACTGACGTTATCAGCGAGCAGACGCGAATCAAATTATATGCAGAGGATTCAAAACTATACAGAAAATGTTTAAGTATACAGGACTGCCTTGAACTCTATGACGACATGATCAATATGTGGGAGTGGTTCGAAACATGGCAGCTACGGATTAACTTGAGAAAAACCGAAGTCCTCCACATAGGCCCCGGGAATAAGAACCAACTATTTCATCCAACACAATCACATCGGTAACGTGGAATTTTGTCGAGATCTGGGAGTCTGCCTCACGAATGATCTTTCAGTCAGCCGCCACTGCTCAAACGTAGCGAGAATTGCATACTTTCGGTTATATCAGTTCAAAAGAGCTTTCGTAACTTCAGATGTGCGGTTCCGACTCTCTATTTTCAAAACCTACATAAGGCCATTATTGGAAAGCAACACCGAAATATGGAGCCCCTCAAAGATCCAGGATATTGAATGTATCGAGAGTGTACAGCGAAAAGGTACCAATGAATGAAACAGAGTACCAGCAAAGGACTTTATTGGTTTTAATGTCGTCTCCTTTTGAAAACTGAAAAAAAGAAGGAAAACAAATTTATTTTTGCAGGGATTCGATCCCATCAATCTAACTCACCACAGACTAAAGATAAAATAATGAGGGCATTCATTTTAAAGAAGTGCCCGGGTATAAGCTTTACGGGCAAGGTGGGTGTAAATGGCTTTCATAGAGGTGGGTTCGTGGGACTAGGGGTAGGTTATCTTTACTTGATAACCTACCACCAACCTAAGCGAAGCCACCACTAAAAACGTCATAAGGGCCCAGGGTTCGGGTTTTTTTTTTTTAAGGAGCCCATCTGGCGACTGCCTACTAGGGCAAAGGTAGCCGTACTCACACCATAGCCTATTAATAGTCTAGATTAAAAAATAAAATAAAATATGGAAATAACAAATAACAACAAGAAAAAAGGATAGAGGCTAAAAAAAAATAAAAAAAGAGAAACTACAGCAAAATGGCAACAAAAAGGAAGCGTACTCAGGAGTAGGTCCGCCTCCCCCCCCCCCGCCGCAGCGACGTGCGACCTACAACAAACAGTCTAATAAAGTAGAGGAGACCAAGCTCCTCCAAAAAGTCGTATAGTCCGTAAGTCTGTGTTGACGAACCAGTCCTGGGTACAAGGGACAAGCGGTAGCGACCCCACACGTCCCGGTACTGGGACAGGTAACGTGCGCGAAGATCACCCAGACTAGAGACAACGCAGTGGTAGCAATAAGGTTCCAGCCAGCGCTCCTCAAATGGTGGCGCGTCCCGCGAGTGTGACCATTTCGGAGACGACAGAAAGCAACCTGAAGCCGTCGCATTCGGGGATAGGTCCATAGGAACAGTCGGGGCGCAATGGCACGTAATTTTAAGTTCCACTCACATATCTCCCATCTTTTTTGTCAAGTCGCCTGGAGGGCTGCCCGCATTCCTGCCATGTAATCGGTGTGAGAAAGAGCGAAACGCTGGTCTGGTAGCCCAGTCCTCGCGGACTATTTGGCTCGCCCATTCCCAGCAATACCTACATGTCCAGCAACCCAGCAGAAGATAATCTTGACATCCGGCCGGTTTGTCAAAACCGTGGCGTCACGGATATCGCGAACCAGGGAATGGCCATATTCCAATACCGGAGAACACTCGGAGCGCATTTTACTGAATCGCTATAAATCACAATCCAAACTTCTAACCGGGTACGTCGCGTTATCTCCGGGACAGAGCGGTGTATTGCAACCAGCTCGGCCGTGAAGAGAGACGCAATGCCTGGCAGAGCACCCGCTGACTTCAAAAAGAGGGGATACGGCGTGGAAACCGACCACCTCGTGGGACGTGGAGCCATCCGTATATATTGGCACGGTTCCAGGGTGACACGGAGTGAACTCTAAAAAAGGCAAAAAGCAATACTCCCTGCACTGTAGAAGCCTTGGGAGCAGAGGCGTGGCGACAGAGGGTCAAAGTTGTACCCTCCAGGGTGGAGTCCTGGGCAGAATCAGGGGCACCATCGGGCCGAGAACTATACCGATCTTTCGGAGTTTCCTAGCACTAAAACCAAAGGGCTTATGTTATGACTGGGGTCTCTCAGCAGCATAGACACCGTCGAGATCAGCTGCGGATGCAGTGAAAGCTGTTGGCGAGTGAGGGAGGCGCCGGGCTCGCGCGTACAGGCAAATAATGAACTGTGCACCGCAGAGAGCGAGTGGCATCTCCCCGGCATCAACAAGTAGGATCTCAATGGGGGAAGTGCGGAAGGCACGGGTCGCCAGGCGAAGGCCGGTGTAGTGAATCGAGTCCACCTTCCGCAATACACGCTCGGATGTGGATGCATAAACTCGACCATAGTCGAGCTTCGAACGAACAAAGGATCGATAAAAAAGTAAGGCAGTAGCCCTATCAGGGCCGAAGCGGCTGAACCTCACGTAACTAAGAATATCCATGGTGCAGGTACAAGAGACTAAGGCTGAGAATATGAGCCTCCCAGGTGAGGCGTTACTGAAATACAAGAGTAAGGAAACGGCGCAAGTCCACCACTTCCAGGTGAACCCCATTTAGAAACAAGTGTGGGTCAGGGTGGAGCCGTGGATGGCGGGAGAAGTGCACCACCTTAGGCTTGGCCAAGCAAAACCGAAGCCTTTGCGCATCGGCCTAGCGAGAGACGCAGTTCAATGCCTGTTGGAGTCGACGCTCCAGAGTTGGCATCTGGGCCGCGCCAAAAGAGATCGAAAGGTCGTCTACGTAGAGCGTAGCGAGAACATCTTCCGGCGACATAAGTGATGCCGTTGATGTTCAGGGCAAAGAGTGCGACACTGATGACACTTTTCCTGCTCCATTAGGCCGGAGAGAGCTCCCCCCACACCCGTACGCTGAATCGATGATCTCGCAAAAATTCAGATATAAACATTGGGACGCGTCCCCTCGCCCCCATAGTGTGGAGAGTCTCCATAATACCGTATCGCCATGCGGTATAATAGACCTTCTCCAGGTCGAAAAACACCGTGGCGTATTGCTGCCTACGAAAGACGGCCTCGCAGATGGCATTTTCCAGTCGAAGTAGAGCATCCGACCTGGAGTGGAACTTGAAGAAGCCGAACTGTGCAGAAGACAGGTGGCCTCCAATGTCCAGAAAGAAGGTTAATCTAACATTTACTAATTTGTCCATCAACTTGCACACGCAGGAGGTTAGAGAGATTAGGCCGAACCAGGCTGGGGTAGAGTGATCTTTCCGCGGTTTACGAAAAGCGAACACAGTAGCCATTCGCCAGGAATCTGAAAGGAGACCCTCCACCCAGATCCTATTGAACAAATCTAAGAGAAAGGCCATGCCTCGCTCACCCAGGTGTCGAAGCATGGCGTACGGGACATCGTCCGGACCAGGGACGGTGTTCCGTGCACAAAGAGAGAGTGGAACGCAACTCATTCAATTTAGACTTGTCGTTGAAGGGTTCTCCGCCTCTGGAGGTAAAGTCTAGTCGGCAGCTTTCCGCGAGATCACGACGCGCATTGAATGCTGGCGGAGCAGCATCCCGGCTAGAGAATGCGGAGAAAGCGGTCGCGAAGGACTCCGCCACGGAGGGGTCCGAGATTGCGGCCCCATTCTCATGAAGAATGGGAGTGGGGTCCTGCGAGAACTTGCCCCGAATCCTTTTGACAAGCTGCCACACCTCTGCTAGAAGGGTCTTCCCATTAGGTGAAGACAAGAATGCCAGGCAGGAAGAGCGGTGGGTGTGCTTCGAAACCTAGCGAAACCTAGCCCTAGCTTGACGAAATTCATGGACAGTGAAATCGTTCGGGCGGCGCATATAGTGTATGTAGGCATAACGCTTCTGTTTGAGGGCTGTCTCACACTCGGCTAACCACTACGGAAGCAGTCGGTGTGCAAAACGGCCAGACGTTCTAGAAATAATAGTTAAGACCACGGCGATGAGGTTGCCGGAGCAGAACTCAACGGCCTCATCCACTGACCTAAACTCCTCAAATGAGACAGAGAAATCAGTCATTTACTGAAATGCGGACCACCGCGCCCTCACCAAACACCACAGCGAGGGCTCTCGGGCCCAGAAAATTATATTTGAATGGGAAAGTAATCACTACCATGGAGGTCATCGACCACCCTGAACTCAAAATCAGACTGCGCACCCGGAGAGCACAAAGATAGATCAAGACAGGAAAATGAAGCGGTTCTCGGGCAGTGATGCGTAAACTCAGTCACATTTAGGACTCCAAGCTTGTCGATCAGGTCGGCAAGTACCTAACCCCTGAGATTGATCGAGTAGTCTCCCCAGATGGGATGTCTACAGTTCAGATCCTCGATCAAGGGAGAGGGCCTCGGCAACCGTTCCGCAAAGCGGCGCAAGTCCCTTCCCGTCGAAATCGGCTGACAGAGGAATGTACGCATAAATAACTGTATACCTCCGATCCAGGTGCAGTTGCACAGCTACGGACCCCATCCCGTAGTGGTGGGGTCGCAAAACCCTTATACCTCGGGAGGGTGGGCAGGGAGCACGCGCCCAGCATGGTCTCCTGGAATGGCAGGAGACGACCCTCCGCAGCTCCTCCCAGTTGGCCCGGAGATGCGGGGGCCCTCTTCGAAGAGAAGACCCTCACGGGAATGGCCGTACGCTTCCCGGAGGAAGAACTCCCGGCGCTGTTGGCCGAACAAGGGGCTGAAGGCGCTGTCACCTTCGAGGAGTTATCGGGGGAGGTTGGGCTCGCAATGCGTTTTTTCCTCCCTCTGCCTCGTCGAGGTGGGGTTCTTTTTTATGAGAAACCACTGTCTCCGAACCAGCAAAGCGCAGCCCTGGGTGGGAACGTAGGAGCCGAAGCTCCTTTGTTGCCCGTCGCCAACATGCTGCAATCAGTGGAACAAATAACTAGAAAGCGTTTGAAGCCAGCAGGATCGAAAATGCCAGGTTTAGTCTCTCAATGAGGGTCCCCGACGTAATCGAGGCTCCGTTCAGCGCACTTGCGATTTTGGTCTTTGGCTGGGAGTCCCCACCTTGGGTCACCTCAGGGTAGGACGTGGCAATCTTGGCCTGGTCGCTTGCCGAAATAGCAGTGGACCCGTCAGTACCTGGATCCCACGAGGGGTGAGAAGAACCTTTAGTACTCCTTTTGGTTCTTTTCATTTGCGGAGGAGATTGGGGAATGAACCTACTTCTCTCCACCGACGGAGATGGAGAAGGTTTTAGCTGTCAGAAGGGCAGCATCCGTGGAAGCAGGTTCCTCCTCTACTTGTGAGTCCTCGGGGGCCCGATCCGTCTGAGGAGAAGCTTCCCCAGTGGTGGACTCAGGTTCGGTGTTTGACCCGAACTCAGATTCGACCCTATGAAAGATTCTGCTGTCTAGGAATGGATCACTTCCGGGACCATGATCAACTCAAGGGAGGCCTCCGTGGGTTGGTCCAACCCGGTTGGACATATTGAGCCACTCCCAATAGGGGCGGTCAATTGTGGGCCGCCTGCCTTCTCTCTTGGCAGTCTCTGCGATAGGAAATGAGGGACTGCCGAGGGCGCCTCCAAAGAAGGGGGGTGAGGAAGAAGACACCGCACCCATAGACCTAGGAGAGGAGTAAATCACATCTCCAGTAGAAGAGGGTTGGAGGAGAAAGAACTGGGGGGCCAACTCCTTTTCAAAGGTGGAGTTGCCCAAGGGCGGCTGCAGAGATGTCGCATGGCGATGGTGAGAGGGGTGCCTCGATTCTCCTCGTCCTTCCCGACACCTAGGGATGGCGAGGCCGCGCTAGGAGACGGGTCTACATGCGCTTTTCTAATATTGCCTTCTGTTGTCAACATTGGCAAAAAAAAAAGGAGAAAAAATGGGCACTCAACTCTGTCCAGATGGGAACAAAGTGGGGGTATAAAAGGTTGAGATGATGATGGTCATTAGCATGATCATTATCACTCATCATCATATTGATAATGATGATGATAATAATGAGTGTAATGATGGTGATAATAAATAATGATATTAATAATATGCATATTATTAATAATAATAATAATAAAAAATAATACCAATAATAAATAAATAATAACATAATAAATATTAATAAAAATCAATAATCATAAAAATAATATGATAATAATAATAAAAAAAGTAAAGTAGTGCTGAGAGAGAGAGAGAGCGAGGGGAAAGCACACCAACAACTTTGCTAGGCCCATCAGAGAGTTTAGGTCAACCCAACGACGGGGCTTCCCTCATTTGCACTCAGGCTGGGGGGATGTGCAGCTCTTCCAGGTACCAAGTGTAACAAGCTACACGGGGCACCCCCATACGGGGAGGAAAGGGAGGAGAGAAAGAGAGGCTAAACATGAGATAAACAAAATCAATAATAAAGATAGAGAGATACTGCAAAATAATAAGTGCGTGGAGGAGGAGGAACGGGTTATACGAAACTAATATTCAGCACACGATGACGTTGAAGCGAGCTCTGAACCCACTCCAAGCCCAAGACTGGGACGACAAGTAGAGTCGGGTACAGTTGGAGATAGGTATACCCACGAAGAGGATTGTGGGCACAATGTGCATAGAGAGTATTCAGGTTTAGCCTACGTGGAGGGGTAAGGGGGGGGAGGCAGCAGCATCTTTGCGGCGGGAACGATGAAACTACAGACACTGGGTATAATCGAACGTACCCAACATTTTCTTATCAAACTGTTTTTACCTTTCTTTTTCCCTTTTTTGGATGCGAAAGGGCGTTTCCTCTTTTTCTCTCTCGAAGGAAGCTTCGAGCCTTCACCGAAGTCCAGTGACCTAAAGGAAAGGAGCTCTTGACCGATGGTGCCCGGGGTGGCAATTTCCGTGAGAGCCGCTCGTTCTTTCTTGCTCAGTTGGAGACGCTTGAAGTTTTCTTCTTCATACCTGCAAATTTAACACCCACCGGTTCAAAATTTAGCAGCCACTGTCGAAGAGGTTCGTAAAGAAAATGGTGAAAAGGTTAAAATTAAAATAGGGAGAAGGAAAAAGAGCCCAATATGTAACTGGAAGGAGGTGGAATTATATTTCACTCGAATTAAGGCGAAATACAAACGAGAGAATCTCCCAAAGAAGGTTAGTGAGGAAAGCTATCTGTAAAGTGGGGTAAACGTGAACATGGGGGGAAGATGTATAGCCGCAGACCCTCCTGTAAGAATTGGGGCTGAAAGGGAACACAATCCTCCAGATGTCAACCGCAACAAGGTTGCCCAAGCTGCACTTTTTTTTTCATTTTATACACCAATATGGCGAATGCCTTAAGAGCACATGTCGCCAATAATTAAAATTTGCCAAACCAAACCCAAAAAGAATAAAATGAAAAACAAAACAAGTAAAAGAGCAAGACGGAAGCCCGGTCCGGCATCCTGGGCAGGCCCGGCTCTGACGGGGCAGGAAAATGCAACCAACAACATCGAAATAAAATGGAGGCCACACTCCTACAAAAAGTCAAATAGTCTGTGTACACGAAACCATCTCAAGTACAAGGGACAAACGGTAGTGACCCCGCTAGTCCCGATACCCTGACAGGTAACTTGCGCGAAGATCACCTAACATGTAAGATTCAACAAGATTGATTTTGGGGGGGAAGGGAGCCCAGTTGGCGACTGCCTGCTTGGGCATAAGTCGCCGTACACAACACAGCCTACTACTAGGCTATATTAAGAAACGAGGAGCAAAATCACAATAAAACAAATAACAATATTTAAATAACAACGCTAAAAAGGACAAGGAGTAAAAAAAAAAACAAGCAAGCAAGCAAGAAGGAGGCGCGCTCCGGTGTCGGGGGTAGGCCCGAAAACGTCCCGAGTACAAGGGACAAGGAGTAGCGACCCCGCTCGTCCCGGTACCGTGACAGGTAACGTGCGCGGAGATTGCCCAGACTAGGACATTCAATACGAATGTGCCGAACAGTTTGGGGGACAACGCAGTCTTCACAGTAGGGCGCAGGCGAGCGCTCCATTAACTGGTGGTGCGTCCCGCGAGTGTGTCCAATTCGGAGATGACAGAAAGCAACATGAAGCCTTCGCGGCATTGGGGGGTAAGTCCAGGGGAACAGTCGCGGCACAATGGCACGCAACTTTAAGTTCCCCTCGACCATCTCCGATCTTCTTTGCCAAGCAGCCCGTATTTCTGCCATGTAATCGGTGTGAGGAAGAGCGAAATGCTGATCTGGTCGCCCAGTGCTCGCGGACTCTTTGGCGCCCTCATTACCCGCAATTCCTACATGTCCAGGAGCCCAGCAGAAGATAATCTCGACATCCACCCGGCTTGCCAAAACCATGGCGTCACGGATATCGCGAACCAGGGGATGCGGAGATTCCAATGCCCCGAGAGCACTCAGGGCGCTTTGTGAGTCGCTATAGATCACAATCCGGTCTCGTCGCGTTATCTCACGTAGCAAACGGTGTATTACAAACAGCTCGGCCGGGAAAACAGACGCAGCGCATGGCAGAGCCCCGTTCAATCCAAACAGAAGGGATACGGCGTGGCAACCCCCTCTTGGGATTTGGAGCCATCTATATACAATGGCACGGTTCCAGCAGTGACACGAAGTGTGCACCCAAAAGGTCGAAAGCAATACTCCCGGTGCTGTAGAAGCTTTGGGAGCAGAGGCGTGACGAGAAATAGTCAAAAGTGGTACCCTCCAGGGTGGCGTCCTGGGCAGAACCAGGGCCGCCACCGGCCCGAGAGCTATACCTAGCTCTCCAAAGAGTTTCCTAGCACTAAACCCAAAAGGCTTAGTGTATGACTGGCGTCTCTTGGCGGCATAGGTAACGTCGAGATCAGCTGCGGATGCAGTGAGAGCTGTTGGCGACTGAGGGAGGCGCTGGGGTCGCGCGTACAGGCGAATAATGCACTGTGCACGGCGCAGAGCGAGTGGCAACTCCACAGCATCAACAAGTAGGCTCTCAATGGGGGAAGTGAGGAAGGCACCGGTCGCAAGGCGAAGGCAGGTGTGGTGGATCGAGTCCAACTTCTGCAATACACGCTCGGCTGCAGATGCAGAGAACTCGCATCCGTAGTCGAGCTTCGAACGAACAAAGGATCAATAAAAAAGTAAGACAATGGCCCTATCAGCGCCACAAGCGCTGAACGTCACAGAACGAAGAATATCCATGGCGCGGGTACAAGAGACCGTAAGGCTGCGAATATGAGCTTCACATGTGAGGCGTCGGTCAAATACCAGAGCAAGGAAAGGGTGCGAGTCCACCACTTCCAGAAATATGTCTGGGTCAGGGTGGAGCCGTGGATAGCGGCAGAAGTGCACCAGCTTAGTCTTCGCCAAAGAAAACCGAAACCTGTGAGCTTCGGTATAGCGAGAGACGCAGTTCAATGCCTGTTGGAGTCGACGCTCCGAAGTTGGCATCTGGGCCGCGCCAAAAGAGATCGAAAGGTCGTCCACGTAGAGCATAGGGACCTCTTCCAGCAGCCCCGAGGTGATGGCGTTGATGCTCAGGGCAAAGAGTGTGAGACTGAGGAAACTTTCCTGCTCCATTAGGCCGAAGAGGGCTAACACCACCCGTACGAGGAATCGACGCTCTCGCAAAAATTCAGATATAAATAGTATGAGGCGTCCCCTCGCCCCCATAGTGTGGAGTCTATAATACCGTATCGCCAAGCGGTATCATAGGCCTTCTCCAGGTCGAAGGGCATCGTGGCGCAGTGTTGTATACAAAGGAAGGCATCGCAGACGGCATTTTACAGTCGGAGCAGAGTATCCGACGTGGGATGGAACTTGTGAACGCCGAACTGTGCAGAAGACATATGGCCTCCGCTGTCCAAAAAGAAGGCTAATCTAACATTTACCAATTTCTCCATCAACTTGCACACGCAAGAGGTTAGAGAGATTGGGCGGAAACCGGCCGGAGTAGATTGATCTATCTCGGGTTTGCGAAAGGCGAGCACAGTAGCGATTCGCCAGGAATCTGGGAGGAGACCCTCCACCCAGATCCTGTTCAACAAATCTAACAGAAAGGCCATGCCTCGCTCACCCAGGTGTCGAAGCATGGCGTACGGGCTATCGTCCAGACCATGGGTGGTGCCCGCGCACGAAGCATGAGCGGAACGCAACTCGCTCAGAGTAAACCTGTCGTTGAAGGCTTCTCCGACTCTGGAGGTAAAGTCCCGCCAGCGGCCTTCCGCGACATCACGACGTGCATTGAATGCTGGCGGGGCAGCATACCGGCTAGAGAATGCGGAAAAAGCGGTCACGAAGATTCCGTCACAGACGCGGGGTCCGATATTGCGGTCCCATTCTCCTAGAGAACGGAAGGGGGCCGGTCCTGCGAGAACTTGAACCCAAATCCTTTTGACTTGCTTCCACACCTCTGCTAGAGGGGTCTTCCCGTTAAGTGAAGACACGCATGCCCGCCAAGAAGAGCGGCGGGCGCGCTTCGAAATATACCGGAACCTAGCCCGACGAAATTCACCGACAGTTAAATCGTTCGGCCGGCGCTTATAGCGCATGTAGGCATAACGCTTCTGCTTGAGGGCCGTCTCACACTCGGTTGACCACCACGAGAGTGGTCGGCGTGCAAAACGGCCAATCTCCCAGGAATAGTAGTTAGGCCCGCGGCGATGAGGTTGCCGGAGAAGAACTCAACAGCCTCATCTACCGACCTAAACTCGTCGACTGAGATAGATAATTCAGTCATTTCCTCAAATGCCGACCACCGCGCCCGCGCCAAGCACCAACGGGGCGGGCTCTCGGGAGGCAGCGGCCCAGAAAATGATATTTAAATGGGAAAGTGATCACTACCGTGGAAGTCGTCGACCACCCCCATATCAAAATCAGGCTCTGCATCCGGAGAGCACAAAGATAGATCGAGGCAGGAAAATAAAGCGGTTCTCGGGCAGTGATGCGTAAACTCATCCACATTTAGGACACCCATCTCAAGCTCGTCGATCAGGTTGGCAAGGACTTGACCCCGGAGATAAATAGAGTAGTCTCCCCAGAAGGGGTGTCTAACGTTCAGATCTCCGAGCAAGAGAAAGGGCCTCGGCAACCATGCCACGACGCGGCGTAAGTCCCCCGCGTCGAAGTCGGCTGACGGTTTTTATGTACGCGGAAATAACAGTATACCTCCTTTCAAGGTGCAGCTGCACAGCTACTGCCTGAAAGGAGTTATCTAAACGAAGAGAAAAACGGAGCAATCATGCCGGGTTTAAATCGCACATCCTCCCGGCAGTCAACGGGGAACTGGAGGAGACGAGCCTCCGCCACTCCTCCCAGTTGGCCCGGAGTCAGCGGCAATTCTATTGAAGGAATATGCGCGGCCGTTTCGCCTTACGCGAAATGGTAACGCTGGTGGAAGGGAGGGAATGAATGGTACAAAACAGACGGGTGCTGCGTAAGTCCAAGTGGGCAAGCTCACAGCCATTTTCAGAAAGAGGATTCATTAAAATTTCAAATGTTCTTTAGAAACATAGACTATGGTTGATAATGTAAAAGATATATATAAAAAAAGGTAGGAGGGAGTAAAAACCTAGAAAAATAAATGCCACTAGAATGCTGTAAAATCAAAGTAAAATCAAAAGACACGACACGTCTATCTGGTTCTAAAAATGATAAAACATTAAATTTCCTTTAAGAGATTTGTCTCTGATAAAAATTTAAACACTCGATTCATGTCAAAGGTGCACTCATGTTCGGAAAGGATGCTCCTCAGAACCTGCTGGGGACACATCCCTTGGCAAATAAAAGGAAAAAGCCTTTGCCTCAGAGTATGGAAACGTAGGCATTCAGCAAATAGGTGGAGTACAGACATTGATACTCCACAATGAGTGCACATTGGAGGCTGCTGAAGGCCTTCCATCAGAAAGCAATGTGTCAGACGACAATGCCCAATTCTTAGACGGCATAGAATAACATCCTCAGTACGGGTCCTAGTAGTGCGTGGCCAGGGGCGGACTGACTGTTTGATGACATGCAGTTTAGTTGGGGGAAGGATGAGTTTATCTCAAGTCCTCTGCCACTGGCCAACCAAGTACTTACGGATGTATGGCAGGACATCTCGGAAAGGAAGATGATCAGAGGTGGAGGTTCCTAGAGATGCAGCTGCCTTGGCGACAGCATCTGCTCTCTCTCATTTTTTTATACCTATGTGGCTAAGTACCCAACAGAATAAAACTTCGTGGAACGAGGATAAATAAAAAAGCCACGGTTGGATCTTTGAAACCATCGGGTGATCTGGAAATAAAAAGACTAAAGCCTCCAAAGAGCCGAGGGAATCTGAGAATATTGCATAAGATCCCGGTGATGAAGAAGTGATGAAGAAGCGATGGTATACAGTGCAACTAGTGTCGCGACAAGCTCAGCCATGAAGATAGAGGCTGTATTGGGCAGGCAGACAGACACATGACGGGAGGGGAAGCTCTACCCCATCAGAGGATTTAGATCCATCTGTGTAGATAAAAGTGCTTGATTTGTGGCACATAGTGTGTTCATAAAAGAGACTTCATAGAACCGAAGGCAAGAACTTGGTCTTCGGTTCGCCTGCCAGCACCTTGCAAACCCTCACGGGTGGCAATAGCCATGGGGGTACTTTAGGGATCTGATATGTAATAACTGATAATTCCCTCAGTTGACCTGTATATCCAGTCATACGCAGGGCAAAGGGGCGAGTCAGCGAAGGAAACCTGTCCTATGAGGCCACCGAGTGAATATTATATGTGCACTTATATACAGGTAAGTGGGGGACCTGTTGCAGCCTGAAAAGGTACTGCAGGTTAAAATTAAGGCGGGGAAAGGATAGTGGAAGGACCCCACGACTCCATGCTGGAGAGGACTTGAATGCTCTCAAAGCTAGACGCACTCTCTAGTTACTAATAGAATTGAGCTTATCGAGGTTTGAGGATGAGGCTGAAGAGTACACCTGTGACCCATAATCCAGCTTAGACTGGATCAAGGTTGTATACAAAAACTACAGGGTACGGCGATCACTTCCCCACGAAACATACGATAGAAGTTTTAAGATATCCATTCTCTTCAAGAAGGATTTTTTCAAGGAGGTTATATGGGGGACCCAGGAGAGCTTTGAGTCAAAGATAACCCCAAGAAATTTACAATGAGGCTCAAACGAGATGGGGGAGCCATACAAAGATAAGGTAGGCTGTTCCCAGTCAACTTGCCTGAAATTGTAGAAATGAACTGCCTTTGTTTTTGAGGGTAACAGTCGGAAGCCCTTTGCAGCAGCATTCTTGGCAATGATGTTAATAGCCAGTTGCAATTTACAGATGACAAATGACAGCCGAGGCGATGCTGATAAAGCTACCAAGTCATCCACATAAAGAGTTGTCATTACTTCTGCAGGAAGATCAGTAATAATGCTGTTGATAGCCATCGAGAAGCAGATGATGCTCAAAACGCTTCCCTGTGGCACGCTCTCTATCTGATCAACAGGCTCCGATATGACATTTCCTACCCTAACACGGAACATGCGTCAGGCAAGAAATCTCTGTATGAACCTAGGAAGATGGCCTTTGATACCCCAGTCATATAGTTGCTTCAGGATACCATACCACCAGGTGGTATCATATACTTTTTCTATATCAAAAAAGACAGCAATCGAGTGTTGTCTCTTTGAGAAAGCTTGTCGAATGCAATCCTCCATCCTGACCAGCAAGTCTGTGGTGCAGTTTCTTTCTAAAACCCGACTGTGAGGGAGAAATAAGGTTGTGTTTCTCCAGAAACCATACCAACCTGGCATTCGCCATCCTTTCAAAAAGCTTGCATGGCGAACAAGTAAGGGCAATTGGGTGATAGTGGGTCGGAAGTGTCCCTTCCTTTCCTGGTTTACGAAGATGAAGTATGATTGCTCCCCTCCAATTGCAAGGGAAACAGCCCTTAATCCAGATATAGTTATATATATCGAGAATATGTGAAATGAGTGTTGAATGCATATTCCTGATCATATCATAAGAGATACCATCAGGACCAGGTGCGGTGGATCCACATCTTTTAAGAGCACTTCGAAGTTCATGAATGGAAAAGAGCTTATTGTATGGTTCATTATCCATACAGAGATCCATGAAGTTCAAGAGGCACTGCTCTTGTATTTTCCTGACATGTTGAAATTCTAAGGAATAATTGTTAGGGCTGGAAATGTCAGCAAATGTCTTTGCCAGGACATTTGAAATTCTGGCCAAATCTCCCAAAAGCTCACCTGCTTCAACTATATTGGACGCAGAGAAACCACTTGCTCTGCCCATGAGCTTTTTCACTCTTTTCCAGACTTTGTCTGGTGGAGTTTGGTGGTTGATAGCGTTGATGTACCCTTTAAAGGAAATTCGGCGAGCCTTGAGGGTACGCTGTTGTAATGCCCTGGCTCAGCTATGAGCATACTTATTGATGGCAGTAGGGTTTCGATGATAGCGACAAGCTCGCTTACACTCTGTCACCACTTTGCTGCATTCCTCAATTTTGGAGAAGGGCATGGAAAAATTTGCCGCCAGTGGGAAAGGAGGGCCACCCAGGCATGAGGTCAGAACAACTGGGAAGTGATTACTTCCACTGACCAACTGTAATCTGCTCTACAGTCTGAGGAACAAAATGACAAATCTACACAGGTAGAGCTGTTGGTCTTGACATGGAAGGATGAGGAAGTGTGGATCATTAAATAATGACACATCCAAGGTCTCCATATGTCTCAATCAGATTTCCCTTGGGGTTGTCATCATAGTCTCCCCAAAGGTGGTGTCTTGCATTAAAGTTTCCAACTAGTAGGAATGGGATCGGGAGTTGGGAGATGAGATTGGCTAATTTGTTAGCCAAATCTGAAGCAACTACTTCACCAGGAGGGAGGTATAGCGAGCAGACTGTGTATAAACGGCTGGTATACACACGAATCGCCACTGCTTGAAGGTCTGTTCTTAACGGGATTGCTAATTGAGAACAGTCTTCACAGACAAAAATAGCCAAACCATGAATGGGTTCTGGTGAATTTTTAAAATATCCCACATAGTGGGGGATATTGGGTAATCGACGAATACCCAATTGGGTCTCCTGTAATGCTATACAGCAAGGGTTGTAATCATGAAGCAGGAGTTTGCATTCTTCCCATTTGGAGAAGATCCCTTGTAGATTCCAATGAACGTTAAAAGGTAATTAAATTTTTCTTTGCACCTGATGAAGGTGACTGGGGTTTTGAACCTTTTTGATTTTTAGGTGTAATTAACGTTTGAGGTATAGGTAGTTTGCATGTTTTGGGGATGGCTTTTTTATTAGATGGCAAAGAACCATCTGTCAGTTGTGAATATGACAGGGTGGTTTTTGCTGGCAAAGATGCATCCGAAGATATTGAGTCCCTGAGAGGTGGTTGGTGGATCAGCTGGGGTGGGTGAAGAAACCTCAGAAGGCTGTTTCTCCTCTTCCAAAAGGGTCACAGCCAAAGCTGGATCAGAAAAAAATCCATTCAGCTTCTTCTGGAGTTACTGATGCTGTGGATGTAATAGGCTGGCTAGTTGTGACTGATGGACTCAAGGCAGATTCAGTGGGAGGAGGGTGGATGTCCAAAGGTGAAACGAACACCACACGAACATCCTCAGAATCTGCCTCCATATCTTCGGGAAATGTCAATGCTTGGTTAGATGCTGATGGAGGGGAATCTGAGGAATGGCAAGTCCTCTTGCGCCTTGGTTTAGGAGAAGCAGGAACCTCCCTAATGATTGGAGAGGGAGGAGGAGCATCATTCTGAGGCAGAGATTCTATTAGGGCTTCTTGATGGATATTCTGCGGCCGTAAAAGTGGACGTCTGAATGGTCTCTGCTGTCTGTTACGGACTGGTCTGGTCGCTCTAAGAGCATCCTCAAAACTCACTCCTGGTTGTATGTATAATTCTTTTGCTCTCCTTCTAGCATCCTTCATGCTAATTTGGAATTTATTCTGAAGAGCAACAACCTCTCTCTCATACAAGAAAAAGGTGCACTGCTTAGAGGTGGCTAGGTGATCACCACCACAGTTGGCACAACAAGGGGGATGAGGGTATGGTGTACCATGGAAATCAGAGGAACAATTGACACATACTCTCTCCTGTCTGCAGTGCTTACTGACATCCAAAACGTTGACATTGAAAGCACCTATGGGGATTCTCCATGTAGGGCTTCACGGGAATACACAGATAACCAGCCTTGATATTCTTAGGGAGTTCCAACCTATTGAAAGTTAATATGATAGTAGCAGAAGGAACTCTGGTGCCATTAACATTACAAGTGACGCAGTATACACCAACTACCTTCTGAGAAGTCAGTTTAGCAACAAGCCCGTCCACATCATATTCAATAAGCTCCCCGGACCTGATAACCCCATTTCAGGTGTTAAAGGTAGGATGGGCTGAAGAGGAGATATTGAGGGAAGCAAGAGAATCTAGTGCTTTGATTATTTTGATGCTGATCAAATGAAGGACTCCACAAAAAGGCAGCCATCATTTCAAGGCCTCATTTGGGCAGGTTCACCACATTTGGCAACAAAGTTTTCATAGACATTGAAAATATCAGCCTTATTTATTGGTGTATCATTGTTTGATTTTAAAACTACAAATCTATCATAATCAAGATCATCGTCGACCTCAGAACCAAAAGGATAGAGTCTATGAAGATCACGGTCATTGGTGGCATAGGGACCAGAAGCCTGGGGCCTCTGGGAAGTTTTTATTATTTTTACCCATAAATATTTGTATTGAAAGAACACATACCCCTGGGGAAGTGGTAATGTTACTGTAGTTGCCCCCAGAATAGGCGCTTTACACCGTCATCAGGGTAGCCCTCCCCCACGCTACAGCTGTCATTTTAAAAACAGTGCAACGTCATAAATGGAAGTTTGCCGACGGCTAGGCTAAGACCCACGCTGTGAACTGCTATCACAGCCCAGAACAAGTGCGGCCTCCAAGGCAATACCTCCGGTGAACATAATCGGCAACCCGTACAGCGGTAATCAACACACGGTTGTGAGGATCCTTAATCTGCCTCCTCCACAGTGGCCTGTTCAGCAAGGTAGGGCCCCTAAAGACAGACTGATGGACAGTAATGTCCATCACAGTCTTCACTGACATAGCCCACTGTGTCATTGAAGTACACAAGCCCCTCCACCATGACACGGTGATCCTCAGGGAGAGGGGGGAAGAGAGAAAGGGGAGCCCTGGTTTTAGCTGGGGATGGGTGTGAACCCTTTGTGCTGCGGCTCTACCAGGGGAGCGCCCGGCGTGGGTAGAACCCACAGAAGGGTTCCGAATGGGCGCGGAAACGACCGTGCTCGTAGGCCTGGATGGGCCAGGATCAGAGTGTCTTTCTCAGCATTGAGGCATAGGACGTCCAAGGCAGTACCGGGTGCACCAGGACCAAGTCCTTAGCCTCGCGAAATGAGAGAGGATCCTGAACCTAAACAGCCAGGATTTCCTTCTCAAGGAGATACACACCACATTGCTTCGAAGAAGCGGGGTGCGGCTCTCCGCAATTGACACAATTGGCCACACACGATTTGGACTTATTGTGTGCGACCTTGGAGCAACTTAGACAGACTTCGGGTAACCCTGAATTTGCATGTCGACAGGAGCGATTTGTATAGCCGAAGCAGTGACAGTAGTAGCACTTCTGCGGCAGTGGCACAAATGCCTTCACCCGGTAGCGATACCACCCCGCATGTACCGACTCAGGGAGCTTGTCACAGTCAAACGTGATGAGTGTAGTTGTGGGTATCGAGGCCCCTCCATTTTCTCATCACATGCTCGACCTTAACCGCTCCATGGTCGGCCAGCTCTAAGGTGATGTCATCTATGGAGTAGTCAAAGAGTTCCCTTGCAAATGCTACTCTTTTCACAAAGTTCATGGTAGAGTGCGGCGTCACACTCACAAACGTGCGAGCAAGTGTCTGAAGGGCACTAATCATGGCCGCCTCGGAGGGATTCGAAGCATTTGCCTTTAGCCAACATGATCCTTCTCTGAGATGGAGAAGGTCTTGGCTGTCACAGGGGCACCAGCTTGAGGAGGAGATCCCTCTGCTCCTTGTAAAGCCTTGAATACCCGAGCCATCTAAGGACCTTGCACAGGGGTGGACTCAGGGGTTTGGTGCTTGGCACCGAGCCTAGGTTTGCCCCCATGGAAGGTCCTACCATCTGGGGCTGGGTTGCCTCAGGGACCATCTCCATCCAAGGGTACCTCCAAGGAAGGGGGTGAGGGGATCACCTACACTCATAGGCAAAGGAGAGGAGTATGCCTCCTCTCCAGTTGATGAGTTTGGGGTCCCCTGCGAAAGCACAAGGGGGTGGGGGACCTCCATTCTTTCGATAGAGCTGCTTGAGGGCAGCTCCATCGCTGTTGAAGGGCAAAGGGAGAGATTTTTTTTTTATATTCTCATCATTGGGCATGGTGACCCTATTAGTGACACAGGAAGCAAACACTAATCACCATACGCAGTAGCCCACTCTGCGAGGGGTGAATACGGGGACGGCAGAACCAGCTGCTGCCATTTGAGGCCCCTCATCTCGCCTAATGGCCTGGCAGCCCATCAGAATAGCGGCTCCACCTTAGGCTCGGCATAAAATGAATATAGTGAAAGGAGAAAGAAAGGGGATGTGAGGAAGGTGTGGGTGGAGTTGAACTTGCAGAAGACGGGTGACCTCCACTGTCCAGGAAAATGGTTAGTCTAACATTTACTAATTTCTCCATCAATTTGCACACAGGTTTAAGAAATTAGGCAGAAACTGGCTGGGGTAGAGTGATCTCTCCCTGGTTCGCAAAATGCAAGCGCAGTAGCGATTCGCCAGGAGTTTAAGAGAATACCCCATACCCAGATCCTGTTGAACAAATCTAACAGAAAGGCAGTGCCTCACTAACCCAAGTGTTGAAGCATGGGGTATGGGAAAATGTCCAGACCAGGGACAGTGTCAGCGCACAGATTTTTTTTTCTAATTTTAAGAGCCCATCTACCAACTGACTACTGGGGCATAAGTTGCCATACTCACGCTACAGCATAATACTAGACTAGATTATAAACAAATAACATGTAAATAACCAAGATAAAAAAGCAACAAAGGCAATGAGACCAGCTAGAATAACAACAAAAAGAAAAAACAAGATCAGCAAAGAGGTAAGAAGTAAGTGCACTTCAGCGTCGGGGGTAGGCCCACCTCCTCCAGGCGCAGGAACATGCAACCTACAACAGAGTCCAATAAAGTGGAGGAGGCACGACTCCTCCTAAAAGTCATATAGTCTGCAAGTTTGTATGCACAAATCAGTCCAAAGTACAAGGGACAAAGGGTAGCGAGCCCACTCATCCAGATACCCTGACAGGTAATGTGCGCGAAGATCATTCAAACTGGCACATTCAACAAGAATGTACCGAACAGTCTGGGTGATAACGCATTCAGGATGCAAATGACTTTGCATCCTGCGAGTGTGTCCAAATCAGAGAAGACAGAAAGCAGCCTGAAGCCAACGCGTCATTGGGGGGTAGCAAGTCTAAGGGACCAGCTTGCTGGCCTCAAATGGCAAGACTCAAGGAAGTGGCCCATCATTACCTGGCTCTTTAGGAGGAAATTTAGAGAATGGAGGTGGAAGGGGTCCTTAAAGGTCATTTGAGGGTTTGTTGGACATCTTCTCTGGCAAAGGGCGGTGCTTAGTTTTAGGATGCATGTACTCTCAATTTGTTTGTGGATTTGCTGTTTTGTCTGGACAATGGGAGAAAGCTAATGTTCAAGTAGTGTTTGATGAGAATGTCAGTGTTGGCTAGGCATTGCAATTTGGTCGTTTCTGGTAATTAGTGACTAGTGTGTAAGACCTGGAGTGGTACATGATGTGTGAATTTTCTTTATGGCTCTCCAGAGTTGGGTTAAGTTTGTTCTGTGGTCTATGTATTGGTTCTGTTTAGTGATTAGGTTGGTGATATGGGTCTTGAGTAATGCATGTGTTGTTTCTTATGTGAGGGTGCCCTGTTTTGTTTTAGGATGTTGCACTGCTTTATGCAGTCTGCTATTTCCTTTGTTAAATTGGAGCTGTATGTTTTTCTGTGTCCATAAGGGATGAATTTACTGCTACTGTGTGGGATGGTATTCTTAATGTAGTCTAGTGCTTTGTCTAGTGAGAGGTAGTTGTTTAAAATGAAATTGTGTACTTTGTCTTCAATGAATTGTAGGTAGTTTTGTTCATCTACCTTTTTGTAATTTATATATGTGGTTTTAAAGGAGGTTATTTGTGGGTGCATGGTTTGGAAGAATATAATAATGGGTAGGTGGTATGAGGTGAGATTGTGTTCGATGTGGTTTTGGTGAGTTGTTCTGCTATGTGGGTGCCTTTGTTGTCAGCTGTTTGGGTTCTGAGCAAGGATGGGTAGTGTGTGCTAAAATTGCAACAGATGAAGAGGTTGGGAAGTTGTGTGAGGGGTTCTAGGATAGGTGCATAGTTTCAAGATATTCTGGGGCAGGTATTAGGTTGAAACAAAAGTAATGTCCAATTTTAGGATAAACAGTAATCCCTCAATATAACAAATTACGGATATAACAAACCAAATTTCCTGACCAAACTCCATCAGGTTTAACAAACCGAAGTTCATTAAATCTGATGGTTGGTTCGGTCATCGCATGTTTTTTTCAATGTTTCTGCAGCAGCAGCACAACTTCCCCTATACCACCTATCACACCAGAGCTACCTAAAAACATTTTTGACACCTCAGATGATGAAGTGTAAAGTGTGTGTAATGTGTGTGTGTATGTGTGTGTGTGTATGTGTGTGTGTATGTGTGAGTGAGTGTGTGTGTCCTCTACCACAGATTTTTAAAGTTTTTAATGTACATACACTAGTAGTATACCAAATAAAGCCTTGCCTTACCAGTCCTGTGTTTATTCGCCCTCCCTTGTCTGTGAGTGTTGTTCTGACCAGCCTGAGTGAGTGTTAGTGTCTTACATGTCTCCTACAGTGCAAGGTTCATATCAATACTATGTTGTGTAGTCTACTTAACTTTATTAGTAATATTAGTAATTGCATATCCATGCAATACAGTCTTTATATACATATTTACATATACAGATTAATGAACGAACCATCAGATATAACGAACTTATAACTATGAAAATTTTTAATCATATACATAAGCTCCCTTGCTTTCTAAAACCTCATTCCATCTGTCAACAAGCTTAGAAATGCCACTCTTGTAAAATTCTTTAGGTTTTTATGCAAAATATGAATCCAACTCATTTTCAACCTCTTTCCTTGATATCAACCTAAGACCATCCAAATGGTTCTGTAATCTCCTAAACAAGTGATAATCAGAAGGAGCAAAGGTCGTAAGAATATGGAGGATGAAGAAATATTTCCAAACCGAGCTCCTCCGCGAGATCTTTGGTCATTCGATCTGTGTGAGAACGGACATTATCATGATGGAGGATGACACCTCTTGTGTTGACTAAGGAGTGTCGCCTTTGGTCATAAGCGGCTTTCAAATGATGAAGTTGATTGCAGTAGAGATTAGCATTAATTGTTTGATTATTGTCTACCAGTTCGTGGACAATCCTTCAATATCCCATCATACACTCAATATGATCTTTTTAAGATAAAGTCCTCCTTTCGGTTGTTGAGAAATTCTGCTTCTTCGACTGATCCACAAACAGAAGTGTTTAAAAGGATCCACTTCTCATCACCAGTATGAAGCCTGCCCAAAAATCGTGCATGAAGGTGCCGAGAAAGCAATGACTGACAGAATGCAACATGTTGTTGCAGATTCACTATGGTACATTCATGCTGAGCGCATTTCCCAATCACTAGAACTTTTCCAATCCTCTTCAGTTGGCATAGGAGATTCATATGGATTACATTAAATTGTTCTTTGAGTTCCCTAGAATTTGTAGCAGGATATGCTGTGACAACAGCTTCCAACCCTTCAGAATCAAGTTCTTTTGGATGGCGTTGTTTTGATCCTTCGTTTAGAGTGAAATCTGTACTTCATAAATGAGAAAACCATTTCCTGCAACTTTCATTTACTGCATCATCCTCATAAGTCCTCTGAATGGATTTTGCTGCTGTACTTGCATTAACATCTTTAAGAAACTTGCAGAGTAAAACGTGCTAATGTGATCTTTAGATGGGAGAACATAGGGGTGAATACCGAAGATTATAAATAATATTTTTATAATCTAAATGAAAAAGTTATACATTACTAATTGTAGTATTCCTAAATGATAACTAGAGGCACTACTTTAATAAATACTATCTATAAAACTTTATTCTAAAAAATTGGACATTACTTTCGTTCCAACCTGATATGTTTATCTTTTGATCTTTTTCCTAATGGTTGTTTATAAGCATTTTTGCATGGAGGTGGTTTTAGTAAATGGAATTTGGTGTGTACTAATGCTATGAGTATGTGGCCTTTGAGGATAGTGTCTAGTCTAAGGATGGTGTATTGATGGTGTGGTTTCAGGTTTGTTTCTTGGATGAGTGCTATATTGATGTGTTTGCATCAGAAGTCTTGTAGTTGTGTGTTTGTGGGAAATGGAGCGAATATTAAGTTATAGGAGGTTGAAAGGACCATGCCAAAATATGGCATGAGAAATTTAAGTGCATGACCAAGTTATAATAGAAACAAGTAAATTCTAGATTTCTAGTAATTTTTAGAAAATATAAAACCTTTCAATTCGATTCCGCTTCTCAACCGCTTTATGTTTGAGGATGTCTAAGTTATGGATAACTTCAGGATCTTCAGTATATTCCTCAAGGGCATCTTTCAACATAGATGAAGAGAGAATCCTCATCTTTTCCCTGTTCTTACGTGCATCTTCTTTCTCTTCCTCAGGGACTGAAAAGAAAGTAAAATCTAGGAGTATATTCAGGAATTAGAATTAATTAAGATCGATCCACATAGGCAATGTCACTAACTAGAGCTCTATTACAGTAACATCACAGCCAAAACTTTAAACCATAACTTAAGGGAGAGTGTATCATTATTACACAAGTACAATCCCACTGTTCCACACATTTTCACTCTCTTCAATAATACCCAATCACTTCAATTCATCACACTGCCTTTCTATCTCCTCAGCTACTAGGCAAGGGAAGTATTGTGCCGCTGATAAGTAGGAGTTAGAACTGAGAAATTAAATTTAATCTCCTAAATACAATGCTTGAGACCCAAGATTTGTCAGGAAATTAATCAGTCAAAAGTTTCAGTTGAATTTAGAAACAAGGCCCAGGGCACAGGGCTCTATGCATATTCATTACATATTATTTGCATGTACGAGTATATGTCAAATTTTTTTTTCATATCCCTAACCTTTCCTTCACAGGGAAACCAAGTATTAATAGATAAAACTGAGGAATGCAATTTTTGTAAGTTAAATTTGACACTTGTTTTTTTGCTTTTGGCCTCTGAATCCCAAAATGACCTGTTTTCTGTATCACATCAACCTTTTGAGCAGGAGGATACCTTCTCTTTGTATAAAAAAACATAAAAATACTGATCTAACAAATTTGTGCTTATTTTATAGAATGTTTTAACAATTTACATAAACCTGAAAATAATAAAACATTGCTTGACTGTAATGTTTGTACAAATTTATTTTGTTTATACAAAGGATATTGTTACAGTAAGTACTATGTGCAAGTAGTTAAAGCAAAAATTTAAGCTAGGAGCTTTTCCTGGAATGACCAATATGTTGACAATTTTGCTTTATATTCCAACAGTAGTCAGCCAATATATTTACATCCCATCTACTCTAACACTGGTCCTCCATGACCTTTAAATCTTGGTGTAGTCATTCACCTCGTTCATCGCTGACCAAGATTTCCTGTGAAGTTAGCAAGATGGGGTATGCAGAAAATGTAACTTAATGCTCATGTTGCAACATGTTTTGTAGCTCTCCAATAGTTTCTGGGCAATTTTAGTATAATTCCTTGCTTGTATATTTCCAAGAAAGTTCTGGACAAAGTCTTTGAATAATAACCAAACATTCTTTTCGAGTTCTGACATTGTCCCAATGAAATATTCATCTTTAATGAGTTGCAGAATCTGTTCACCATCAAACCCACCAGCCTTGATTTTTTCAATTGACAGGCCAGGTAATGGCAAAAGGGGGTGCTTGAAACAGTCAATTTTAGTTGGCAATGCTCTAACAAAGTACTTCATGATACACAGTTTGATGTGCAGAGATGGGAATCTAATTTCTGTCAACAAGTGGCTCATGAAGAATATTGGGATCACCAGGTTTGAGGTCAGATCTTTGAGCTCTCCACCCAATGCTTATTTCAAGCTCTGCTGCCTGACATGCACATAAAGCAGGGATACTTCATCTACCCATGTTGCTGACCAAGAAGGAAACATACCATTTTGAATGGAACCCAGATGATCCAATTGTGTTTGTAATATTACAACAAGCAAACAAGTCACTTTGTGTCTATATTTTCTTCACAAAGACTATCCAAATGCCTACCTGGGACTGCACCATATAAATTGCCACACACTTTAAGCTATCTATGAAAAGTTGCCATTGAAGTGAGTTGTAGGTTGGAATTCCCAATTCCTCCAATAAACCCTGTATGTTATGACAATACACAAAGCTACTGTCACTTTGAAAGTACTGCAGAAATGCACTTTATCTGGATCAAAATTAGGATACCTTCACTCCTTTTCCAAGCAAGTTTTTGTCATTCATTTTTTATGCTAGGAGTTCTGAAACTTTTTTTGATAGTCCCAAATCTCATGCCAAGTCATCTTCAATTTCAGAATCTGAATCATTGCTGTTACTGAGTAATTCATCATGCTCCAGATCTTCAAGAAAGGTAGTTGAATGAAAACTGGCACTGAGATTTCATCTGAATGAGGTACTGGATCAGGGTGTCTACTTGTTTGGTGATTTTGAATTCAAGGACTTTTCAAGGTTTTCAAAGATGGGTTTTAGCCCTTGACTTTTTCTTTAAATTAAAAAAGTGCAATAAACATTATGGGACATTGATGAAGGTGAGGTATTTAAGCGAAAAATGGGTTATAAGCAAAGCATAACCAAAATCAACTCACCAGTGCAAAAAGAACAAGAACAAGGTATCTAAGCGACAGTCACAGAAGTATAGCGAGCATCCATCATAAAATACAATGCATCCAAAGCATACATATCTTCATTCACATTAGTGAGTAGATTAACTTAAATATTACTATTTTCCTAATAGACATTAAAAAGTATATAAATAGTGAATTTGAAAAATCATTTAAACAATCACTCAATGATTTATTTTTTAAATTCAAGGACCATCTACCTTTTTAAACAAATTCAAGGAGTTTTCAAGGATTTCAAGGGCAGTAGACACCCTGTGGATGTATAGCTGATGGTAGACTAGGATACTCAATTTTACATAAATTTGTTTTTCTTGTTGTAACCTAAAGTTTTCAATTAACTAAAGTAACAGACTGTGCAATAATCTTTTGGCTCTCACCAAATCATAGGTATACCAAATGCCAACTTATTACGTGTCCTCTGGGTCCACCTCGATCTACTAGCTCCTTGTATACAAATTATGTATTGTTTGCAAAATACAATAGTAATCACCTACAGTGCTCAACAAAAGTTTTGGCCGGGTGCGTGTTAGACAAGTTGCAGCATGATAAAAGTGTCCTAAAAATATTAATCTTACCCTTAATACTTTGTTGGGCATCGTTTGCGTTTCTTGACATCCCTCAGGCGTCGTGGCATGGACATAGCAAGATCATGTAGCTTCTAGGTAGGTATAGCATCCCAACAAGCTATATTTTCCTTCTCTAACTTAGGGAGAGTGCTGACATCCTTCCCTTGTAACCCATGTTTAACCACCTGCCAATGGTTCTCAATCAGGTTTAAATCTGGACTGTTACCAGGCCAATCCTCAATGAACTTAATCTCACAGTCTTTAAGCCAGGTTATAACAGATTTGGCAGTGTGGCAGGGGGCACCATCCTGTTGGAGCACGCTTGTGCCTGTTAACTCAAAGCACTCCTCCAGATGTTCATTTAGCAGCTCATAAGAAATGTACTGGTTGCCTTTAATATTGGCAGGCAACACAACAAGCTTTCCCAAGCCCCTGCCTGAGAAACAACCCCATACCATTAATGAACTGGGGTGTTTCACGGTTCCACAAAGGTACCGTGGGTCAAGGGGGTCACTGCTATGATTCCGATACACATTACCCCCCTCCCATCAGGCACTGTGAACGTTGCTTCATCAGACCAAAGCCCATCAAGCCAGTCAGCATCATCCCACTGAAGATATTTCAGAGCATAAGCAACCTTCTGCACACAGGTGAGAATTGGTTTCTTGATGGGGCGGTGACTTGTGTAACCAAGCTCATGAACACACCGACTAACAGTGTGCACAGACACCTCTCTGAACAGACCACTAATATTTTCCTTAATTTTACAGGCTGAAATACAAGGACACTTCTCTTGGTCTCTCTTAATGTTATCAACACACCTAGAGGTCTTAAGAGGCATACCAGACCACTCTTTCTGGGTTAGTTTGGCATCACACCCTCCCTCCCACGACCTAGCAATGTAACGCCTCACAACACGATCACTTATTTTAAGTTGGTCGGCTATTTTCTTAGTTTGCTTACTGGCCTCCTTGAGAGCGATAATCTGGGCAATAGTTTCAGACAATAACTGCCTTGCTTTCCCAATAATAAGGCCACAAACACTCCCAAACTACAAAAAACCTGTTACAAAATGGCGTCGGCCAGAACACAACAGCACAGTCCTCTCACTACCATGGCCAAGCCAACACTGAGCACGTGCTGACAGGCTGAGCGTAAAACTGAGGGATATAGTGACATCATGCAGCCAGCCCAAACTTGACTAAATTAAATCACCCTCATCTATACCATTCTTTTTTAGACATAAGTTTAGTCCACCCCAGCTCACCCGGCCTAAACTTTTGTCAAGCACTGTATATGCAGCAGCACACAACTTCTCACTGCACCAATGTTTAAATGAATAGACTACAGTGCGACCGACAGTATTAGTTAAATTCGATATTCCAAAATAACTTTATTCAATTTCATTGGATTCCCCCAAATTTCAGGGATATCCACTCTACAATATAGCAACACTGCAATATAGGTTACAGTGATGTGCACCAGTTAATTTGCTTATTGTGTCAGTTTCCTAAAAGAGACCGCCGACCAGGTCACTCACGCTATTAAGTTCATCGTACTGTGAAAGCAAAATGGGCTGTGGAAAAGATTTAAATGAGGCTGAAAAGGCCATAACTATAAAAGCATTGGCCAAATGAACTCCTGTGAAAGTTATTGCCTCCGAATTCGGCCAGCATGTTGTGACTATCAAATGATTTGCAGAGAATCCTTGGATGATGATGACTCATTCAGATAAGGGCATCCTCAAGTCAATGAGCAGGCATGATGCGGCTAAATTAAAGATAGCCCTTTGCAAGAGACCTGGGTCAACCAGTCAATGACTTTTCAGTGAAGCTGGCCTTCCAAAAACTCTGAAATCTACTCACAACAGATTGTTCCAGAGAATCAGAGAATGACCAACTTAAGAAGTGATGTTAGGACACCCCTGACGGCAAAATGCATGGAGTTGAGGATATAGTGAGCAAAACAGTACATGAAGATGCCCATGAACTGGGTGCTCTTCACCAACAAAACAAGGGCAACGTTGTTTTGTTGGTAAGCAGCACGGAGAGCTGCCCGTATCCTTGACATGTAGTCGGTGTGAGGAAGAGCGAAACACTGGACTCTATGACGCCCTCATTCCTCACGGGGTCCGATATTGTAGTCCTATTCTCCTAAAGAACGGGAAGAACGGGAGGGTGGTCCTGCGAGAACTTGCCTCAAATCCTTTTGACTCGCTTCAACACCTCTGCTAGAGGGGTCTTCCCGTTAAGTGAAGACACGTATGCCCGCCAAGAAGAGCGGCGGGCATGCTTCAAAATATACCAGAACCTAGCCCTAGCTCAACAAAATTCATCGACAGTGAAATCATGTGGGCGGCGCTTATAGTGCATGTAGGCATAACGCTTGTGATTGGGGGCCGTCTCACACTAGGCTGACCACCACGGGAGTAGTCGGCGTGCAAAATGGCCAATCCATCTAGGAATAGTATTTAGGGCCCGCAGCGATGAAGATGCCGGAGAACTCAACCAGGCTCATCTATTGACCTAAACTCCTTGCCTGAGATAGGGAATTCAATCATTTCCTGATATGCAGACCACCGCACCTGCGCCAAGCACCACCGGGGTGGGCTCTCGGGCAGCAGCCGCCAAGAAAATGATATTTGAATGGGAAAGTGATCACTATCATGGAGGCCATTGACCACCCCCATATCAAAATTAGGCTGTGCACAGAGAGCACAATGATAGATCGAGGCAGGAAAATGAAGCAGTTCTCGGGCAGTGAAGCGTAAACTCATCCACATTTAGGGCACCCATCTCAAGCTCGTCGATCAGGTAGGGAAGGACTTGACCCCGGGGATTAATAGAGTAGTTTACCCAGAAGGGGTGTCTACCATTTAGATCTCCAAGCAAGAGAAGGGGCCTCAGCAACTGTGCCACGATGAAGCGGAAATCCCCTGCGTCGAAGTCAGCTGACAGTGGAAATAACAGTATACCTTCTATCCAGGTGAAGCTGCACAGCTACTGCCTAAAAGGAGGTATCTAAATCGAAGAGAAGAAAGGAGACATTATGCCAGGTGTAAATCAAACATCCTTCCGTCCGGCCCCCATCCTGTGGTGGTGGGGGCGCAAAACCCTTATAGCCTGGGAGGGTTGGCAGGGGGCATGTACCTAGCATTGTCTCCTGCAAAAGAATAGCTAACGGGGAATGGGAGGAGATGAACCTACGCAACTCCTCCCAGATGCCCTGGCATCTGCGGAAATTCCATTGAAGGAATATGCCCTCCAGGCCTAGCTCGGAGGAGATGCGGGGACCCCACTTCAAAGAGAAGACTCTCACAGGAATGGCCGTACGCTTCCCGGAGGCAGAACTCCGGGCGCTGTTGGCAGGACAATGCGCTGAAGGCGCTGTTGAGGACTTATTTGGGGAGGTTGGGCTCGCCATGCAAGTCTTTTCCTCCCTCCACCTTGAAACCTTAGGCAGCTTTGGAGGCTGGGGGCCCTCTTTTTGAGGATCCACCATCTCCAAGCCACCCAGCCCACCCTGGGCATGGGCAAAGGAGCCGATGTTCCTTTAAATGTTGTCCACCTTTGAGGGAGCAGCTTTAGGAACCCCGGAAGATGGCCTGGTGACTAACTTCAGGTGTGTTGCCTTTTGTGAGTCTAACAACTCGGTTTTGCATTCGCCTTCGGGGAAAGTCACTCTGGGGGAAGGAGGGAGCCCTGGTTTTAGCGGGGGCTGGGTGTGGACCCTTTGTGCTGCTAGATTTACTAGGGGAGTGCCTGAGGTGGGGTTTTTTTTTTTAGGGGCTATCTGGCGACTGCCAACTTAGGCATAAGTCGCCATAAACAAACAGCCTAGTTCTAGGCTACTTTAAAAAATTTGAAAAGAAAAAAACAATAAAAAGAAATAACAATTAGGAAGCAATAACAAAACATTAACAAAACCAACAACTAAACCTAGTTAAATGAAAGGGAGAAGGCCGGCCTCCCCCCAAAAGTCAACAAGTCCACCAGTCAATGTGCACGCACTCGTCCCGAGTACAAAGGACAGGCGGTAGCAACCCCGCCCATCCCGGTACTGGGACAGGCAATGTGCGCGAAGATCACCCAGACTGGGACATTCAACAAGAATGTGCCAAACAGTCTGGGGGACGACGCAGTCGTTGCAATAGGGCGCAGGCGAGCGCTCCATCAAATAGCGATGCATCACACGAGTGTGTCCGATTCGGAAACGACAGAAAGCGACCTGAAGCCGCCGCGGCATTGGGGGATAGGTCTATGGGAACAGTCGCGGCGCAATCGCACGCAACTTTAAGTTCCCTTCGACCGTCTCCCATCTTCTTTGCCAAGCAGTCCGAAGAGCTGCCCGTATTCCGGCCATGTAGTCGGTGTGAGGAAGAGCGAAACGCTGGTCCAGTTCGCAGAGTCCTCGCGGACTCTTTGGCGCCCTCATCGGCGCGCTCATTCCCCACAATTCCTACATGTCCAGGAACCCAGCAGAAGATAATCTCAACATCCGCCCGGCTCGCCAAAACTGTGGCGTCACAGATATCGCGAACCAGGGGATGTGGAGATTGCCCAAGGTGGGTAGAACCCACAGAAGGGTTCCGAATGGGCACGAAAATGACCGTATTTGTAAGCCTGGCGGGGCCAGGAGCAGAGGGTGTATTTTTCAACATTGAGGCATAGGACACACTGGGCAGCGCCAGGTGCACCAGGACTAAGTACTTAGCCTCATCAAATGAGCGACAATCCTGAGCCTGAATGGCCAGGATTTCCTTCTTAAGGAGATAGACACTACATTGCCTTAAAAAAATGAGGTGCAGCTCTCCACAATTGACACACACAATTTGGACTTATCGTGTGCAACTTTGGAGTAACTTACATAGATTTCGGGTAACCCCGACTTTGTACAACGACAGGAGCGATTATTATGGCTGAACTGGTGGTACCTCCACAGCAGTGGCCCAAATGCATTCACGGGGTAGCAATAGCAACTGTCATGCACCAACTCAAGGAGCTTGTCACAGTCGAACATGATGAAAAGTGTAGGGGTGGGTCTCGAGGCCCCTCCCTGTTTTCTCATCACACGTTTGACCAAGACTGCCCCATGGTCGCCAGCTCTAAGGTGATGTCATCTATGGAGTAGTCCAAGAGTTCCCTCGCATAACTACTCTTTTGGCAAAATTCATGGTAGAGTGCGGCATTACACTCACAGGCGTGCCATCAAGTGTCCGAATGGCACTAATCATGGCTGCCTCTGAGGGATTCGATGCATTCGCCAAAATGCCCCATCCAAGAAATGGGTCATCTTCGGCTCTCTACCAATCACACTAGCTAAAGCTCTCCTCTGATGGATCATGTTGCCCTTAGCCAACATGCTACCATCAGTGGAACAAATAACCAGGAAGCGTTTGAAGCCAGTGGGCTCAAAAACACCAGGTAGTCTCTGAATGAGGGGCCCCAACGTAATTGAGGCTCCGCTCTGCGCACCTGTACTTGTAATTTTGGTCTTTGTCAGTGACTCCACACTGGGGGGGATGGGCAGTAGGATCGGACATGCCAATTTTGGCTTGGTCGCTTACCGAAGTAGCAGACCCATCCGTCCTCGCGGATGGAGAGGAGCCCCGAGTCTTTTTTGGTGTCTTTCCTTTTTAGGATAGGAGGGCGGGGAATGAACCTGCTTTCCCCTCTGCTGGCAGGAGCCCTCAGGCCAGATGAACCGGCCTCAGCAAGGGCCGTCTCCAAGATCGAGAAGGTCCTGGCAGTCGCAGTGGCACCGCCTGGAGGAGGAGATCCCTCCCCTCCTTGTACTGCCTTCTTGACCCGAGCTGTTTGAGGAGGACCTTGCATAGGGGTGGACTCGGGTTCGGTGCTTGGCGCCGAGCCCGGATACGCTCCCATGGAAGGCCCTACCGTCTGAGGCTGGGTTGCCTCAAGAACTATGTCTATCTGGGGGGGGGGGGGGGAGAACTCCATTTGGCCATCTCCCCAGGACCTCACAGGTCCCATTGGCAGTAGTGTCATGAGCAGAGTATGGGGAGGCACAGGCCTTGACTCTCGCTAAGGTTAGTATACGAGCCTGCAGATCTCTGGAGGGAAGTGACCAATGGGCCCTGTCTTCCCTCTCCCCCCTAAGGGGGTTTGCCCTACCAAGCCGCTTCAATGTTCAATGGGGAGCAGTCAGTTATGGGCTACCTGCTGGCTTTCTTAGCAGTCCACTTGGAAAGTAAAGGGGGGACTGCCACTGGAAAGAGGAAGGCACCCGAGGGCACCTCCAGACAAGGGGGTGAGGGGGTCCTTCTACACCTGTAGGCAAAGGAGAAGAGAAAGCCTCCTCTCTGGCTTAAGAGATTTGGAGGGTCCCCTCCGAGAGCCCAGAGGGGCGGGGGGTTCCATTTTTTCAATGGAGCTGCCTGAAGGCGGCTCCATTGATGGTGAGGGGAAAGGGGAAGAGTTTTATTTCAGGGTTTTATATCATCGGGCATTTGCGGGAAGCAAACGCTAATCACCCCTCGCAGGTCAGCATCTACCCTGTGAAAATAGAGGCCGACCAGAGAAAGTTGTGGGAGAGGTTGTAGGGGAAGTGAGGAAGAAGTAGGGGAGAAACACAGACTGATGGAAGGAAGAAGAGGCTAAGCTGGGGCTGGACAGGGCACTGAGTCCCGTCAGCACAGCGGTCAGGAAGGCAAATCAGCACGCGGGTGGGCGAGAGGATGGGTTTACTGGGATGGTACATTTCCATAAAGACTTTGGCATCAAGAAAGGGGTGGAGGTGTCATGATATGGGTTAGCATCATCGGAATGAGCCGGTGGGTCTTGTACATGTACCAGATGGTGTGAAAATAACTTCTAAAGCATATTGCATATTTCTGGAGGCTGTGCTGCAACCTTAGCTTGAATCAGTCCCATTGGCAGGTCGGCGAAATATCATTTTCATACATGATAATGCACCTTTGCATGCTGCATGTGTTACTACTGCTTTTTAGATTCTAGGGTTTGAGGGTGAGAATCTCATGGTCTGGCTTCCCTGTTTGCCTGATCTGAACCCCATCAAGAACTTGTGGACTATCATCAAACGTCGAGTTTATGCAGACAGTCAGCAGTTTTGTCAAAGGATGAACTTTGGATGGCGATTCATGATGCAGCCAGATCAATTCCTGCCTCCATGATTAAGACATTGACTGAATCGGGGAATGCTAGGATCATGGAGGTCATCAGCCGCCGAGGATCATATGTTGATAAATAACTTATTGTAATACCCCTTTCATGTTACTTAAATGTTAATAAAGCATGTGGATACATTAAAATATTCCTTTCCAATGAATATTTTCATTTCCCTATGGTAGACTCACCTAAAGTGCGATTAATTTTACACTAGTATCATTGGTCATGGGCGTTATTGGAAAATATTGTTTCCATCATTCAATAATTTTAACCACTTAATAATGTTACTGCTGGCAATTGCTAAACGGAATTTCCTAACAACTGAGTCCAGCAAAGGAAAGTTATGTAACAAACTATCAAAACTAATACCATGGGCCACACTCTAGTTACAAGCTGTCACCATTTGCTAATAGTGCCTCTTCTACAAGTCACAAACAAAGTGTTAATAAAATAACTAATTTTGCTTTTCTCTGTCTAATATTTATGATTAGCAATAAAAAAAACAAAAGGGTAAAAGCAATCAGCTGACCAGTCCTATTATTTAGAGATAATACAATTGTGCTTATTCAGAGAGTAAGCTGTACAGAAAAAGATGATTTGATAGAAGAAAACTGACTTTAGTTTGTAAATCAGCATTCCAGTTTTAGTATAAATCAACTGAAAAATCAAACGTGACAGAAATTATGTTCAAAATTGTTCCCCTCTATAATTAGTAATGGAAGCTCTCATAAACCTAGTGGATATGGTGTTGGTTTTTCTAATATCAAGGAACTGGGCTCAATCTCAAGTGATAGTGACACAAATGTCAACACATGTAGAGATCTGACCAACCATTGGTGGATGCACAGTGCTTATCCCCATGGTGGTAGTAGATCTTACACATCATTACACACATATCCAATCACAGTACCTTTATCTTCTCAGCACAACACACACATGCACTGTTCTTCTCTAATCCAAAGAATCCTCAGGGTCTTTCAACAGAGCAATGAGTGTTTCCTCCAGTTAATGGAAGCATTTTGGAATGGCCATAACATTTGCCAGACCTCGACCGAATATCAAATTTAGAGGATGAACTGAAGGTCAACATTCATGCAAAAAAGTAAATTGATAAATTGGATAAGTTTTACAAAGACAAGTAGGATAAAATTCCAACCAAAGTTTGTTTGAACCTAGTCAAAATATATAGTAATTGCTTGATGAGTGCCATTAAGCAAAATGGATTATACTATTGATTATCACTTATCAAATTATATATTCTTTATTACAAATTTTAATAAAAAGTGTCATTCCTTTATTATTTTATCAAACTTGGTGAAATTTTATAGGTGTGTTGAAATTGTAAGCCTATATATGATAGTATCATTTTGGCTGACCCACCACAAAGATATTAATTTTTAAGTCTACAATTTCTAAATATTGGGAGTATGTCATTGAGGATAGCCTAAAATTTAAAATTAAACACATTTGAATAAATTCAAATTTAAACTATAGATTTTATCAGCCAATGAAAGCCAATGGATATCAATTTTTCTCAAGAGGTAAATGCATTTAACATTCATGTACTTACAATGCGTCTGGCTAATTTTAGGAATTTTATAGAACTGCTTTGTTTTGTTGGAAGAATTGGCTGATTCTTCCTCACCAGACGAAGAATCTTCAATATTATCAAGGGTGTTTTTAGATTCAGCTTGATCATCTTCCCCTTTTCCAGACCAAGTCAAATCCTGCAGTAGAAAAAAATAATTATAGTTGTAAATAGTGTGATCCTATACAAGTGCTTACTCTACCTGAGTATCAAGCTATTTCTATTATATGTGCAATTTATTTGCAACAATGTGGGAGGAGAATTATTGAGAAACAAATTGAGGTATGATTATTTATGCTATTATTTCTTCACTATATGGAAAACTAACATTAGTGTATCTAGATATAAATTTTGTTCTAAAACTAAAGATGAGAAATTTTAGTTTTGCATTTCATAAAACTGAATAATCTACAGACACCATCAAAAAAAGTTGCCAAATATTTCTTTTTAAGGTAACTAAAAATAAAAGTACTGGTGATATATTTTTGTATTGTTTCAAAGAAATGGGTAGCTATAAGAAGGAGGCATAAATGGCTAATCGTTGAGGAAAAGCTCAATGTTTACCATAGTTAAGGAAACAAAGTCAAAGATGCATGTTAAATTAAGTTACAAGACTAAGTGCGCATAAACTACCATTGCATTTATCTAATCCCGGGGATAGGAAAGCAGGAATGATCAAGACAACATTTAATGCCTTTTATTTCTCAGAGAGAACCAACGGTGGGAAGTTTTTAAGGGTATAATTTTTACCATTGATTTGCACTCATTTAAGAGGTCTATTTATCACAGGGGACCTACTGATTAATGGTTCCTTTATTCTCCTTTTTTTTGCTGTATTAATGATGAGAGAGAGATTTGGGGGAAAAAATTGGGGGTAATTTTTGATTTGATTTTTTTTTGGAGGGGTATATTATTTAAAAGATATCATTCAGTTAATGCTGAAAAAAAATCATCCTAGCATTAATTCTAAAATCTCCAATACTGGGTCTTTGTACCTTTGAACTTTGTATAAAACTAGAAAAGATACCTGGCATTGCCCAAGCCTAAAAAACTATCTTGAACAAATTAAATTCTTGCTTGAATTAAATTGCGCAATTAAATGTTGGTAGGTATAATAATGTAAGGTTTATTTTTACTTTTGAGTAATGGAGTAGTGTATTACGAAAGACTAAGAGAATGATTTCCACATTACAGTAGTGCAGGCAGATGAGCAATTGGGTGGGCAGGAGGGTGAGGGTAAGCAGGCAAGCATGACCATGTAGGTGGCAAGCACAACTTTACTATGTGCCTTAATCAGATGGGCACGAGTTTTAACTAAATATCTAAATTATTCGAGTGTGGGCATGCTGATATTTATTATCAAGTTTTTTAAACAATGCAGTCACAGAATTGGTCTGTCAATTTTTCTACAGCCAATGTTGGTATTTTAATTGCAACTCATAGCAGCAATTACTTGACCCAACAAACTAGAAAGGGCTTTTTTTTTTAATTAAATGCATTTTTTTAATAACAAACATGTAGAAATCCTAGACATTGATGTGCTGATTCTAAATCTTCAAAACTTTCAGTCTGGCTTCAATAGTTTTTGGGATATGGAAAAGCAAACATTTTCAGGCAGAGATAACTAATATATATATATATATATATATATATATATATATATATATATATATATATATATATACAGCAAGTCCTCTCTTAATGACGAGGTTCCGTTCCAATGACCCCGTCGTTGAATGAAACCCCCCCCCCCCCATTGACCGACAACTTGGCCGACGCATAGCATCAGGCGGCCTATTAATGAAGTCACATGTTATCGGCACTCGGCACTTATTCTCTTTATTTCAACTAATCTTTTCATGTCATTTTAGTGGCTTTTTTAAGAATAAATTTAAGCTTTTAAGAATAAATTTTAATTATATTCTTTTTAGTTAGCTTTTGTATGCATGGTAGTAAAAAACACAAACTTGACAACATTGTTTTATTAACACAAAGTGACATAAGATGCAAAGCAAACAATAATAATAATGTAATAATAATAAATAATACATAATAATTTTTTTTTAAAAAACACAAACAATTTATAATTCAAATCCTTCAAATATTTCGCTTTGTGGAGTAGAATACAAAATTTCAGGGTATGTAATCAGGGTCTTCATCAATAGACTCATGTATAGTAGGGGGTCCAGGTAAGAGAGAGGGTGCAGGGGAAGGGGTAGCAGTACTCTTGCTGGGAGTCTGGCTTGGAGATGTGTTTTTTCTGAGAAATTTTAGAATAGACGGATGACTTCTCTCTTTTTCTCATCGTAGATCTCACGATAACATCGGAGTGCTTCATTTATGTTGCGTTCAACTTTTGTAAAGCGTTCTACATTCACTTCCATGGCTTCTATGTCCAACATAGCTTCATTTATCTTTGCAAATGCAGTTGCTAAGCCCTTTGCAGCGAACTTCTTTTGTACCTCGTCTGATTTTTCACTTTCACTTTCTTCTAATTCCTCTAATTTCCGCTGTTCTTCTAACTCTAACAAATCCTCATTACTCAAAACTCCTACAACTTAATCAACAAGTTTCTGCACATCATCCGGTTCCACTTTTAACTGCAACAATTGTGCAAGGTCAACAATTTTCTTATTTAATACTTCCGAGTTTTCTTCATGACTGAACCCTTCATAATTATTTACATATCTTTTCATGCATTTTTTCCATATAGCGTGCATGCATGTTTCTGTCCCTTGCTGCCAAGCTGCATCAATATGCTTGATACTATGTAAAATGTTGAACTCTTTCCAGAATTCCTGAAGAGTCATCTTGTCATCCTGTGTCATTGCTACTGCTTTGGCAAAAGTAATGTGCAAATAATGGGCCTTAAAAGCAGCAATGGCACCCTGGTACATAGGCTGCAGGATAGAAGTCGTGTTTTTTGGCAGATAGACTACTTTCACATCTGGATGTAGGTCACTAATATGTGGGGGTGTCCTGGAGCATTATCAAGGAGAAGCAGGATCTTGAATGGGATGCCTTTTTCAAGGCAATATCGTCTGGCTTCATGCACGAAGCAGTTAATGAACCAATCTTCAAACAGAGCCTGGGTCATCCATGCCTTTGCATTTGCTTGATAATACACTGGCAATGTGTGCTTATTAATATTCTTTAAAGGACGTGGATTTAGAGACCGATAGATGAGAAGTGGCTTAAGCTTATACCCTGCAACATTCCCCCCTAAAAGCAATGTCACTCGATCTTTAAATACCTTGAAACCAGTCATGCTTTTGCTCTCTTTGTGAAGGTATGTCCTTTCAGGCATTTTTTTCCAGTACAGGCACATCTCATCGGCATTGAAGATTTGTTCTCGATGATAGCCTCCTTCTTCAATTATCTTGTCTAGTTCTTCAATGAGTTTTTGCCGCCTCTTCATCTGCACTTGCTGCTTCACCACAAACTGCATGATTGTGCAAGTTGAATCGATGACGAAATCTTTGAAACCAACCTTTGCTTCCTGTGAAAGTTTTGGTGCTTCCTTTCCCCTCACGTGTATTTAGGGTGTCGAAAATCCTCAGTGCCTTGCGTTGAATTAAACCAAGACTCATCGGCATTTTTTTCGCGATTTGGTCATCAAACCAAATGGAAAGCAATTTCTCCATCTCATGCACCAATCATTTTCACTGCCTAGTTAAAAACGTATTGTACCCCATCGATGCTTTTACCATTTCTTTTACTTTCTGTACATCATTAATGATGGTTGAGATTGTTGAATGTGAGAAGCCATAAATGGTAGCAATCGCTTGGACCTTCTTATCTCCCTCATACTCTTTAATTATTTTCATTTTTATGTCTAGATTGATGACTTTTCTTTGCTTCTTAGGAGCGGATCCAGCAGAAGTTGTAGGCTTATGTTTTCAAGACATTATGAGAGATGAAATTTTTCTGTACACTGTGTAATTACTTTGATAATTCAAGAGAACTCTTGCATCAAAGGGTTCAGGAGCGTGAGAGACTTGTGACTGAATGCGTGTGTGCCACAGTGTATGAGTGCCAGTGCCTGTATGTGCCTGTTGTTGTACAGCGCTACGTACCGTCTCTTTTGATGGTTTATCTTAATATTATATGTAGTTAAAATAATATTAATACTTTTATTTTGTTTGAAAATTAAAAATTTGAGCAAAATAAATTATAATTAAATAATAAAATATCGTGAATTATTTTTTATTTAATGATTAAGATTATTTTTTATTTTGTAGATATCCTTCAAAAGCTGCATGGCATCAGGCCTGTTAATGAAGTCATGTGTTATCTGAAATCTCGGCACTTATTCTCTTTATTTTGACTAATACTGATTGGACTTATATAATAATTTGTACTCGTGTGGAAGACACGAAACCATGTGCGCAAACAAGTCCGACAAGGCAATTTCGGCACTAGGAAGGTTATGCATGCGTCGTAACTTCAAGAGATTTTTGTTAAAGAATATCGGACCAGTCACAACGGCTGTCATAACTCTGAGTCATCATTAAACAAATACATTGTTAAGTGAGGACTTGCTGTATATATATATATATATTACAGTAACCTTAAAATTGTATTAATAAAAGAACTACATATGAAAGCTTGTAATAAAGGGCTCAGTATGATAGTTTACTGGTTAGGCCAGAGTATTCAAAGGATTTAAATGCAGCTAGTGCCCCAGAGCAGAGAAACTCACTTTAGACGATTTCATTTTTTATTGTCTTTTCCGGAAAATCTTTGGGTTGAGCAGTCTTTCTGTCCAACTTTGCTGCACAAGGATTGTGCCAATTTATCCCATACTTTCCCTACAAAAGAATTCAAAGAATTCATTGCTCAAGAAGATAGCCTGGATAAAAGTCTCCGATCAGAAGAAACACAGTAAAGAGTTCTGATTGTCATCATGCAGAAGTTGGGTCAGAAATAACACCCATGTTTTGATGAAGTAATAATGGTAATGACTGAATATATAGAAGCTGAGTGAAAGGATAAGATAATTATTTCTAGTGATACTCTCTTTAGGAAGTTTTATTTAAAATTGCTTCATTATTGCATTATATGCCATTAAAAACTTGCTATGATGAGCCTAGTGGTTGGCAGCTGAAAATGCAATCCTATGGATGCAAATTATACAATTGTGGTGGCTTGATGTGTTTGGGGGATACTCTAACTGGGTTGAATTTGGCTGCAGTGGCTTTTTTTTCTATGTTGCATTTGTATTTGCCAAGATTTCTTCCATCAGCACAATCTATATACAGAGGAACCTCGGTATTCAAACATCTCACAGGTCGAACAAATCAGTTTTCAAACAGAAATTTTGAAATGAAAATGCCTCTGTTATTGAACAAAATTGAAGTTCTCTAACAACATTGTCATGTGGCTGCTGAGGCCAAGCTGAACCGGGTTAACCTGAACAGAATCATTCTTTAGTCAACTGCCATGTTGGATACATTCACGTGTTGTGCTGTGCTTTTCTTTCCAATTTTATTGTTCTGTGCAATTTTTTTCTCTTCATTCGCCCTCAGTCATGGGTTCAAAGAAAGCTAGCAGTGATACTGGTAAAGGAAAAAGAAAAGTTGTGAGAAAAACAATTAAAGTAAAGAAAGAAATCATCATAAAACACAAAAATGGTATTCGCGTCAGATCTCGCTGTGCAGTATGGTATGCCTAAATCGACAATATCTACTATTCTAAAGGAATTGATAAAAGCAGCCAATGTGGCAAAAGGAGTGACTGTTATTAGTAAACAAAGACCACAGATGCTCAAAGAAGTGGGAAAGTTATTGCTTATTTTTATAAATGACAAACAGTTAGCAAGATGATGTAAATTTTTACTACCGGAAACAAAAGTGGGAATTATTGTAATTAGATAGATTCCTTTTAATTTAGTTTCCTTTAATGGTTACATAAAGTAACATGGGAGAGGTAATAATAATAATAATTTGGGTTAATAACTTTAAATAAGTGGCCGCCGTTGCATTTTGAGAAAGTGTATTGTTTGAGTTGCCACCTAGCCCAGCTCTTGGTGAGCGCAAGAAGCTTCTTTTTTTTTTTCTACTACTACGACTCAAAGCGACAAGACATAAATACAGATCCCATTAAATATCCACTAAAAATTCTGCAAGGTAAGATTTGGTTCATAGGGCGAGCAAAGCCCTATGATAATAAATTAGGTATTTTCGTTTGTGTCATAAATATTAATGGATAGATAAGCCATTATCCAGCTCCAAGATCGAGAATAAATCACCAGTTCACAGGCTAAGTATATATTTAGCTATCATTTATTAACAATAGCTACCTATTTGAATCTATTAAGCATATTATACTTAGACACTGTGAATGGGATATTTGATAACTACCTTATATTAAAGCAAGTAAGTTGAGATTTTTCTTCTTGTACTAAGTTTATTTTGCAGCCATTATTTTTCATTTCAAATTTAATCTAATTATTTTTCTTGTAGTTTCTTGTTCAAATTGTTCCCAGTGACCAAATTCATAATTGAAAATTAAACAGGAAAATCGCAAAACAGATGACAGTATCGGTGAAACATTTATTTGTGAGAAAGCATTAGAAATTTATAATGTTCTAGTAAAGAAAACTCCTGGTACAATTGCTGAAGATGGTACTTTTGAATTCAAAGCTAGTAGAGCCTGGTTCAAGAAATTCAAGAACAGAAGTGAAATAAACAGTGTAATTAGGCATTGAGAGGCAGCAACTTCAAACAAGGAAGCGCCGGAAAAATTTATGATGAGTTTAGTGACTTGATAATGGAAGGTTATTTCCCCCCAACAGGTGTTTAATGGGGATGAAACCAGATTATTTGGAAAACGAATGCAAAATAGAACCTATATTACTAAGGAGGAAAAAGTGTTGCCAGGGCAAAAGCCAATGAAAGATAGACTCACTCTTTTGCTATGCAGCAATGCAAGTGGCGATTTCAAGGTCAAGCCATTGCTTGTGTACAATTCTAATAATCCAAAGGTTTTCAAAAGAAACAATGTTATGAAGAGTAAGTTGACTGTTATGCGGCAGGCTAATAGGAAGGCTTGGGTGACCAGGCAATTATTTATTGAGTGAATTCATGAAATTTTACCGAGTATTAAAAAATATCTGCAGGAAAAAAACTTGTCACTAAATGACTTCTTGTGTTAGACAATGCTCCCGCTCACCATCCAGGTTTGGAGGATGACTTAGTTGAAGAGTTTGATTTTATTCATGTCAAATACCTGCCACCTCTAATACAACCAATGGACCAATAGGTCTTTGCAAATTTTAAGAAATTTTACAAAAAAGCACTGTTTTGAAAGTGTTTTCAAGTCACTAATGACAGTGTTAACTCTGAAAGACTTTGGGAAAAATCACTTTAATATCTTAAATTTGTGTTAATCTGATTGATAATGCATGTGACCAAGTGAGTTACAGAACCATGAATTCAGCATAGAGGAAACTTTTGCCAGACTGTGTACCAGAACGAGACTTTGAGGGGTTTGGGACAGCTACATGTACTGCTGCTGTTGAGGAAATTGTTATTGTTGATGATATTGTCTCTATGGAAAAACTATGGGCTTGGAGGTGGACAGTGAAGATATTGAAGAGCTGGTGGAAGACCACCGAACTGAGTTTACCACTGAAGAGCTCATACACCTTCAAAATGAACAGCAAAAGACTTTGGCTGAGGAAATGTCTTCTGCGGAGGAGGAAGGAAATGAGGATGTACCAAGTTCTTTAATCAAAGAAATTTGTGCTAAATGGGGTGATGTGCAAAGTTTTGTGGAAAAATATCACCCTGATAGTGTGGTGATACAATGAGACAATGACAATGTCATGTCTCATTCTAGAAAAAAATTTACAACACAGGCAAAAAAACTAACATTGGACAGGTTTTTAGTGAAAAAAAAAAGAAAAGAAACCCCCGAGAAAGATTTACCTGAGCCAAAGAGACAGAGAAGGGCTGGAACTCCCCGAAAGGCAGTTGCATAAGTTATTATGGAAGTGGACTCCCCTTCTAAAAAATAACTCCTCTCATTCCCTCACTCACCTCAATCCACTTATGCCATCACATCGCAACCAAAAAGGAATGTACATAATACAGTGTTGTTATGTTAAGTTTATTTCTGTTATATTTTTCTTTTTATTTACACTTTTATGTGCTATTTACTGATTGAATAAACATCTTTCTACTATGATATATGTATGGTGTAAGCATGTAAATAAGCATTCATCTGGTACTTGGAAATGAATTAAATCTCTTTTACATTATTTGTAATGTGAAAAAAATGATTCCATTCTCAAACAATTCAGTTTTAGAACAAACTTTCCGAACAAATTATGGTTGAGAACCAAGGTTCCTCTGTATTTATATATATTGTAGGAATACAGTAAACCCTCGATATAACAAACTATATGGGGCAGGGGGTCGTTCGTTAAACCTGATGGTCGCTAAAAGCGATGGAAATAACGATGGTTCGTTCATTAATCTATATACGTATATAAAGACTGTATTGCATGGATATGTGATACGTATGTAATTACTAATAAAGTTAAGTGGACTACATTGGATTTTTAAAACTTTGGTTCACTAAACCTCAAGTTCGGCCAGGAAATTTAGTTTGTTATATCCAAAATTCATTATATTGAGGGTTTACTGTACTTATAAAAGATTTTAAGAGGGTAAGTAAGAATTGATTTTTTCTTTTTATCACCTTCTTGATGAGCCTCTCAATCCACTCACTTTTTTTTATTGTGAATTGCTACTCAATAATGAAGATCCACCACATAGTTTTAGAGGCTTGGTGGAGTTGGAAAGGGATTCAAAGTTTGCTGCTCTTCCTTTTCAACCTACTATAGGATAATGGCTTCAAAGTATGAGTTAAGAAAAGTGGCAAGAATGAAGTTAGAAATGAGAGCAAAGAAGAGTGTGATGCACTCATAAATACTTTTAACATAGTGGAGGGGATAAAGCAAGTGAAAAGAAGGTTTGAGGAAAGTATAGAATGAATCAGGAAGAAATGGATGAAAGTTATATCAAATGTTGGGATGGGAAGGAAATATGGACTGAGATGAAAATGGAATGGAAGACAATGATAAATGATGGGACTATAATAATGTAAGACCAGGTATGAATGTTGTAGGGCGAAGGAATAGTATAAAACCGACAAATTCAACAAATGCTGGAAGTCAGATGGTGTATGATAGGTATAAGAAGTAGATGTGTTTGTACAATATAGATTCATGATAGGTGCCAGTTTTGACTTCCGAAAGATTGGGTATATAATGAATGATGTCATGGTTGTGGCTAGAAAAGTAATTTCTTTGGAGAATGCCTGAAAAAAACAATAGTATGAATGGTGAAGGACAAAGCAGAAGGGTGGCAATTGTGGTAAAGTGGGATAAGCAACTCAGGTGTGTAGATCTTCAGGACAAGGACCCACAGTGACCAGTCAGCATAGATAAAATTTTAGCATGAATGGATGGGTATTGGAAAACTAGTAAATGAGAGGGTGCATAATGATCTGTCCTCAGTGAATATGAGTGAAGTGTTTGAAATGGTGCATGATGATGCATCTTCTGTGAGTGTGAATGTTAATGAGTTAGTATGATTGTCAAGAAGGAAGGTTTTGTCAGGTGAGTGATTGAGGTAAAAGGATTGACTAAAGATATAAGAAGAGTTTGATATTTAAGGATATATATAAAAATCATTAAAGAAAGTGCGTCTTTAGATGATTGTGGAAGTAGTTCAATAGGAATTGGAGAAGTGCAATTAAATTATCAGTATGGATACACAAGATGTGGATGAATGAATACAAAATATGTGATTGATAAGCTGAGTATGGATTAATCCTAGCATATGATTTTATGAAATAGATGGCTAGAACATACACTAGAAGGTAAGAGTGAAAGTAAGATTGGAAAGAATTAATGTTGGGAATTATATCTAGGTAATAATACTAAGATTTGTAGAAGTACCTTAAGGGTAGGAAAAGTGGTTGTAAGAGAATGAAAGTATGCCACAATGTTAGATTGGGGATTGGTTTAGAAGGCAGTGATATGTAATGGACCTTTTGTGTGAATCTGACTAAATTCAGAATTGAAGGCGTATGCATGTTAGAGGTGTGCAAGGTTGTGAAGTTATGAGTTGCTTGCATCCAGTGATGGAAGGAAATTATAGAATTAAGCAATAAAGACCATAAAATCCACTTGAGGCTAGTTTTTAAAAAAAAAAAGGGAAAGTCATTAAAGACAGGTAAAGTAAGAGAGGATATTGATAAGAATTAATTTCACAACTCATTTAAATTAGGTCATATTTTGAAATAATTTTATCAATTATATTTTTAACATACAGTTGTGCACATATCTATTGGCAATACATCTCAAATTTTGTAATTTATGAATTTTTATAAGTTACTAGTTTGAAATGTACATATTTATATTATATTTAATTATATTTACCTTAAAGCAATATATTATAATGTATAAATGATAAAACAAATTATTAACATTGAACATGGTGTTTATTAGAAAAACACAAGCAGCAAATGTATTGGCAACATTCATAAATATTACTTATATATTATTGACAACTATAAATTAATACTTGGTATGACCTCCTTTAGCAGCAATCACAGTAATCAGACGTTTCTTGTAGGTATGAACAAAGTTTTTGCAAGTTTTAGTAGAAATTTTAACTCTACTCTTCCACTGCAAAAGCTTTCAACTCTGCTATGCTGCTTGGTGTCCTCTTATGAACATGTGACTTCAGCTCTTTCCATAAGTTTCAATCAGATTTAGATCTGGAGTCTGAGAAGGCCATTTCATCACTTTCAAGCATTGATTGGCAAAATATTTCTGTGTTGATTTGCTTGTGTGCTTGGGATCATTATCATGTTGGAAGACAAACCCTCTGCCAAGACTAAGCTTCCTCGCTGATTATTTCACATGTTCATCCAAAGTTTATGATATCCCTCGGAATTCATAGTGAGTTCTATCACACAAATTGAGTCAGTACCTGCAGCAGCAGCAAAACACCCCCACAACATGATGGAATCACCTCCATGTTTCACAGTATGCCAAACAGCTAAGTTTAGTCTCGTCTGACCATAATATTTTACTAAATTCTGCTTCAGTATCATCAAGATGTTCTCTGGCAAACTCTAAATGTCTCATTTGGTGAACCATCCTCAACAGTGACTTCATCCTCGGTACATATCCATGGAGACCCTCACAGTTTAGATAATGTTGCACTGTTGACACATCCACGATTGTTCCACTGCTAGCCAGATTTGCTTTCAATTCTTTGGAAGTGACTTTTGGATTCTTATTGACAATTCAAACACATGAACACACATGTCTGTCAGTTAATTTTCTTGGTTACCCTTTCTGCACACGAGTAACAGTAGTCCCATCAGCCTATAATTTTACAATAATATTCCTTACAGATGAAATTGGGATATTCAAACTTGCCAAAATTTTTCTACATGCATTTCCTTGGTTGTGCAGCTCAATTATACACTTCCTATATGCTTCTGAGTGTTCGGATGTCTTCATCATGTTGCTATTTCAAAATTATTGTAGAGATGATTCTTTAACCAGTTAGCCATGCAAGTAACCTGCTGTCCTGGATTGGTCTAGAATATTCCATCAGTCATTCTCAAACATTCTTTACCACTAATTTTTTTAATAATTTGATTTGTTAAATCACTATTATGTAAATGTTGCCAATACTTTTGCTTCTTGTGCTTTTCTAATAAACATGTTTAATGTTAATAAGTTGTTTTATTAGCATTTATACATTATAATATATTGCTTTTAAGCTAATATAATTAAATATAATATTAATATGTACATTTTGAACTACTAACATAAAAATTTGTAAATTACAAAATTTGAGATATGTTGCCAATAGATATGCGCACAACTGTATTTCCTGTAGTGCTTTGTGTTATTTTATAAGAAATTTGGAGGGGATAAATTGAATATTTTCAGTTGTTGCTCAGGTATCTAACTAGCTCAAATATTAACTCAGGATTAATGAGTAAACCCAGTTAATATTTTAGATTTCTATAAGTTAGCCATACAGATGGTAAGTTATTCCAAGCTTACAAGATTTTATAGGAAAACAAATATTGTACTATCGCAGTATTAATTTTTTTGTTGAATAGCATGAAAGCACTAATTATAGGGGCCACTCAGTTATCTAGTTCAAATATTGAGTCATAATTTATATTAGTAAACTCAGTAAGTATTTTAGCAGCTTCCAAATTTATTTTTTTTTAAAGAGCTAATCTGTACAGCTTCCAAAAGATAGTGATGCAATTTATTCCTTAGTTCAGGAATTAGCTTCAATGTTTGGTGATATATGCATTCCACTAATGCAACAATATCCTGTTGCATATATAAAGAACATAATTGCATATGATGTCTTACATGTGCTTTACATACTGGTAGGGAAAAAATAAAACTTTTCAGTTTAAATGCAAAATGTCTAGCTATATATCCTAAAAAGCTTATAAGATTAGAAACAAAATTTCCATGTTGTAAATTAGGGTACTATGGCCACATCGTGTATTGGTGTGAATAGACCATACAAGCATTGGTGTTAATTATGACCACCTAGCAGGTGAGGCTGTGTTTTTTAAACTCTAGCCACCATGTAGGGCGAGAAGAGTTGTAGAGTGGCCAGTCACTTCTAAGTGGATATGGCATGACCACCCCACCTGAATGCAATCCTGGTAAGGGACCATTCCGCTTGGATACAATCAGCATGAGGTTAAGCTGCTATCGTACTCCTACTTCCAAAGTGTCTCAGGAGCCATTAACACAGGTGCTATAAAATTCCCACAGCATGCAACAACCTCCTCCTACTTTAACCTGGTCCATCAGGACAGTTTTGCAAAAGGCGTGGCCCCCACTTATGTGTGGTAATGTGACAGAAGCTACAACACAGGCTGTAGGATCAAAGGCTTTCTCACATAATTTCATGTGGAGCAATGCAACAACTTATGTTGCATCTAGCTAGGGTCCCTCCCTTAGGCTGGCATCCATGATGAATTCAGCCAGTGAGACAAGTTTCTCACCTAGATCCTGCACTATCTGGAGATTTTGTCTCAACTAGGCTTGTATTGGGCATGGTGTAAACATGAGGGGGACTGTGTCTGGTTCTTGGTGGCAGATATCTGTGTTGGTCAAGAAAGTGTATTTTGTTTTGGGTGGTGACTGCATCAGGGCATTTGTCAAGGTGATCTATTTGTGGGGCAGGAGGGAGGAAGCATTTGAGTTAGAACAGTTGTAGATGTGGGTGAGAGATTGCTTATAGAACCCAAATGAGATGGCAGTGAGTGTTCAGAATGTATTTTCATGATTAATTTATTTGTTGTTTACTTTCCTTTGCAGCTTAGTCATGCATCCAGGGTATCACTGATCACCACTGTTGATAGTGTAGTGTTTGATATGATAAAAATTAATAAATCAGGATGACTATTACACTAAACATCACAAAATGTAGTGCAGTGAAGTGAAAATCTTTCATATTCAACTGCATTTTTCTCTTCTAGACTATATCTACAATTGAAGATATTTTTTGCAACCCCCCCAAAATTGCATCAAACCTTTATGTAATTCTCTATTTGTCGTTTAATTTTTTCTTCAATAGGCCGTATCCGTTCCAAGCTAACTCTTAATTCAACCAAACGTTCTGAAATAACAGAATATCCAAATAAGTTTAAAATATCCAATAAAAATAAGGTTACATTTTTTCAAATTATATATATATATATATATATGGTGGTTAGTGGATAGCACAGAATGATACTGCCCGCTTCTTATAGCACCTTGGGGGATGCCCTAGTCACCACCTGGGAAGATCAAGTTTCAGTCACCCATTTCTAGCAAACCTAAAAAAGTTCATCTGAAAATTTATACTTTACATCTCTTGCTGTTTTAAGAGAAAACAAGAAACTAAACAATTTCTTTGGGTATCCATACTAAACACTTTTTTTTTTTAAATTATATATATTCTAATTACTTACCAATACTAGCATGGCCTTTTAAGGGTAAGCCTGAAAGTTTCAGGAGTGTAGTGTATGATAAATTTCCAAGGTAACTCAAAAACAAATGATTCTTGAGCTCAAGTAGACTCACTCCCTTAAAAAAGAAAAGAAAATGTGACTGATCCATTTTAACTAAAAAAAGAACAATGAAACAAAAAGTATATTTAAAGGTATATCATGGAATTTTTATAAAATATTTAAATACTGAAGGGAAAAGATATTACTTACATTCTCTGTTTTTGAACCTCCCTCCTTTACTTTTGTCAACAAATTTTTTAAGGTTTTATAGACCTGTGTCATGCTGAAGGCAAACTCACTCAGTAATGAGGTTCCTTTGGGAAGGTCATTTTCAATATCAGTGTTAGTCATTGTGATTAATCACAATCCTGAAAAATTATTTTAAAATTTTAACAATAGTGCATAGCAGAAATCTTGAATTATCAATTGGCTTAGTTTTATATTGATAAGCTATGGATAGTGAGTTGGCTGTCTGGCTTTGTTCTGGAAGGTTGTCTTACAGGAGCTCCTGATTCTCATTGTAAGATTGGGATATAATACTGATTTGGGTGTGTAATTTTTCTTGTATTTATTTAATACATCAATCACTGTATAATAAATACATTAGTGATTAATACTTTTGGGGAAGATAACTGGCAGCAATCCTGAGCAAGAATTTTTTGGGGGTGAGTGTTAACTTTTTCATTAGTAAATTTCTGAGAGTATGGCTTTTTGTATAGATGGTGAGAGCATGCCGTTTGAAAGTAGTGTGTATGTGGTGTGTGATGCATGTGGAGTTGAAAGGAGAGTGAATGTAACTGAATGCCGTGTGTGTTTTCTGGAAGGGGAGGTTAGGAGGTTGAGTGGGGAATGTAAGAGGTTGAATGATTTGGTGTTTGAGGTGAGAAGAGATGCAAGTGTGCGATTGAAGGGTGAGATTAGTGCTAAGAGGGTGGAAGATAGGGCTAGGACTGGGAACAGTGTGGAAGTTGTGAGTGATGATGAATGGTGGGTGAAAATGGATAGGATAGACAAGTTAGGACAGGTTAGGTGTGTGAATGAGAGGGACATAGAACCTGTTAGGTTGACTAACAGATCCAATGTCCTGAGAGAGGAAGAGTGTGAAAGTGATTTGCCTGGTGTGATTGTGGATGAAAGCAGGATGGGTGGTAGTGTGACTGAGAGCAGGAGGGAGGGTAATGTTAGGCCAAGACAGAATAGGAGAATGACTGAGGTGCTAGTGATGGGTGACTCTCAGATTAGGTATTTAGATAGGAAGTTGAGTGATAGCAAGTGGAAGGGAATGAGAGTTTGTCTGCCGGGTGCTGGTGTAAGTGATGTTTGTGAGAGGTATGATAGGCTGGTTTCTGGGTGTGAGAGGGATGCAGTTGTGATTACGCATGTGGGAGTGAATGATGTAAAGAAGGTGGGTACATGCGAGTTACGTGAGCAGTATAAAAGGTTAGTTGAAAGGATGAGTAAAAGCAGGGTAAAAGGTGTTGTTTCTGGTGTGCTTCCGAGATTGGATGTGGGGGTAGAATGGTTGTCGCGTGCAATTGGTTTGAATGAATTTGTGAAAGGACTATGTGAGGAGCTAGGATTGGTGTTTGTAGATGTCTGGGGAGGGTTTTACGGGAATAGGAGGTTGTATGCGATGGATGGGCTCCATCTTAGTCAGGCAGGTGTTGAGGTTCTATGGGGGGAGCTGGATAGTGTGATTAGGTCCTTACGGGTGGGAAACTAGAAGCTGTTAGAGGTAAGGGAATAACAGGAATAGAGGGCAGGTGTAGGAAATGGAAGGGATGCAGTGATAGAGGAATAGCTAGGGGAGAGGGCATACTGATGCGTTATAGGGGGACTAATGCACAAGTGAATGAGCAGATAACTAGGAATAAAAAAGCACAATGCAATGAAGATGGGAATAATAAAAAAACCTTAAAAATATACTACACAAATGGTCGGAGTATAAGGAATAAGATAGATCTCTTAAGAGCGTTAGCAAGTGAAGAGAATTTTGATATAATTGCGATAACAGAGTCATGGCTTGATTTGGCAGGTAATCACTTTAAACCTGAGGTTGAGATTGAGGGCTTTAACATGTTCCATACAGATAGGAATAGGAAGAGAGGAGGAGGGGTTATTATTTATATTAAAGATAATCTCCAGTGTTGTGTAAACAGTACAATTAAATTAGATGATAACACAGAGTCATTATGGCTAAATGTAAAGGAAGGTAAAAACAAGCTTGTCTTAGGATTATTATACAGACCAGCAAATCTTAGTAAGGAAGCTTCAAATCTTCTGTGGCAGGAGATTGAACGGGCATGTAGAAGTAAGCATGTGTGTATAATGGGCGATTTTAATTACAGAAATATAGACTAGGAAGCTCTTGTGGGTGATCAGGAGGCTGAGGAATTTTTGAATGTTGTCCAAGATAATTTTCTGAGGCAGATTATTAACGAACCCACTAGAGGTAATAATATACTGGATTTAGTTCTGACAAATAGGGAAGAAGTTATTAAGGATACTGAGATTGGAGGAAATTTGGGTAATAGTGACCATTGTGAAATTAGATTCAAGATGAAATGGAATGGTATTGATAGTAGCATGAACAATGTTAAAATTCCTGACTTTAGAAGAGCAAATTATAATGGGCTCAGGACTTACCTGGAGGCAGTTGTACAGAAACCAGGCAATGAAATCAATTCAGGAATAGATTCAATGATATCAGTTAGTGGAGACAATAATCACCAGGAGGAAGAGATTACAATTGAAGAGGAGTATGAAAGAATAATTGAGCAATTAATTACAGGTCAGATGATTAACATTCCATATAAGGAGATTAGGACTAAAAATAATGACCCAAAATGGATGACAGATAAAATTAAGCATTATATTGGCATTAAAAAGGGCATTTATAGGAAAATAAAAAATGGAGAGGATCACTTAAGGCAGAGATATAATGAACTAGCAAGAGATGTTAAAAAATTAGTTAGAGTAGCAAGGAGAAATTATGAAATTAAAGTGGCAAATAGAGCAAAGGAAGATCCTAAAAGTTTTTATCAATTATACAAAACTAAGGTTAGAGATAAAATAGGCCCACTTATAGATTCCAATGGACAATTAGTGAGTGATAGGGACTCAATGGCTGGAATGCTAAATGACTTTTTTCTCTCAGTATTTACACAGGAGGATACTCTAAATATACCTGAGGTGTCAATGATCTTTCGGGGTAATGATGAAGAGAAATTAAAGGATATATTGATCACAAAGGAGATAGTGACAAAGGAAATTGATAAAATCAAAAGTAGTAAAGCACCCGGTCCTGATGAGGTCTTTCCTAGAATTTTGAAAGAATGTAAGGATGTGTTAAGTGAGCCCCTAGCATGCATCTTTAGAAAATCATTGGAGAGTGGCATTGTGCCAGTGGCATGGAAGAAAGCCAATGTGATACCTATATTTAAGAAAGGGGATAAAACAAATATGTCTAATTACAGACCAGTAAGTTTGACATCAGTGGTAGGGAAAATGATGGAATCTATTATAGCAAGGAATATTAGAGATCACTTGGATAAGCATAAGTTGATAAAAGAATCACAGCATGGCTTTAGTAAGGGTAAATCCTGTCTCACTAATTTGCTGTCTTTTTATAGTAAGGTGTATGAAGCAGCAGATAATGATGAAAACTATGATATTTTATACTTGGACTTTAGTAAGGCTTTTGATCGAGTGCCACACTTACGACTTCTGAGCAAAGTTAAAGCACACGGGATCGATGGCAGTATATTTAGGTGGATTCAGTCATGGCTTGGTGACAGACAGCAAAGAGTTAGTATAGATGGAGTTAAATCTGAGTGGGGGTGTGTTAGCAGTGGAGTTCCTCAAGGATCTGTTTTGGGTCCCTTGCTATTCTTAATTTATATTAATGATCTTGACATAGGTATAAGTAGTGACCTGAGTAAATTTGCTGATGATACTAAGCTAGGTAGGGCCATTAGGGCTGATTCTGATGCTGTTGTAATGCAGGAGGAATTGACCATTCTGTCCAATTGGGCCGAGAAATGGCAAATGAAGTTTAACATAGACAAATGTAGTGTACTTAGTATAGGTAGAAATAATCCATTGAATAGTTATAAATTAAATGGCAGAATTTTAGGGAGGACTGATTGTGAGAGAGACTTGGGTATTTTGGTAAGTTCAGACCTTCGTCCTAGAAAGCAATGTCTAAATGCTAAGAATAAAGCTAATAGGATATTGGGATTCATTAGGAGGAGTGTAAGCAATAAGAGTGCTGAAGTCATTCTAAAACTGTATCTGGCGCTAGTTAGGCCTCATCTAGACTATGCAGTACAATTTTGGTCACCATATTATAGGAAGGATATTGATTTGCTTGAGTCTGTGCAGAGAAGGATGACAAAGATGATTGGTGGGCTAAGGAACTTACCTTATGGTGAAAGGCTCAGAAAACTAAATCTACATACATTGGAGAGGAGAAGAGTCAGAGGGGAATTGATTGAAGTCTTCAAATGGGTAAAAGGATATAATAAAGGGGATCTGGGTAAGGTTCTTATACTTAGTGAACATGACAGGACACGTAGCAATTGGTTTAAGCTTGATAAGTATAGGTTTAGGAAGGAGATTGGGAGGAATTGGTTTACAAATCGTGTGGTAGATGAATGGAATAGGCTCACTAGGCATGTGATAGAAGCCTCCTCTCTGGGTAGTTTTAAGAATAGATTAGATAAATATATGGATGAAGCTGCTAGATGGGACTGACTTTTTTTTATGTACATATGTATATATTTTTCTAAGGAGTGGGAAGATTATATTTTGCGGTTGCATGAATGGACATAATCCTCTGGATGCATTTTATGTATATTGTAGATTAGATCTGACGAACTCCTGTTAAGGGTGACAATGTTGATGACTTTTCTCTGGTAAGAAATCTTTTGTGTGTTGAATGGAACAGGAGCTGCCAAGTGTAGGCCATGAATGGTCTTTTGCAGTCTCCTTCTTTTCTTATGTTCTTATGATTGAAAGTTAAGATATCCAAATTTGCAGATGGTACTGAATTAATCATTCATTGTAGATGGTAAAGAGACATGTCAGCAAATCTAAAGGACTTAGATTGATGGCCTGCAATCAAAGTGGCAGATGAAATTCAATTAAAACTAATGGAAATTATTGAACGTGTGTAAAAAAAAGAATTGGTAATAAAATGAAGCATTTTTGTTGGGTTCTACAGTTCCATATGAAGTCAACCAGAGGTACCATAGTGACTGACTCAGATTATGCTGATACCTCGTGTATATAATGAGCATGTGCCAAATTCTAGGCTCTTCAAAAAAAAGGGGTCTTGACCCATTTTTGACACTCCCAAATTGCTCATGTTCCTGAGCACCCACTTTTGGATGCCACTACCTCTGAAAAGGAATAAGATATCTGCCTGAAATTTGATATACTATGTAATTTGCATCCAGGCTTTCAGGATATGCGATCAAATTAGTGATCTTGTTATGTGTGAAAATGATATATATTTTTTTTTAACCCCTTAACTACGATGATGAAACTGCTTTCATCACGCCTACTGCCATGCATGTCTCCAATTGTTGAAGGGTTATCATCATGAAATAAATGATCGTTTTTGTTCTGTAATTTTGCCGGAGTACGCTATCAACAATCCTGAGCATTACTCGAAGTGTCTGTCTTATAATGACATTCTCAATTGACCAATAAAAACACTTCGTGGGCGGAGTTTGTTTATTCCCTCAAGGCAAAACCATGTTCTATGCCAGTTGGAAATTACTTGTGATTGATTGCAGTAATATATAGCATAAACTTTTAATTTTGTTGTATATTTTGATGGTGTCTTCAAGCAATAGTGATAATTATGAAGATAGTGACTTTAAACCAATGCAGTGACAATGAATGAAATGATATTAGTGATAGTGACACTTATATTTCAATCAGTGAGGAAGAATGTGAAGCAATGGATTTATCGGGCAGGTGGAAACATTGCATTTAAGTGAGCAATATGTCATTTTTATTTATTTTTTTTTAATTAATTATTTGAAAGATATTCTCAACAGGAACAAACATTATAAGAATTTAAACATAACATGAATAATGCAATGCAAAATTTAAATAAAATGTTGCATGCAACACTGTACGCAGGTGCCAGACTCGTGCAGAAGGGGTTAAGAGCTCATCTGGTGACTGCCTACTTGGGCGTAAGTTGCTATACACCACACGGCCTAATACTAAGCTATACTAGAAAATAAATAACAAAACAAATAAGATGTAACTAACAAATAACTATAAAAAATGAGAAAAAGCAAGGGGACAAGAAGGAAGCATGCTCCAGGATCAGGGGTAGGCCTGCCTCCCTTCAGCACAGGAACATGCGACCTACAAAAAGAAGCATAAAAAAGGTCAAATAAAGAGGAGAAGGCTGGCCTCACCCAAAAAGTCATAGAGTCCATAAGTCAATGCGCACAAACCCATCCCAAGTATAAGGGATAGGTGGTAGCGCCCCGACTCATCCTGGTACAGGTAACATGCATGAGGATTGCCCAGACTGGGACAGTCTGGGAGACAATGCAGGCGAGCACTCCATCAAATGGTGGTGCATCCAATTCGGAGACAACAGAAAGCAACCTGATGCCTTCATGGCATTAGGGGGTAGGTCCATGGGAACAGTCACGGCGCAATGGCACGCAACTTTAAGTTCCCTTTGACTGTCTCCCATCTTCTTTGCCAAGCAGCCTGTATTCCTGCCATGTAGTCGGTGTGAGGAAGATCAAAAGGCTGGTCCAGTCGGCAAGTCCCCACAGACTCTTTGGCACTCTCATTCCCCGCAATTCCTACATGTCCAGCAACCAAGCATAAGAAAATCTTGACATCCGCCCAACTTGCCAAAACCGTGGAATCACTGATATTTTTTTAACCAGGGGATGCGGAGATTCCAATGCCCCGAGAGCACTCAGGGCATTTTGTGAGTCACTGTGAATCACAATCCAGTCTACGAACTGGGCAACCGCAAAAACTCCCATGAATACAGATGTAGCACCTGGCAGACAGAGGGAATACGGGGTGGAAGCCGACCACCTCTTGAGATTTGGAGCCATCCGTATACACTGGCATGATTCCAGCGTGACACGAGGTGTGCTCCAAAAAGGTTGGATGCAATACTCCTGGCACTGTAGAAGCTAAGGGAGCAGAGGCATGACAACAAATAGCCAAAGGTGGTACCCTCCAGGGTGGTGTCCTGGGCCGAACCAGGGGCGCCACCAGCCCTAGAGCTGAACCTAGCTCTCTAAGGAGTTTCCTAGCCCCAAAACCAGGGTATGACTAGCGTCTCTCAGCAGCATAGGCACCGTTGAAATAAGCTGCGGATGCAGTGAGAGCTGTTGGCAACTGATGGAGGCGCCGGTCTCATGAGTACAAGCGAATAATGCACTGTGCACGGTGTAGAGCGATTAGCATCTCCCCAGCATTGACAAGTAGGCTCTCAATGGGAGAAATGCAGAAGGCACCGGTTGCCAGGTGAAGGCCGGTGTTGTAGATCGAGTCCACCTAACACAATACACACTCAGATGCGGATGCATAAAACTGGCATATGTGCTCAAGCTTCGACTGAACAAAGGATCGATAAAAAAATAAGGCAGTCACCCTATCAGCGCCCCAAGCGTTGAATGTCACAGAACAAAGAATATTCATGGCGCGGGGACAACAGACCATAAGGCTGCAAATATGAGCCTCCCAGGCGAGGCGTCGGTCAAATACAAGACCAAGGAGACGATGCGATTCAACCACTTCCAGGCATACTCAATTGAGAAACCAGTCTGGGTCAGGGTGGAGCCATGGATGGTGGCAGAAATGCACCACCTTAGTCTTGGCGAAGAAAAAACAAAACCTGTGCGCTTTAGCATAGCAAGAGATGTGGGTCAATGCCTGTTGGAGTTGACACTCTAGAGTTGGCATCTGGGCCGCATCAAAAGAGATCGAAAGGTCGTCGAGCGTAGCGAGAACATCTTCCGGCAGCACCGAGGTGATGCCGTTGATGCTCAGGGCAAAGAGTGTGACACTGAGGACACTTCCCTGCGGGACACCCTCTTCCTGCTCCTTTGGGCCGGAGAGGGCTCCCCACCTGTACGTGGAATCAGCGATCTTGCAAAAATTCAGATATAAAGACTGGGAGGCATCCCCTCGCCCCCATTGTGTGGAGAGTATCCATGATACTGCATCACCATGCGGTATCATAGGCCTTCTCCACATCGAAAAACACAATGGCATAGTGCTGTCTATGAAGGAAGGCCTAACAGACAGCATTTTCTAGTCAAAGCAGAGCATCCGATATGGAATAGAACTTGCAGAAGGCGCACTGTGCAGAAGACAGATGGCCTCCGCTGTCCAGAAAAAAGGCTAATCTAACATTTACCAATTTCTCCACCAACTTGCAGATGCAGGATGCTAGAGAGATTGGGACGAAACTGGCCATAGTAGGGTAATCTCTTCCCGGTTTGCGAAAGGCGAGCACAGTAGCGATTTGGCAGGAATCTGGGAGATACCCTCAATCCAGATCCTGTTAACAAATTTAACAGAAAGGCCATGCCTCGCTCACCCAGGTGTCGAAACATGGCCAATGAGACATCGTCTGGAACAAGGGCGGTGTCCGCACACAACTCATCATGTCATAGAGGTCCTTCATTCGTTGGTTGACCTGCTTCTGTCTCTGGTCCATTTCTTTCCTCATCCTGTGTCTTCTCATCCATACTGATCATATCACTCTTCAATCCCTCAATCACACTCCTTAACATTATACATTCTTCCTCTTTCTTTCTCAATCACACAGCCTTATCATGGAGACCCTGCTCCACAAAAGCCATCCTCCCAAGTTAGTAAGAAACGACAGAAGAAGGGTAAAACAATCAATACGTTCAATCCGATGATCGACTGCAATCCAATCCTGTCATGCCCCTGGTTTCGAGATCTCACATCACTGTTTGAGCCGCCAAATGTAGCGGGCCAAAAATCTATCCTCTAACCCAATTGATCCAACCCACTTCCTACATTAATTCGGAGAAATCAAGGGAGAAATGAAATGGATTGTATATACAGTCCTTTATTTACAAGAAAATATGGGGTAAATATTTACAAAAGATATGAAGTAGATAAATTTGAGATTTTATGAATACTTATGAATACTAGCAAAAAGATAGAAAAAAAATAATCAATCCTATTGTAGGAGGACAAATATCTATCCTCTAACCCCAATCAATCCAACCCGCTTCCTACACTAATTCGGACATGAGAAATCGAGGGAGAAATGAAACAGATTGTATGTACAGTCCTTTATTTACAAGAAAAAATATGGGGTAAATTTTTATAAGAGATCTTGTTACTTATTTACACAACAAAAATGAGATTGATAGAATTGGAATTTCAATATCAAAATAACAGTCCTATATGACCAAACAAAGTCTTATCTAAACAACTAAACAAACAATACAAAAGAGGCCTATTTAGCACACTGGTTACAAAGCCATTCATATTCAATTTCCCTGACCACTATCAAAACTAGGAAGCAAACACAGATTTGTAGAAGGTAGGCAGGCTAATGGAAGTGCTTTAGGGTTAAATTACTTGAGTAGTGATAGTGGTCAGGAAAATACAAGAGTACAGGGTCGGGGAAGGAGAGAAAGGAGATGCAGAGGAGATAGGCCCTCAGGTGCTTCAGGGATAGGTGGGCTGATTTGTCTTTACACAAATGCTCATAGTCTTAGAAATAAGAGGGATGAATTATTTAGTTATATGATTCATGAAGATATAGATATAATATGTATAGTTGGATCATGGGTTAATGAAAATATATTTAATGATAATGTCAGTGAATTTGAACTAGAAGGTTATACTATGTACATTAGTCAAAGGAGGGAGGGGACTGGTGGTGGGTTGATTATTTATATCAGAAATAGCATTTCTTCAAATCTAAATAACTCTATAAAGCAAGGAGAAGGTGAATCATTATGGATAGATATTAAGGTTGGTAAAAATAGGAAAATACACTTGGGAGCTTTTTATAGACCACCAGGACAGACTGATTGTATTGATGAGTTAATGATTAGGGAAATAAGTAAAGGATGCAAAGAAGATACAATTATTCTTGGTCACTTTAATTTAACTTCTGTAGACTGGGAAAATATGATAGGAAGAGATAGAGCAAGTTGTAAATTTATGGAGTGTTTTGAGGATAACTTTTTGACCCAATTTGTTAATAACATAACATAACATAACATAACATAATTACACGGATGACAAAAGCCACAAGGGCCTATCAAAGGTCATCCGCCTCCGTCAAAACCCACCCACAAAAAGCACCATCGCCAGGGGAAGACAAAATCAAAGTCCCCCACAATATAATATAACGGATGACAAAAGCCACAAGGGCTCATCATAGGTCATCCGAGTCAAGCGGCCTCTTTTTCAAGGCACCCAAACTCCCAGGAAAACTACATCCAGAGGATTGCATCCAGAAACAAGGGTATCACCAATCAAGGCTTGTCAAGAACTAAATCATGCAGCTATAGATATATACAAACAATATTAATATATACAAAACTTAGGAACCATCACAACCTTCCCTTCCCATAAACTCATCCAACCTACTCTTAAATACATTTAGATTTGGACTACCTACTACCCTCTGCGGCAATTTGTTCCAGAAGTCTACCACTCTATTGGTGAAAAAATATTTTCTTAAATCCAACCTTACACACTTGCTTTTTAATTTTCAAGTGGTGACCTCTAGTCCGATTTCCATCATCTAACTCAAAAAACTTGCTAACATCCAATTTATCTATCCCGGAAAAAATTTTAAACAGCTCAATCATATCCCCTCTCACACACCTCCTTTCGAATGAGAACATATTTAATACCCTCAGTCTATCTTCATATTCAAGGTGCCTCAGGGAAGGAATAATCTTTGTTGCTCTCCGTTGCACTGACTCAAGAAGGTTAATATCGTGTCTAAAATGTGGGGACCATGCCTGTATACAGTACTCTAGATGTGGCCTAACATAAGAGTTATAGAGTTTAAGAATAACCTCCTTACTTTTGTAACTGACATTTCTCTTAATAAAACCCAGCACTCTATTTGCCCTATTTCTTGCTTCAATACACTGCTTAGAAAACCTTAATGACTTATCTATTACTACTCCTAGATCTTTCTCATCCTCTACTGAGCTCAGCCAATGCCCATCCATTTCATAGTTAAATTCTCTATTATCTTTTCCCATGTTAATAACTTTGCACTTATCAAGGTTGAAAGTCATTTGCCACTTATGTGCCCAGGATAAAAATTTATTTAAGTCCCCCTGCACTTTAAAATTATCATCAATATCTTAAACTACAGCTGCTAATTTGGTATCATCCGCAGAAATTGACACTTTATTATTAACTGCCTCCCCAAGATCGTTTATATAGATGACAAATAATAATGGACCGAGAACTGATCCCTGAGGAACCCCACTGATAACATCCCTCCACTCTGACTTTACACCATTTAGCACTACCCTTTGCTTCCTGTCTTTCAGCCACTCAGCTATCCAATTTGAAACACCCCCACATATCCCAATCATTTTTAATTTATGAACTAGTCTCCTGTGTGGTACCTTATCAAATGCTTTACTAAAATCTAAGTAAATTATATCTACATTCTCTCCCTTATCTACTTGATCTGTTACAAACTCCAGAAAGTCTAGTAAGTTAGTCAAACATGATCTACCTGATCTAAACCCATGCTGAGCATCGCTGATTAACCCCTCCCTCTCTAGATGTTGGCAAATCCCTTTTTTAACTATTTTCTCAAGAATTTTACAGACTACAGGAGTTAGGCTAACCGGTCTAAAGTTATTTGGATCCTCCTTACTACCCTTCTTGAAAATGGGGACTACATTCGCTCTCTTCCAATCATCGGGTATTTCTCCACATTCCAATGACCTAGTATATAACTTGTCCAGAGCTATTGAGATACTTTCTACCCCTTCTTTAAGTATCCTAGAATGAATATTATCAGGGCCGGAGGCCTTGGTAGTATCTAAATCACCTATTAGTCCTTTTATCATCCTCCGATCCACACAAATGTTAGTAAACACCTCTTTTCCTGACCTATGAGTACTATACATAGGACTATTTAGTTTCTCTTTTGTAAATACTGATGCAAAATGACCATTTAGTACCTCAACTATTTCCTCATCAGTTTCTCTCACAAACCCTTCATATTTGATAGATCCTATTTTAACTCTGCCAGACTTGTTATTAATTTTATAGTAACTAAAGAACTTTCTAGGATCTTTGTTACTATCCTGAGCTAATTTAATTTCTGACACCCTTTTGTTCTTCTTTATAATCTTATTTAACTCATTCCTAGCCATTCTATAATCACTTAAATTTTGAATATTATTTTGTACCTGTAATTTTTTATATGCCCTTTTCTTCTCTGAAATTTTTCTAGCTATCTCCTGATTCCACCATAATGGTTTCCTACTTTTGTTCCTAATGGCCTTCATTGGGATACATTGTTCTTGGACTACATTTATTATATGCTTGAAAGTATCCCACATCCCATAAGCATTTTTACTTCTGAATTCTATATCCCAGTCTACCAAATTTAGCAAGCATCGAAGTTTTACATAATCTCCTGTATGAAAATTTGGAACTTTTTCAGCATTCTCAGTTATTTTACCCTTCTCAATTCCCAAGTTAAAACGAACTATCTGATGGTCACTATTTCCCAATGCTTCCCCAACAGTCAATTCTTGAACTAAATGATCACTGTTAGAAAGTACTAAATCTAATATATTGTCCCCCCTCGTTGGCTCATTAACAAATTGATTCAAAAAATTATCCTCAAAGCATTCTATGAACTTGCCACTTGTTCTATCCCTACCTATCATATTTTCCCAGTCCACAGAGTTTAAGTTAAGGTCCCCAATAATAACTGCATCTGTTTCACATCCCTTACTTATTTCCCTTATCATTAGTTCATCTATATCATCAGTCTGCCCAGGTGGCCTGTAAAAAGCTCCCAAATGCACCATTCTATTTTTACTGAACCTAATATCTATCCAAAGTGACTCAACTCCATCCTGCTTTATTGAAGTATTTAAACTTGAAACAATGTTGTTTTTTATATAGATAATTATTCCTCCACTAATCCTACCTGTCCTTTGACTAATGTACATATTATAGCCCTGTAAATCAAATTCACTTATAGTGTCACTAAATTCTATTTCATTAACCCATGATTCAGTAACGCATAATATATCTATATCCTCATTGCTAATATAACTAAATAGCTCATCCTTCTTGTTTCTAAGACTACAAGCATTTGTATAGAAACAATTTAACCCCCCTATCCCTGAAGCACCTCTTGAAACTTGAATGACCTCACCTCTATCGCCTTGGAACCTATTTCTGTTATCTGCCAAGTCCATTCTACTTTCAGTACTATAATGTCCTCTCATAATTCCCTGACCACTATTAGTATCTAGTTTCCCGCCCGCAAAGACCTAATAACACGATCATACTCCTCCACAACACATCTACCCCCCTCCTACTCAAATGCAGCCCATCCATCGCATACATTTCTTTCATTCCAACAAACCTATCCCACACATCCACAAACATGACACCTTCCATCTCACACATCCTCCTCACATAATCATTCAGCCCAATTGCACGAGACATCCATTCTACTCCAACATCCATTCTTGGAAGCACACCTGTCACAACACCTTTCATTCTACTTTCTTTCACCTTTTCAATCAACCTCTTGTACCTCTCACGTAACTCACATGCATCCACTTTCTTCACATCATTCACTCCTACATGTGTAATCACAACCGCATCCCTTGCACAGCCAGACACCAGCTCCTCATACCTATCAGACAGATCTCTCACTCCAGCACCCGGCAAACACACCCTCAAACCATTCAATCTACTTGCATTCAACTTCCTATCTAAATATCTAACTCGCGTATCACCTATCACAAGCACTTCAGTCAGACTCCTATTCCTAACCCCCCCACAGACCTAACTCCATCCCCACTCCTATTCTCATTCAAACTACCAGTCACTTGAACTCCACCCCCACCCCCATCAGTCATATCACTTCCAGTTACTTCCTCTCTTAGGGCACTGAATCTATTAGTCAAGCTAATAGGTTCTGTGTCCCTCTGACTCACACACCTATTCTCCCCCTGGCTAACCACCTCAACAGAGGCAACCCTATTCTCACAAAGAACAGGAGAAGCCTCCCTAGCTTCATGTTTCCTAACCACTCTCCACTGTCCCCCATCCTCACTAAGCCTATTTCTAACTAATCTAAGGGGGCTAACTTCACTATCACTAGAACTATCATATCCTACCTCCTCCACCGGCCCTCTACCTTCACCTGAAACATCTAACTGGACTACCTCACCACCTAACCTATTCCCAAATCTAGGCCTAACACTAAGTTCCCTCCTGAGCTCAGCAACTAACCCCTCCAGCCTACATATCCTGTCTAAATCCTGCCTTCTCATCCCCTCTAAATCTACAATGCATTCACGCAGCCCACATACAACACATGTATACCCCTCACCTAATACACCACAACCAATGCATACATTCCGACACTCATGCTCACTTTCATCCCCCAACTCCATCACTTATTCAAACAAAGAAAGAACTTAAGTAGCAATAAGAAAAAAAAGAAGAGCAACTTAGCTTTCGCTGATTGTGGTGAGAAAAAAACCAAAAAACAAACAAACTATAGAAAAATCTGAAAAATAGATCAACAGACTGAGAGCTCTATAAAGCACGTGCTACCTGTTCGAAGGTCAGTCGAAGACTGCCAATATATTAGATCTAATTCTTTCAAATGATGATCACTTAGTATAAGGATTGAGTGTAGGGGAATCATTGGGAAACAGTGATCATCAGATGGTTCGGTTTAATTTGCAAATAGTTAAGGGTAGAACAACGACAAACTCCACAAAAATTCCAAATTTTTATAGGGGAGATTACGATCAATTACGCAGCATGCTAAATCAGATTAGGTGGGATATAGAATTCCATAGAAAGAATACTTATGAGATGTGGGATATTTTTCAGACTATATTAAACATGGTTCAGGAACAGTGTATTCCGATGAAGTCTATTAGGAAGAAATGTAGGAAACCATTATGGTGGAATCAAGAAATAGCTAATAAAGTTTCAGAGAAAAAAAGGGAACAGGAGCTGCCAAGTGTAGGCCATGAATGGTCTTTTGCAGTCTCCTTCTTTTCTTATGTTCTTATGTTCTTATACCAGAGATTACAAAGTGAGAGTAGTTTAGATAATTTAAACCATTATAGGTCAACCAGAAATGAACTAAATAAGATTATTAAGAAGACCAAAAGGACAGCAGAAATTAATTTAGCTAAAAATAATAATAAAGATCCTAAAAAATTCTTTAGCTATTATAGAATCAATAATAAATCTAACAGTGATAAAATAGGGCCTATTAAATATGAAGGGGTTTTGAAAGAATCTGATGAGGAAATAGTAGAGGTCCTTAATGATCATTTTGCTTCAGTATTCACTAAAGAGAAACCAGTTAGATTAATTGATGATAATTCTAGGTCAAGGGAAGTAGTGATAAATTCTATTAATATAGACAGAAGAAATTAAAGGGCTTATAATGCAGTTAAATACTAGTAAGGCATCTGGCCCTGACAACATTCATTCTAGGATACTCAAAGAAGGTGTAGAAAGTATTGCAGTAGCCTTTGAGAAGATATTTATTAGATCACTAGAGTCTGGAGAAATACCAAATGATTGGAAATTGGCAAATGTAGTGCCAATTTTTAAAAAGGGAAGCAAAGAGGACCCAAATAACTTTAGACCGGTAAGCTTAACAGTCTATAAAATTCTTGAGAAGATGGTTAAGAAGGGAATTTCTAATCATCTAGAGAGTAGCAGGTTAATTAATGATGCTCAGCATGGTTTTAGAAAAGGTAGATCGTGTTTAACTAATTTACTGGATTTTATGGATTATGTAACTAAAGAATTAGATAGGGGTGAGAAAGTTGATGTGATCTACTTAGATTTCAGCAAAGCTTTTGATAAGGTTCCACATAGAAGACTAGTTCATAAATTAAAGCTGCATGGGATATGTGGGAACGTTTTAAATTGAATAACTGAATGGCTGAAAAATAGGAAACAGAGAGTTGTACTGAATGGAGTGAGGTCAGAGTGGAGGAATGATATTAGTGGCGTACCTCAGGGATCTGTTTTAGGCCCTTTATTATTTATTAACTATGTAAATGATCTTGGGCAAGGTGAGAATAGCAAAGTATCAATTTTTGCTGATGACACTAAATTGGTAGCTGTAGTCAAAGAGGTTGAGGGTAGCTTTAAAGTGCAGGGTGACTTAAATAAGTTGTTAGCTTGGGCTCAGAAGTGGCAGATGACTTTTAACCTTAATACATGCAAAAGTTATTAACATGAGGAGAGATAATAGGGAATTTAGCTATGATGCATGGGTATTGGCTTAATTCAATTGAAGATGAGAAGGACTTAGGAGTAGTAGTGGATAGGTCACTGAAATTTTCAAAGCAGTGTATTGAGGCAAAAAATAGAGCAAATAGGGTGCTAGGTTACATTAAAAGAAATGTTAGCTACAAGAGTAAGGAGGTCATCCTTAAACTATACAACTCTTATGTCAGGCCACATTTAGAGTACTGTATACAGGCATGGTCACCACATTTTAGACATGATATAAACTTATTAGAGTCAGTACAAAGGAGGGCAACAAAAATAATACTATCCCTGAAGCACCTTGAATATGAAGATAGACTGAGGGTATTAAATATGTTTTCATTTGAATGAAGGTGTGTGAGGGAAGATATGATTGAGCTTTTTAAAATCTTTTCTGGGATGGATAAATTAGATTTCAGCAAGTTATTTGAGTTAGAAGGTAGTAATAGAACTAGAGGCCACCACTTAAAGATTAAAAAACAGAGGTGCAGACTGGATGTTAGAAAATATTTTTTCACTAACAGAGTGGTGGATTATTGGAATAGTTTGCCACCTGTGACTGTAGACAGCCCAAACTTGAATGTTTTCAAGCGCAGATTGGATGATTATATGGGGATGGAGGGTTAATTTCTTACTTTCGGTATGTGGATATGTTTCTTGACTCATTCCTGTGGATGCAGTTTCTTTTTATTATATATTTTGGGGACTTTGATTTTGTTTTTGACAGACTCCTATGGAGGCTTTAAATTATATATTGTAGATACATGGTTGGACATTCCTATGGATTGCTAAATTGTATATTGTAGATGCATGATCTGACAAAATCCTATGGATGCTTTATGTGGGTGGGATTTGATGGATACGGATGACCTTTGATAGGCCCTTGTGGCTTTTGTCATCCGTGAAATTATGTTATGCTATGTTATTCATACAAGGGAGCCTAGTAACCACACTTGTACTTAACAATACAACAAAGGCTTCGTGTTTTACCCTTGGGGGGATAGGCCTGCTGGCTCCCACTCGAGTTTTCACAAAAAAAGGGCTAGGTCTTACCAAAAAAGGTTGCCACCTCCGAGCTCAGTATATTAATGCAATCTGGTCACACCTTTGAGGCTACAAAAAACAGCTCTTCTGTCCCAACAGGATGCACAACAACTTCTGGTGTACTTCAAATCCTACTGTCTCCGCCACTCTTTACAAATTGGAAGGTAATATTTATCTATACTTTACTAGAGTGGTCTTTCGAAAAAAAAATATTTAACACTATTACCAAACAAAATCCTATATATATACAACTAAACAAAAATTACAAAAGAGGCTTAATAAGTACACTGGATCCAAAACAATACAAAATCGTAACAAGGAGGCCTAGCAACCACACTTGTACTTAAAAACAAAGAAAAGGCCTCACATTTTAACCTCGGGGGAAGTCCTTCCGGCTGTGCCACTCGAGTGTTCATAATTTGCTTACTTCTAAAAATGCTGGCGCCTCCAAGCTCAATATAATATAAAGCGATCTTGTTGCAGTATTGATGCTATATAAAAAGCAAAACCTCCTGTCAAACCAATCATTAACCAGTCAAGGATGTGGCAATTTCAATTATATTACTTTCTAATCTTATAATGTCAGCCATTCTTTACAAAGGGAAGTAATATTAATCTATTGAAATTTAATAGAGGTTAACGGTTTAATTAGAACTGATTTGGACTTGTGTTGTGCCTTAAATCTCGTTTCAGTCTGTTGATTTATTTTGCAGATTTTTCTACAGTTTTTCACCACAGAATCAGCGAAAGCTAAGTTGCTTTTTTTTTTCTTATTACTACTTAAGTTCTTTCTTTGTTTGAATAAGTGATGGAGTTCGGGGATGAAAGTGGGCATGAGTGTCGGAATGTATGCATTGGTTGTGGTGTATTAGGTGAGGGGTATACATGTGTTGTATGTGGGCTGCGTGAATGCATTGTAGATTTAGAGGGGATGAGAAGGCAGGATTTAGACAGGATATGTAGGCTGGAGGGGTTAGTTGCTGAGCTCAGGAGGGAACTTAGTGTTAGGCCTAGATTTGGGAATAGGTTAGGTGGTGAGGTAGTCCAGTTAGATGTTTCAGGTGAAGGTAGAGGGCCGGTGGAGGAGGTAGGATATGATAGTTCTAGTGATAGTGAAGTTAGCCCCCTTAGATTAGTTAGAAATAGGCCTAGTGAGGATGGGGGACAGTGGAGAGTGGTTAGGAAACATGAAGCTAGGGAGGCTTCTCCTGTTCTTTGTGAGAATAGGGTTGCCTCTGTTGAGGTGGTTAGCCAGGGGGAGAATAGGTGTGTGAGTCAGAGGGACACAGAACCTATTAGCTTGACTAATAGATTCAGTGCCCTAAGAGAGGAAGTAACTGGAAGTGATATGACTGATGGGGGTGGGGGTCGAGGTAGAGTGACTGGTAGTTTGAATGAGAATAGGAGTGGGGATAGAGTTAGGTCTGTAGGGGTTAGGAATAGGAGTCTGACTGAAGTGCTTGTGATGGGTGATTCGCGAGTTAGATATTTAGATAGGAAGTTGAATGCAAGTAGATTGAATGGTTTGAGGGTGTGTTTGCCGGGTGCTGGAGTGAGAGATCTGTCTGATAGGTATGAGGAGCTGGTGTCTGGCTGTGAAAGGGATGCGGTTGTGATTACACATGTAGGAGTGAATGATGTGAAGAAAGTGCGTGCATGTGAGTTACGTGAGAGGTACAAGAGGTTGATTGAAAAGGTGAAAGAAAGTAGAATGAAAGGTGTTGTGACAGGTGTGCTTCCAAGAATGGATGTTGGGGTAGAATGGATGTTTCGTGCGATTAGGCTGAATGATTATATGAGGAGGATGTGAGAGATGGAAGGTGTCATGTTTGTGGATGTGTGGGATAGGTTTGTTGGAATGAAAGAAATGTATGCGATGGATGGACTGCATGAGTAGGAGGGGGGTAGATGTGTTGTGGGAGGAGTATAATCGTGTTATTAGGTCTTTGCGGGCGGGAAACTAGATACTAATAGTGGTCAGGGAATTATGAGAGGACATTATAGTACTGAAAGTAGAATGGACTTGGCAGATAACAGAAATAGGTTCCAAGGCGATAGAGGTGAGGTCATTCAGGTTGGAAGAGGTACTTCAGGGAGAGGGGGGTTAAATTATTTCTATACAAATGCTTGTAGTCTTAAAAACAAGAAGGATGAGCTATTTAGTTATATTAGCGATAAGGATATAGATAAATTATGTGTTACTGAATCATGGGTTAATGAAATAGAATTTAGTGACACTATAAGTGAATTTGATTTACAGGGTTATAATATGTATATTAGTCAAAGGACAGGTAGGATTGGTGGAGGAATAATTATCTATATAAAACAAAATTGTTTTAAGTTTAAATAATTCAATAAAGCAGGATGGAGTTGAGTCACTTTGGATAGATATTAGGTTCAGTAAAAATAAAATGGTTCATTTGGGAGCTTTTTACAGACCACCTGGGCACACTGATGATATAGATGAACTAATGATAAGGGAAATAAGTAAGGGATGTGAAACAGATGCAGTTATTATTAGCGACTTCAACTTAAACTCTGTGGACTGGGAAAATATGATAGGTAGGGATAGAACAAGTGGCAGGTTCATAGAATGCTTTGAGGATAATTTTCTGAATCAATTTGTTAATGAGCCAATGAGGGGATACAATATATTAGATTTAGTACTTTCTAAGTGATCATTTAGTTCAAGAATTGACTGTTAGGGAAGTATTGGGAAATAGTGACCATCAGAGAGTTCGTTTTAACTGGGGAATTGAGAAGGGTAAAATAACTGAGAATGTTGTAAAAGTTCCAAATTTTCATAAGGGAGCTTATGTAAAACTTCGAAGCTTGCTAAATTTGGTAGACTGGGATGTAGAATTCAGAGGTAAAAATGCTTATGGAATGTGGGATACTTTCAAGCATATAATAAATGTAGTCCTAGAGCAATGTATCCCAATGAAGGCCATTGAGCAGTGTATCCCAATAAGGCCATTAGGAATAAAAGTAGAAAACCATTATGGTGGAATCAGGAGATAGCTAGAAAAATTTCAAGTGTAGGCCATGAATGGTCTTTTGCAGTCTCCTTCTTTTCTTATGTTCTTATATTATGTAAAAAATTACAGGTAGAAAAAGATATTCAAAATTTATAGATAGACTGAGGGTATTAAATATGTTCTCGTTCGAAAGGAGGTGTGTGAGAGGGGATATGATTGAGCTCTTTAAAAAATTTTCTGGGATAGATAAATTGGATGTTAGCAAGTTTTGGGAGTTAGATTATGGAAATCGGACTAGAGGTCACCACTTGAAAATTAAAAAGCAAGTGTGTAAGGTTGGATTTAAGAAAATATTTTTTCACCAATAGAGTGGTAGACTTCTGGAACAAATTGCCACGGAGGGTAGTAGGTAGTCCAAATTTAAATGTATTTAAGAGTAGGTTGGATGAGTTTATGGGGAGGGAAGGTTGTGATGGTCCTAAGTTTTATATATATTAATATTGTTTGTATATATCTATAGCTGCATGATTTAGTTCTTGACAAGCCTTGATTGGTGATACCCTTGTTTCTGGATGCAATCCTCTGGATGTACTTTTCTCGGGAGTTTGGGTGCCTTAAAAAAAAAAAAAAAAAAAGAGTCCATTTGACTTGGATGACCTTTGATGGGCCCTTGTGGGTTTTGTAATGTTATATTATGTTATGAAGAGGGGGGTTTGACGGATGCGGATGACCTTTGATAGGCCCTTGTGGCTTTTGTCATCTGTGAAATTATGTTATGTTATGTTAAAGAGTAATGTTAGCTATAAGGGAAAAAGATGTTATCCTTAAACTTTACAACTCATATGTTAGGCCACATTTAGAGTACTGTATACAAGCATGGTCACAACATTTTAGACATGATATAAACTTGTTAGAGTCAGTACAAAGGAGGGCAACAAAAATAATTCCATCCCTGAAGCACCTTGAATATGAAGATAGACTGAGGGTGCTTTTTAAAATCTGTTCTTGGATGGATAAGTTGGATTTTAGCAGGTTATTTGAGTTGGAAGGTAGTAATAGGACTAGGGATCACCACTTAAAAATTAAAAAACAGAGGTGCAGGTTGGATGTTAGAAAATATTTTTTCACCAATAAAGTGGTAGCTTACTGGAATAGTTTGCCATATGATACGTTAGACAGTCCAAACTTGAATGTATTCAAACGCAGATTAGATGATTATATGAGGAGGGAGGGAGGGTTAACTTTGGAGGGTATTCTGGACTCATTCCTGTGGATGCAGTTTTTTATTATTGTACATTATGATTGATTTGGATTTTGATAAGTTTTAATGATGATGCTTTTTGTTTTTGACACATTCCTGTGTATGGTTCTAATTGTATATTGTAGATGCATGATCTGACACAATCTTATGTATTGTTTAAATTGTATATTGTAGATGCACATGTTTCACCCAACTGTGTGATTAACTCGTTTTATTACTTGTCCTGAGAGCGAGCGGGGGGTAGGGGGGGGTTACACCTAATCCATATAGCAACCCATAGTACGGCTCGTGGGGTGGTAAATATGTAGACGAGCGGCCTTGCCGATAAGATGTACTATATCGTCCGTGTTCCAAAATGTTTCACGTTTTTGGAGTACATTTATAGGGGACGGCTCGTGGGGGAAGGGGATGGGGGGTAAACACGCTGCGTGGACCGCACTACGATGATCCTGAGTTTCATTAAATTGGGGGGGGGGTCCGGGGGGCACAGCCCCCAGTATATAATCCTAATTTCTGTAATGTTCTGACGTTTACAGAGGTGAATGCTTGGTAGACGAGCGGCCCGGCCGATAAGACGTACTATTTCCGTCCGTGTTCCAAAATGTTTGACGTTTTTGGAGTACATTTAAGGGGACGGCTCGTGTGGGGGTAAACACAAGGGGGGACCACACTATGAATATCCTGAGTTTCATTAAAAAAAAATTGTGGGGGGGGTCTGGGGGGCACAGCCCCCCAGTATATAATCCTAATTTTTTATAGAATAATGTTCTGGCGTTTACAGAGGTGAATGCTTTAACTACATCATGTCAGCGCCTTTAATCGTTTTGCGAATTATAATAGGGGTTGGGGGTGGGGTATGACGTCAAAAATGCTTGATTTCAATTTTTTTCCACTTAATAGCTTTTTATTATCCCCATTCGGAGTCATTTTTATTTGTCAATATATTTTTCCCCATTTTACTATTTTTATTACCTTCTTTTTATATATTTAAATCTAATTAGCTAGCTCGTTTTAAGGAACTACTTATTTTTTTAGCCAATTGCGTATCATAGAGATGTTTTATACGTAGTTTCAAAATCGTATCGGTTGGTGAAAGTGTGTCCCTCGTTAATTTCCGAATTATTAACTCTAGTTTTTAATAGGGAAAAATTTGTAACCTTTTTGGACGTTCATAATTTAGTTAAAATTAAAGTAAATATGTAGATTATCTGCGCGAACGATGGGACGTACTATTTCGTCCGTGTTCCAAAATGTTTCACGTTTTTGGAGTACATTTAAGTTGACGGCTCGTGTGGGGGTAAACACAATGGGGAAACTACACTACGATGATCCTGAGTTTCATTAAATTGGGGAGGTCTGGGGGGCACAGCCCCCAGTATATAATCCTAATTGTGTATAGAATAATAATTCGAAAAGGACTCAAACGCGCATGAATATTCCAACACGAGTGAACGATAATATTTACACACAATTTTTTTTTTCGGCCGGGCCGCTAATCTACATATTTACCAAAATTAAAAGCGATTGCGAGATTTGTGGCTGGGCATTAGATGTTGTAAATATGTAGATTAGTGACTCGAACGGCGGGACGTACTAGTTCGTCTGTAGTTCAATCCTTACATACGGAAGAAAAAACGAACAGTTCAACGCCTATCTTGCAAACTATATTTCTAATAGGACTCAAACAGATTGTTTCGTTTGTTTTTTTTCGGGCAATTTTGTAAAAAAAAAATTGGCCTGTGTAAACAGGGTTTTCCGTTTGTTTACTTTCGGGCATTTTTTTATAATTTTTTTATAGAATAATGTTCTGGCGTTTACAGAGGTGAATGCTTTAACTACATCATGTCAGCGCCTTTAATCGTTTTGCGAATTATAATAGGGGTTGGGGGTGGGGTATGAGGTCAGAAATGACACGGGTGTACGATAATATTTACACAAAATATTTTTCCGGCCGGGCCGCTCTTCTACATGTTTACCGAATAATGTTCTAACGTTTTTATTTAACCAAATCATTTCGGCGAGTATAATCGTTTCCTCGAATTATAATGAGGGGGAGGTCTGACGTCAGAAATGAATGAATAGTGAATTTGTATTTTGTTTTACACTTGGTCTTTTTATTATCCTCATTTGGGTAATACTTCAGATTTGGGGCGCACGGTAGGTGGCGCTGTTAGTAGGCTACAATTTTGGGCTACAATATATCTCTTATGACGTCAGACGGTAGCTTCAGATGTGACCAATTCGGCGTTATATATTTTTTCTGTTTTGGAGATTTATAACTTTTAGTCTGTATAATTTACTAAATATCTGCGCCTCTGCTCGTTTATAGTTTTTTTTCTAAGTTAGGTAAGGTTTCTTGATGTCTTTTATTGTTTGTTTTTTTGTTTTCGTATTTTTGGTTTCACAGTGAATGATAACAGCTTCTTAGTGGCAACGTCGTAGCTATAAATAGAACCCGCTTAGCACTTGTTTCTCTTCTGTTATGGCTTTTTCGTGCTCTAGTTGTGCTTCTTCGTTATTCGAATTGGGCTTTATTTTACATGAGCGCGAAAAACTTTTAGATTATTTAGAGCCGCATAAATTAATCAAGAAACCTATAAAAGTAAGTATTGTTTGTCATTAGGTTAGTTTTTTCTGCCAGTAAAAATCTGTTGGGAAAAAAAAACAGTAAATTCAAGGGGACTGCTCGTGAGGAGGATATCACTGCGGGGAGACCACCCTGCGATGATTCTGAGTTTCAATCAATTGGGGGGAGGGGGTCTGGAAGGTGCATCCCCCCCAGTATATACAAAAAAATATAACGCCGTAATTTTTCACATCTGACGCTACCGTCTGACTTCATAAGACATATAGTGTAGCCCAAAATTGTAGCCTATAAACAGCGCTACCTACCGTGCGCCCCAAAACTAAAGTGTTACCCTCATTTGTATTCATTTTTATTTGTCAATATATTTTTTCCCCATTTTACTATTTTTATTGCCTTTTTTATACATTTGAATATACTTAGCTAGATCTTTTAGAGGAACTGGTTTTTGCGAAGCTTTTTGGGTGCAGAAGAGACGACTTAAATGCAGCAATTTCATTTTCAACATGGATTCGTTCTGTGCAATTTGCCCTTCGTCTATTATCTAACTTTCTGCTTTATTTTCGGATCGAGAAAAGTTATTAACATTTTTGGACGATAATAATTTGATTAAAGTTACAATCGACTGTGAAGTTTGTGGTCAGGCATTAGAGATTAAAGATTATTACAAATTTAGATGTACAAAAACTCAACGTGACTCAAGAAATCGCCATTATTTAAAAAATCAGCTTTGAATGGGACTTTTTTCTCAAAGTCCCGCATCTCTGTAGAAACTATTGTGCAAATTATTTATTGGTTTTTGGTCAACCAATTGAAGTATACCCACGGCAATAAAGTAAGGAAACCGCGTTTTTCTTTTGGTTATTTTGGGGCATTTTTTTACAAAAATGGTGCCGGGTATATTTGAACTAGGGCTCAAACGCGCTGACTATTCATGTGCGGATGAACGAAACATAAACGCAACTTGGTGTGGTAGATTTTGGCTGGAAAAAGCCCCCACTTTTTCGGGCACGCCGTCGATCTTCAGGTTTACCTCTATTTCTTTTATTTTATCTTTCCATTTGTTGTAAATGCTTATGCTGACTTTGCTTTGCTTTTCTTCTTTCCACCATCTTTCATCTAATTCATACATCAAACCATCTATTTCGTTCTTACTTATTCTTTATATTTGTGTTATGTTTTTGCTGATTGGGCTTAGTTGCTTTCTAGTGTTTTTGATCAATTTGCAGTTTTCTATTTTCATTTCATCTTTTATTGCCTTTAAAATTTCATTATATCTTTCTTCGATGCTTTGCAGATATTGTAATTTATTCTTTATGATTCTGGTCTCTAGCAAAGATGACCCAATTTGACCCAGGAGTGTGCAGATTGGTGCATACCTTGGAGCTCCCAGGATTTTGCGGTTTAGGAAAATTTTAAGGACGAACTAACGTTCAAAACATAGGCACTGCTTGTTTTTCTATTTGAGCACAAGGGATACGAAATTGGCCAATCACAGTTAAGGATTTTTGGGGAGGGACAAACTAACATTTAAATCATCATAGGGGCTACAGAATAATTGACTTTTTTAGACGTACGAGCTGTAAAATGAAAAAACACATTCGAGGAATTTTTTGTTGTTGTTGTTGTTGGTTTGGGCTGCTTGGATGGTAGTCACATGAGCCCTGCTGCAAGTAATTTGTTGCATGTAGGTTACTTGGTCAAGTTATTTTAGATGGTCCTTAGTGAGTAGTAGTTGTGCTATAGCGTACGAGAAGTGCAGGCGAGCGGCTTAAAAGCTTTGTTTGAATGAGTCCTTTATTGAGACTCAGGATTGCCGAGTGGATTCGCCGCTGGCTAAGAGTGGTCAAGCGACGCGGGAAGCTGTTCGCAACTCGCCTACGCTATTATTTTTTTCTTTGCCCCCTTTCCTACTCTCCTCTATCTACAATGGTGCCCACACCCGGGAGGGGGAGCGTTAGCCCTGGATAACATTTTCAAACGGGCTCTCTTCATTTCTTCAAAATACGCTCCGCTTCTAGGAGCGGGGTTGTATAGCGTACGAGAAGTACAGGCGAGCAGCTTAAAAGCTTTGTTTGAATGAGTCTTTTTTGAAACTCAGGATGGCCGAGTGGATTCGCCGCTGGCTAACAGTGGTCCAGCGACGAGGGAAGCTGTTCGCAACTCGCCTACGCTATTATTTCCCCCCCGGCCTTTCCTACTCTCCTCTATCTACAGTGCCTTAGCTTTATTGTTCATATTCTTGAGAGCTGTCCGCTGTTGGTAACAAATTTTGCTCTCTCGTTGAGAATTTCTTGACGGATGGAGGGGTCAAAACCTGCTCCATCCAGCAGGATTGTCAGGGTTAGCTGACGGACTCCCAGGCTTGATAGGGGGCCCTCAGTGTGGTACGGAGGCTGTGGAAGCAATGGCAGTGTAGCAGGAAGTGTTCCACTGTCTCCTCCTGATTTTGGTACCACCTGCAGTATGGGGAGTCCGTCAGGCGAAGTTTGTACCTGTGCCTGTTCATGCCAGTGTCTAGTCCTCAGGCGGAATAGGGCCACGTCCATGCCACGGTGCTTGTAGCGGCTCCGCTGTGCAGGGGAGGTGTCGCTGCGGATTTGGACAAGGCCGGTTTCTTGTAGCATAAATCTAAGTTCGGTGTCCCACTTCTTGATCTCGTTCCTGGTAAGGGTTTGGACGTTGTGGTATTCAAGTTAGAGAGGTTCCTCTGTGTCTGGCACTGCTTCCCTTGTGGCTTGATCAACAATTTCATTTTCCTGAATTCAAACATGTGATGGAGCCCACTGCAGTGTGAAATGCCGTCCTCCTGTTTTGAGGTGGTGCAGTCGTGCCTGTATCTTGTGCACCAGGCTGGTGTAGGTGTGTTTGAGCCTATTGGTAATTAGTGCCAGACTAGTTTGGGAGTCAGTGTAGATCACCACCTTGTCAGATGTTATAAGGTTGGTGTTGTCCAGGGCACACAGGGTGGCATGGAGTTCCGCGGCTATGTTATAGTGGCTGGGTGGTAGCCGCCAGGAAAAAAATAAGTTCAGATAATGTTCATCAAGTAAAGGGAATTACGATTTTGTATTAGCGGCGGTCGACGCGGAGACACCGAGTTGTCGGGAGTATGGTTTCGGGCTGGAGTTGCACATTAATTGCCGGTTTCTTCATTTGGATAATGACGGCTTCAGTCATTCGCAATTTTCTGTGGTTTTGTAGTCTCAGGATTATGGAGATGTTCTTATTTAGCGTCTCACGGGTTAGAGGAGTGCCGTGAAAGTGGACATGTTTTCTAATTGCCCCATCCTGTAGGTGAGCCGTCAGTCGCATCGACAGGGTTGTGGAGGTCACACCGATGTATTGGAATTGCGGTGTTCGCAGTCGCCGATTCTACACGAATACTCGTACACGACGTTAGTCTCCTGGAGTTTGCTTGTCGGAGAGAGACAGCTGTTCTTCATGATGCAACTACTTGTTTTCCTCCTCTTAAATATATATTATTAGGTTTGTATGCGTATTAGGGTCAGTTGGGGTCACATTTCGATGTAAAATGGCTTTGAGGGCCTTTTCTTCTTCACGGCAGCCTATGTTCATATTAACCTTGTAATAAAGATCGATGATATTTTACTTCAGTGTACACCGGGCACCAGATCCAGCAGCCAAGTTATCTTTTTCTTTTATAGCGGTATCGATGTATTCCTGTGGGTAGCTGTTGTTGACCGGAACGCGGGAAACCCTCTTCAGTTCAGGATCGACACCGTCCACGATGAGGAATGGGAAATTGCCCTGTTAACCAAAGCATTAATAACTGATTTCTTTTACCTTTCAGGACACTCGGAGGTACCGTTTAAACAGAAGCCTAAGTTTGTGGCCTTAACGTACACTTGGGTCGTAAATTTAGACTCATGGGAACTGATTAGAATATCACGGTTTCGTGCATGAAATTCAAACACGAGTTGTTCTTAAATGTGTCAATTAGGGCATTAACTTGATCAAGGTTATCTGCGTTCAAAAGTATGCCGTACATATAGCGCCCATAGATGAGAGATTTGGGTGCTATATTACTTTGAAAATCTTGTTCTCAACTGCACCCATGTAAAAGTTGGCAAAACGGACGCTAAGGGCTGACCCCATCGCAACGCCACCGATTTGCACGTACATTTCCAATATATTTGTTATCTTTTCGGCCAGACCTTCGGCTCGCACCTGTTTCGTAAGGTGTGTATGTTTGTATATTCGCGTGGGAACAACAATTTGACTTGCATTATTACAAAATATTCTGCTTTGCATTGATACATAGATTATTAAATTGCGATTTAACATTATTAACATGTTTTACACTAATTAATCGTTACAAGATGGCATATAATTTCAATGTTCGAGTTGTGTGCCCAATTTCAAGATTTCATAAGGCAAACGGGGTGCTCAATTTATGAGGTTCATTGTTGGCTATACTTCATCTTGTAAGTGAGCGCTACAAAAACTTCCCTTTCGAGACCACTGAGTTTGCAGATGATGTTCTTTAACTCTAATATACACCCTTTGGGGAGTAAACAATTTGTCGAATATATGATATACAATTGTGCCTACAGGGGGAGGTTCATTAATCTTATATATGTACAAAAAATATATATATTGGGGCGTGTCAACAATTTGCCTCATTTTTATTATAGTAAGCCGTGGTAACGGAATGAACCTGTACATTTAATATATTTAAAGCCAACCTATTTTGCAATGCATCTGTTTCTTAAAAATAACAGAATGACGGATCTTTAGCAAAACGATACCAGTCTCCCTGACTATGTAAAAACGTTCAGATTTTTACCGGTTTTTTTCCGGTGCCTGGAGGGGATTTCCCTCGATTATCCTTGACGTTACTGTTCCTTGTTCCATTTACTTCTTCATGACGCGAAGTATCAAAGGTCTTTCAACCATTTCTTGCGTGAGTCCTTGAGTGTCGCTGATCGTCCATTGCATTGCCATTTACGAGGCTGCGAGTTTTGCCGTTTTCAACCTATCCACAGATGCATTAGTTTGGTTGCCATTAGGGAATTCCAGCTTGTAGACCCTGTCGTCGAGCTCGACCACCAAGAAAGGGCCAGCATATGGAGCTTCTAGCGGCTTGCGAACTCGATTGATTCGGACCCACACATGCATCGCCTCACGAAGAGCTTCGGGTACGAAAGGTTTGGGCACCAAGTGCAGGTGTGCTTCGGTTGGCTGTGTGAAGTTGACTTGTGCCATGGTTATGGCCAATTCCTTAATAAATTTAGTCAGTTTGGGGCGATGAGGATGAAACCAAGGGTTTCGGACACAGTAGCTTAGACCCTGCAACTGCTGTGATAGGAGAATAACCTGAGTCATTAAGAAGGGAGTGAATGCCGTAAAGGATTATCGGAAGTGCCATCAGCCATCCCTGTCGACGAGCCATTATGGAGCTTTTCAGAGTTATGTGTGCTCTTTCGGAAATCCCGTTCGTAGCTGGGCGGTACGCCTTGGAGCAGAAACGATGAAAACCAACGCATGCTGATAATTCATTGTACAATTTGGACTCGAATTGGGCTCCTTTGTGGGTTACCTCGTATAATGAGACTCCAAATCTGGGAATCCATCCATCTGAGAAAGCCAAGGCAACCGTTGCAGCACTTATGCCCGGAATAGGTAATGCCTCGACCCATATTGTAGCCCGATCAATGCACGATAGGAGATACCAGTTATGCGACGGGAAGGATTGACCAGGCAACGCACAAGGTTGTAGTGGTCCGACGATGTCAATGTGCACGGCCTCGAATCTTGACGTGGGTATATGAATGGGCAGAGTGGAGATTTCGTGTGGCGATCGATCTTAAAGGAGTGACATGAGAGGCACTCTCGTGCCCAAGAGCGATTGTACCTATCCATATTGGGCCCCAAATAAAATTAATTAGACGGAGGGATGCCTTAATTAGAAGGTAGGACAAATTATGCAATTGTTCAAAGATATTTTTCCTGAATGTCGTAGGGACGAACGGCCGTGGGTATCTTGATATTGCTTAACACCCAGTGACGTAACTAGGATTTTGTTAAAGGGGAGGGGGCTTGTGAACCGCGAAGTCCGCGGTGGGGAGGTTGGGGGACCCTCACCCGGGAAAATTTTGAAATTTGGTGCCGTCTTCCTCGCATCTGAGCATATCTCCAGAAAGTATTCCGACTATCAAAAGAAGCCAACATCGATCCTCAATTTGACAAACTTCCAAGCAAGATTTCAACACATCAAAAAGACAATCCTTATTTTATAGACTGCAGAATGACACATGTTTACATTTTAATCATTTAAATCATCAATTTCGTTTCTTTTTCAATCAGTGGCGTAGAAAAATGGTTGGGGAAATTGACCAAGCCACTGGACAGGCGAGCGCGTGACTAGAGGAAGGCCCGGTTAGTTTCATTGCGGTCCTTTAATTTCACCCTGGGTGAAATTAAATGCACGATAGGAGATACCAGTTATGCGACGGGAAGGATTGACCAGGCAACGCACAAGGTGGTAGTGGTCCGACGATGTCAATGTGCACGGCCTCGAATCTTGACGTGGGTATATGAATGGGCAGAGTGGAGATTTCGTGTGGCGATCGATCTTAAAGGAGTGACATGAGAGGCACTCTCGTGCCCAAGAGCGATTGTACCTATCCATATTGGGCCCCAAATAAAATTAATTAGACGGAGGGATGCCTTAATTAGAAGGTAGGACAAATTATGCAATTGTTCAAAGATATTTTTCCTGAATGTCGTAGGGACGAACGGCCGTGGGTATCTTGATATTGCTTAACACCCAGTGACGTAACTAGGATTTTGTTAAAGGGGAGGGGGCTTGTGAACCGCGAAGTCCGCGGTGGGGAGGTTGGGGGACCCTCACCCGGGAAAATTTTGAAATTTGGTGCCGTCTTCCTCGCATCTGAGCATATCTCCAGAAAGTATTCCGACTATCAAAAGAAGCCAACATCGATCCTCAATTTGACAAACTTCCAAGCAAGATTTCAACACATCAAAAAGACAATCCTTATTTTATAGACTGCAGAATGACACATGTTTACATTTTAATCATTTAAATCATCAATTTCGTTTCTTTTTCAATCAGTGGCGTAGAAAAATGGTTGGGGAAATTGACCAAGCCACTGGACAGGCGAGCGCGTGACTAGAGGAAGGCCCGGTTAGTTTCATTGCGGTCCTTTAATTTCACCCTGGGTGAAATTAAATGCACGATAGGAGATACCAGTTATGCGACGGGAAGGATTGACCAGGCAACGCACAAGGTGGTAGTGGTCCGACGATGTCAATGTGCACGGCCTCGAATCTTGACGTGGGTATATGAATGGGCAGAGTGGAGATTTCGTGTGGCGATCGATCTTAAAGGAGTGACATGAGAGGCACTCTAGTGCCCAAGAGCGATTGTACCTATCCATATTGGGCCCCAAATAAGATTAATTAGACGGAGGGATGCCTTAATTAGAAGGTAGGACAAATTATGCAATTGTTCAAAGATATTTTTCCTGAATGTCGTAGGGACGAACGGCCGTGAGTATCTTGATATTGCTTAACACCCAGTGACGTAACTAGGATTTTGTTAAAGGGGAGGGGGCTTGTGAACCGCGAAGTCCGCGGTGGGGAGGTTGGGGGACCCTCACCCGGGAAAATTTTGAAATTTGGTGCCGTCTTCCTCACATCTGAGCATATCTCCAGAAAGTATTCCGACTATCAAAAGAAGCCAACATCGATCCTCAATTTGACAAACTTCCAAGCAAGATTTCAACACATCAAAAAGACAATCCTTATTTTATAGACTGCAGAATGACACATGTTTACATTTTAATCATTTAAATCATCAATTTCGTTTCTTTTTCAATCAGTGGCGTAGAAAAATGGTTGGGGAAATTGACCAAGCCACTTGACAGGCGAGCGCGTGACTAGAGGAAGGCCCGGTTAGTTTCATTGCGGTCCTTTAATTTCACCCTGGGTGAGCGGTGTTTTTTTTCACACTTGTAGTGAATTAGTTGAAAACTAGTCGACAGTTGGTTCTGCTGAATTCATCAATAACGTCACTATGGACTAGTTGAATGTCTTATTGATGTTTCCAGTGAGCTAGGCCATTCAGTCGCTCTTTGCGCATGGTGGACCGTAGATAAGATTTTATCAATTTCAGAGAAGTAAATGAGAGTTCACCTGTCGCAGTGGTCACCGGCAAGGTTGCAAAAATTCGCAAAAGGGTTTCAATCATGGAATAAGTACTGATAGTCGCCGTAACCGCCACCGCATCCACGACTCTTTTTCTTGGTGTACATGTAGTGGTCGCCTGTCGCGCCCAATACGCCTTCTAGCGCAGTAATTAAGCATTCAGGCACTCTCGTTCTTTTGGAAGGAATTGGTGATACAACTGAGCAGCTTCCATGAGTGCACTAGACTCGTTGGAATCCTGACAGTTTGCCGGTAGTAGCATACTGGGCACATACACTTTCGCACTGCACGATCTAAATCGCTCATCTAGTTGGTTTATACAGACATTGAAGTATGGGAGGAAAATAGAACGTCTGTACTAAACTTCTGGTGTCTCGGCCGGATCATTGGACCTCTGCGTCTGCATGCCAGTCGTTCTTGGCGTGCAGATTTCTTCACCAAGCAATTTTTTGCGCACGCATGAAAATGTTGCTGAAGACTTCTTCGTCCAATCACATTTGTCTCCGGGCATTCTCACTGTCTTGGATACTGCCCACTCTGTTATGGATGTCCTGGGCTTCGGCCTGAGGCTTGAGTGAAAGTGGCTCCGTGATCTTCAGAGCCGATGAATACCTCTCGGGCAACAAAGAATCCACCATTGTCTATGGCGGAAGAGAAAAGTAGCGCCTTACCGACGCAATCTGCACGTGGCCATAGGCTAATTTTGTGTAGTGACACTTTGATGGCGGGTAGTAGTTCTTTGAATATGCAAACTGCTTCCTGGCGCCCCACCCATCTAGTGGTGCAGTGGAGTTTCAAACGCGAATGGGCGGCTTCATTGCACTCTTCCTTGATCGCTTCTTTAAGATTCAGCAATCATTTATTTGAGTCACAGAAAAAAAACCCGCAATCTCGTGCATCAGCATCACTGCCTTTCTAATATCTGATACATCGCCCGCCTTCATCAAACATAAATTGAGTGAATGGAACACAATGTGAGTAGCTGGCTGACGGGCATTCTTTACGCACATACTTTTGTACATCATCTTTGCTCCCCGACATAGCCGCGGCTCCGTCGTACCCCTGTCCAACCATATTTCTAATGTCAATTCCAGAATCTGTAGCAGTTGTAAACCAACTCTGCCCCAATTAGATCAAGGCCCTCAGCAAAGCCGAGAAACCGCTCACATGTTTGGCTGCCTCGGAGGTACCGTAAACATACTATTAACTGTTGCTTTCTTGAGACATCTGTGGCCTCGTCCGCCAGAAAAGAGAAGAATCTGTTTCTTGTTTCTTCAATGAATGCTTTTTGAATCACTGTTCTAATAGTTGATATCAGTTCATTCTTGGGTTGGGGGGGGGGGGGAATGTAGGTGGCATTCCTACTCGTGGTGGTTAAATGTTCCCATAACACTTTATCATTGGAAACCACCATCAGCTGTAGAGTCACTCTCAGATAACCTTGTCCGTAATCTATATCGGTGTAGGTTCCCGCGGGAGGGAACAACAGGGTTCCGGAATCGCAATGACCACGAAGCGGTAGATCTAGTCTACCCAGAAACTCTATAGATAAGAGTATCCGCTGTAGAGCAGCTCGATTTTTGTCACGTTGCCTGGCCTCCGCAGTGTTCAGCTGCTGCGCTATGTCTCCAGTCTTCATCGTCATTTTGAACGCTTTTGCGGGCTCGACAGTGTCTTTATTCAATATGGTTGCTAGATGCGCTGACAAATAGCCATCTTTGCCGGTTAGGTGAGCAAACTTCTCTAGGGGTATTCTGACCAAGCGATTCAAGTGGTTTCCTCGGATTTCTTCAGGAGCGATAAACCTGCAAGGGTGACAAAATAGCCCACGTTTCGATACATAATAGGTGACGACGCTATACTGCCCGATTAGATGTTGTGGTCCGAGATATTTCCGTTTGATTCAGCCTCAATCTTGACGTTCGCTGTAAGGCGACTGTAAACACAATGACACAAACTAAGGTGTGGTGAGTACGCGCAGTTTCTCTGCAGCAGTGAGATCCAGCCAATTGATAACTCCTATGTCATCTTTACTGGAGTTGCTACTAGGTAACACAGTTTGGTTCGGTAGATGAGGCCGTTGAGTTCTTCTCCGGTAATCCCATCGCCATGGGCTTAACTACTATTCTTAGAACCGCTGGCCGTTTTGCCCGCCGACCGTTCCAGTGGTAGTCAACTGAGTGTGAGGTAACCCTCAAACAGAAGCGTTATGCTTACATGTGTTATAAGCGCTGCCCGAACGTTTTTGTTTTTGTTTTTTTTATTAAGGGGCTATCTGGCGACTGCCGACTAAGGCATAAGTTACCGTAAACAAACAACCTAGTTCTAGGCTACTTTAAAAAATTGAACAGGAATCAATAAAAAGAAATAACAATAACAAACTAATAACAAAAATAATAACAAAAACAACAACAATTAAACCGGGTTAAATGAAAGGGAGAAGGCCGGCCTCCCCCCAAAAGTCAATAAGTCCACCAGTCAAAGTACACGCACTCGTCCCGAGTACAAGGGACAGGCGGTAGCGACCCCGCCCATCCCGGTACCGGGAAAGGTGTCGTGCGCGAAGATCACCCAGACTGGGACATTCGACAAGAATGTGCCGAACAGTCTGGGGGACGACGCAGTCGTTGCAATAGAGCGCAGGCGAGCGCTCCATCAAATAGCGATGCGTCCCACGAGTGTGGCCGATTCGGAGACGACAGAAAGCAACCTGAAACCGCCGCGGCATTAGAGGATAGGTCCATGGGAACAGTCGCGGCGCAATGGCACGCAACTTTAAGTTCCCTTCGACCATCTACCATCTTCTTTGCCAAGCAGTCCGAAGAGCTGCCCGTATTCCTGCCCTGTAGTCAGTGTGAGGAAGAGCAAAACGCTGGTCCGGTCGAAGAGTCCTTTCAGACTTTTGGCACCCTCATCGGCGCACTCATTCCCCGCAATTCCTACATGTCCAGGAACCCAGCAGAAGATAATCTCGACATCTGCCCGGCTCGCCAAAACCGTGGCGTCACGGATTTCGCGAACCAGGGGATACGGAGAGTCCAATGCCCCGAGAGCACTCAGTGCGCTTTGCGAGTCGCTATAGATCACAATCCGGTCTCCGAACCGGGCACGTCGCGTAATCTCCCGTACCGAGTGGTGTATTGCAACCAGCTCGGCCGTGAAGACAGACGCAGCGCTAGGTAGAGCCACGCTGACTTCAAACAGAGGGGATACGGCGTGGAAGCCGACCCCCTCTTGGGACTTGGAGCTATCCGTATACACTGGCACGGTACTAGCGTGACACGATGTGTGCTCCAAAAAGGTCGAACGCAATACTCGCGGTGCAGTACAAGCTTTGGGAGCAGAGGCGTGGCGACAAATAGCCAAGTGTGGTACCCTCCAGGGTGGCGTCCTGGGCAGAACCAGGGGCGCCACCGGCCCGAGAGCTATATCTACCTCTCGAAGGAGTTTCCTGGCCCTAAACCCAAAGGGCTTAGGGTATGACTAGCGTCTCTCGGTGGCATAGGCACCATCGAGATCAGCTGCGGATGCAATGAGAGCTGTTGGCGACTGAGGGAGGCGCCGGGCTCGCGCGTACAGGCGAGTGATGCACTGCACGCGGCGCAGAGCGAGTGGTATCTCCCCAGCATCGACCAACAGGCTCTCAATGGGGGAAGTGCGGAAGGCACCGGTCGCAAGGCGAAGGCCGGTGTGGTGGATCGAATCCACCTTCCGCAATAAACGCTCGGCTGCGGATGCATAAAACTCGCATCCGTAGTCGAGCTTCGAGCGAACAAAGGATCGATAAAAAAGTAAGGCAGTAGCCCTATCAGCGCCCCAAACGCTGAACGTCACGAAGCGGAGAATGTCCATGGCGCGGGTATAAGAGACCCTAAGGCTGCGAATATGAGCCTCCCAGGTGAGGCGTCGGTCGAATACTAGACCAAGGAAACGGTGCGACTCAACCACATCCAGGCACACCCCATTAAAAAACAAATCTGGGTCGGGGTGAAGCCGTGAATGGCGGCAGAAGTGCACCACCTTGGTCATAACCAAAGAAAACCGAAACCTGTGCGCTTCGGCATAGCGAGAGACGCGGTTCAATGCCTGTTGGAGTCGACGCTCCAGAGTTGGCATCTGGGCCGCGCCAAAAGAGATCGAAAGGTCGTCCGCGTAGAGCGTAGCGAGAACATCTTCCGGCAGCACCGAGGTGATGCCGTTGATGCTCAGGGCAAAGAGTGTGACACTGAGGACACTTCCCTGCGGGACACCCTCTTCCTGCTCCTTTGGGCCTGAGAGGGCTCCCCCCACCCGTACGCGGAATCGACGATCTTGAAAAAATTCAGATATAAACATTGGGAGGCGTCCCCTCGCCCCCATCGTGTGAAAAGTACCATGATACCGTATCGCCATGCGGTATCATAGGCCTTCTCCAGATCGAAAAAGACCGTGGCGTAGTGCTGTCTACGAAGGAAAGCCTCGCAGACGGCATTTTCCAGTCGGAGCAGAGCATCCGACGTGGAGTGGAACTTACGGAAGCCGCACTGTGCAGAAGACAGATGGCCTCTGCTGTCCAGGAAAAAGGCTAATCTAACATTTACCAATTTCTCCATCAACTTGCACACGCAAGAGGTTAGAGAGATTGAGCGGAAACCGGTCGGAGTAGAGTGATCTCTTCCCGGCTTGCGAAAGGCGAGCACAGTAGCGATTCGCCAGGAGTGTGGGAGAAGACCTTCCACCCAGATCCTGTTGAACAAATCTAACAGAAAGGCCATGCCTCGCTCACCCAGGTGTCGAAGCATGGCGTACGGGACATCGTCCGGACCATGGGCGGTGTCCGCGCACGAAGCGAGAGCGGAACGCAACTCACTCACAGTAAACTTGTCGTTGAAGGGTTCTCCGCCTCTGGAGGTAAAGTCCAGCCGGCGGCCTTCCGTGACATCACGACGTGCATTGAATGCTGGCGGAGCAGCATCACGGCTAGAGAATGCGGAAAAAGCGGTCGCTAAGGATTCCGCCACGGACGCGGGGTCCGAGATTGCGGTCCCATTCTCCTGGAGAACGGGAGGGGGGTCCTGCGAGAACTTGCCCCGCATCCTTTTGACTCGCTTCCACACCTCAGCGGAAGGGGTCTTCCCGTTAAGTGAAGACACGTATGCCCGCCAAGAAGAGCGGCGAGCATGCTTCGAAATATACCGGAACCTAGCCCTAGCCCGACGAAATTCAGCGACAGTGAAATCGTTCGGGCGGCGCTTATGGCGCATGTAGGCATAACGCTTCTGTTTGAGGGCCGTCTCACACTCGGCCGACCACCATGGGAGTGGTCGGCGTGCAAAACGGCCAGACGTCCTAGGAATAGTAGTCAGGCCCACGGCGATGAGGTTGCCGGAGAAGAACTCAACGGCCTCATCTACCGACCTAAACTCCTCGACTGAGATAGAGAATTCAGTCATTTCCTGAAATGCAGGCCACCGCGCCTGCGCCAAGCACCACCGAGGTGGTCTCTCAGGCGGCAGTTGCCCTGAAAATGATATTTGAATGGGAAAGTGATCACTATCATGGAGGTCATCGACCACCCCCGAATCAAAATCAGGCTGTGCACCTGAAGAGTCAAAGATAGGTCAAGGCAAGAAAATGAAGCGGTTCTCGGACAGTGATGCGTAAACTCATGCACGTTTAGGACACCCATCTCAAGCTCTTCGATCAGATCGGCAAGGACTTGTCCCCTGGGATTTATGGAGTAATCTTCCCAGAGAGGATGCCTGCCGTTCAGATCTCCAAGCAAGAGATAGGGCCTCGGCAACCGTGCCACGACGCGGCGGAAGTCCCCCGCGTCGAAGTCAGCTGACGGTGGAATGTACGCAGAAATCAGAGTATACCTCCTATCCAGGTGCAGCTGCACAGCCACTGCCTGAAAGGAGGTATCTAAAGAGAAAGGAAGAACGGAGACATCATGCCGGGTGTACACCACACATCCCCTAGCCCGGCCATCCCGCGGTGGTGGGGTCGCAAGACCCTTATACCCCGGGAGGGCAGGCAGCGGGCACGTGCCTAGCATGGTCTCCTGCAAAAAAATAGCTAACGGGGAACGGGACGAGACGAGCCTCCGCAGCTCCTTCCAGTTGGCCCGGAGTCCACGGCAATTCCATTGAAGGAATATGCCCTCCAGGCCTAGCTCGGAGGAGACGCGGGGGCCCTCCTCGAATTGAATACCCTCACGGGAATGGCCGTACGCTTCCCGGGGGCAGAACCCCGGGCGCTGTTGGCCGGACAAAGCGCTGAAGGCGCTGTCGCCTTCTAGGACTTATTGGGGGAGGTTGCGCTCGCCATGCGAGTCTTTTCCTCCCTCCGCCTCGAAACCTTAGGCGGGCGTTGCGGCTTCGGAGGCGGGGGGCCCTCTTTTCGAGGATCCACCGTCTCCGAGCCCCTCGCTCCCCCTCGGGGCGTGGGCGAAGGGGCCGAAGCTCCTTTGTTGCTGTCCTCCTTTCGGGGAACAGCTTTAGGAACCCCGGAAGATGGCCTAGCGACCATCTTCAGGGGTGTTGCCTCCTGTGAGTCTAACGACTCGGTGGAGGCGCGTGGCCGTTTCGCTTTACGGGAAACGGTCACGCTGGGGGAAGAGAGGGGAGCCCTGGTTTTAGCCGGGGCTGGGTGTGAACCCTTTTTGCCGCCAGCTTTACCAGGGGAGCGCCCGGGTGTAGTAGAGCCCGCAGAAGGGCTCCGAATGGGCGCGGAAACAACCATGCTTGTTGGCCTGGATGGGCCAGGAGCAGAGGGTGCTTTTCTAACTATTGAGGCATATGACGTCCCAGGCAGAGGCAGGCGCGCCAGGACCAAGCCCTTAGCATCGCGGAATGAGAGTCGATCCTGGGCCTGAACGGCCAGGATTTCTTTCTCAAGGAGATATGCACCACATTGCTTCGAAGAAGCAGGGTGCGGCTCTCCGCAATTGACACACTTGGCCACACACGATTTGGACTTATCGTGTGCGACCTTGGAGCAATTTACACAGACTTCGGGTGACCCTGATTTTGCACGTCTACATGATCGATTCGTGTGGCTGAAGCGGTGACAGTAATAGCACCGCCGCGGCAGTGGCACGAATGCCTTCACGCGGTAGCGGTACCAACCGGCACGCACCGACTCAGGGAGCTTGTCACAGTCGAACGTGACGAAGAGTGTAGGGGTGGGTCTCGAGGCCCCTCCCTGTTTTCTCATCACACGTTCGACCTTGACCGCCCCATGGTCGGCCAGCTCTAGGGTGATGTCCTCTATGGAGTAGTCAACGAGTTTCCTCGCATAAACTACTCCTTTCACAAAGTTCATGGTAGAGTGCGGCGTCACACTCACCGGGGTGCCATGAAGTGTCCGGAGAGCACTTATCTCGGCCGCCTCGGTGGGATTCGCCAGAACGCTCCCGTCCGAGAAACGGGTTACCTTCGGCTCTCTACCAATTGCACTAGCTAATCCTCTCCTCGGATGGATCATGTTGCCCTTGGACAACATGCTGCCATCAGTGGAGCGAATAACGAGGAAGCGTTTGAAGCCAGCGGGCTCGAAAACGCCAGGTAACCTCTGAATCAGGGGCCCCGATGTCATCGAGGCTCCGCCCTGTGCACTTTTGGTCTTTGTCATCGTCAGGAGCTCCGTACCCGGGGGGGCAGAGGGGCCGGATGTGCCGATCTTGGCTTGGTCGCTTCCCAAAGTGGCAGCAGACCCATCCGTCCCCGTAGCCCCCGCGGATGGAGAGGAGCCCCGAGTCTTCTTCGTCTTTTTAATCCTTTTCTTTTTTGGAGAGGAGGGTGGAGAATGAACCCGCTTCTCACCTCCACCGGCAGAAGCCCCCATGCTAGATGGGCCAGCCTCAGCCAGGTCCCTCTCCGAAATGGAGAAGTTCCTGGTAGTCGTGGGGGCACCTGTCGGAGGAGATTCATCCCCTCCTTGTATTGCCTCGGAGCCCTCAGCCGTTTGAGGGGGACCTTGCATAGGGGCGGACTCGGGTTCGGTGCTTGGCGCCGAGCCCGGATTCCTCCCCATGGAAGGCCCTACCCTCTGAGGTCGGGTCTCCTCAAGGACCATGTCTATCACAGGAGGGGCCTCCAGTTGGCCATCCCCTCCCAGGACATCGCAGGTCCCCTTGGCAGCGTCAAGCGTCATTTGTGGGGAGGCACAAGCCTTAACCCCGACAAGGTTTAATATCCTTGCCAGCAGGTCTTTTGAGGGAAGCGACCGAAGGGGCCTGGCTTCCCTCTCCCCCCTAAGGGGGTTTGCCCTACCGAGCCGCTTACACGAGGGGCGGTCGGCAATGGGCTGCCTGCTGGCCTTCTTGGCAGTCCCCTTAGAAAGAAACGGAGGGACTGCCGCTGGAAATAGGGAGGTGCCCGAAAGCACCTCCAGAGAAGGGAGTGAGGGGGAGTCCCCTACACCCGTAGGCGTAGGAGAGGAGTAAGCCTCCTCTCCGGTTAAAGAAGTATGGAGGGTCCCCTGCGCAAGCACAAGGGGGGGGGGGACCTCTATTTTCTCGGTGGCTGCCCGAGGGCGGCTCCGTTGATTTTCTTGGGGAAGTTAGGGGTTGGTTTTTTTTGTTTTTTTTTGTCAAACATGGGCATGGTGACCCTCTTTTTAATACGGGACGCAATAGTTCATCACCTCTCGCAGTTGCCCGCACTGAGAGAGGTGCTTACAAGCCCAGCAGAGCCAGGCGCTGCCATTCGGGACCACCCCTCCCGCCTGGTGGCCTGGCAGTCCATCGGCATGGCGGCTCCACCTTGGACACGGCGTAAAATTGATAGAATGTGAAGAGGAGAGGAAAGGGGATGTGAGGAAGGTATGGGTGGGGATAAAGCAGGTTGTTAAAAAAAACCCATCCCGAACTGGAGCTCAGGGGTTAGGGAACAATGTCCTCTCTCCCCCCAGCCCCGATCCGGGGTGGTTGGCTTGAGAAGGAGGTCAGCATCTACCCTGTGAAATTAGAGACTGACCAGAGAAAGTTGTGGGAGAGGTTGTATGAAAAGCGACGAGGTAGGGGAGAAATCGGGCTATCTGAAGGAAGGAAGAGAGGCTAAGCTGGGGCCGGACGGAGCGCTGGATCCCGTCAGCACGGCGGCCAGGATGGCAAATCGCCGCGCCCCTTACGGGGGCTGCCCGAACGAGTTTACTGTCGGTGAAATTCGTCGAGTTAGAGCTAGGTTCCGGTATATTTCGAAGCACGCCCACCGCTCTTCTTGGCGGGCATATGTGTCTTCACTTAACGGGAAAGACCCGTCTAGCAGAGGTGTGGAAGAGAGTCAAAAGGATTCAGGGCAAGTTCTCGCAGGACCCCTCTCCCGTTCTCCAGGAGAATGGGACCACAATCTCGGACCCAGCGTCCGTGGAGGAATCTTTCGTGACCGCTTTCTCTAGCCGGGATAGTGCTTCGCCAGCATTCAATGATGTCATGGACTGGAGGGAGAACCATTCAACGACAGGTTTACGCTGAGTGAGCTGCGTTCACCTCTTACTCCATGCGCGAACACCGCCCCGGTAACGACGATGTCCCGTACGCCATGCTTCGACACCTGGGTGAGCGAGGCATAGCCTTTCTATTAGATTTGTTTAACAGGATCTGAGTAAAGGGTATCCTTCCACATTCCTGGCGAATCGCTACTGTGCTCGCTAATCGGAAACCGGGGAGAAATCACCCTATCCCGGCCGGTTTCCATCCAATCTCTTTAACCTCCTGCGTGTGTAAGTTGATGGAGAAATTGGTAAATGTTATTAACTTTTTTTCTGGACAGTGCGACTTACGCAAGTGTCACTCCACGTCGGATGCTCTGCTGAACTAGGAAATGCCGTCTGCGAGGCCTTCCTTCGTAGACAGCACTACGCCACGGTGATTTTCGATCTGGAGAAGGCTTATGATACCGCATGTCGATACAGTATCATGGAGACTCTCCACACGATGGGGACGAGGGGACGCCTCTCAATCTTGTATCTGAATTTTGCTAGATCATCGATTTCGCGTAAGGGAGGGGGGAGCGTCCGTCCCAATGAAGCAGGAAGAGGGTGTCCCGCAGGAAAGTGTCCTCAGCGTCGCACTCTTTGCCCTGAGCATCAACTCGGTGCTGCTGCAAAATGTTCTTGCTACGATCTACGTGGACGACCTTTCTATTTCTTTTGGCGCGGCCCAGATGCCAACTATAGAGCGTCGACTCCAACGGGCATTGAACTGCGTCTCTCGATATGCCGAAGCGCGTAGGCTTCGGTTTTCTTTGCCGAAGACTAAGGTGGGGAACTTCTGCCGTCATCCACAGCTCAATCCTGACCCAACCTTATTTCTCAAGGGTGCACCTGGAAGCGATTGACTCGCCCCGTTTCCATTGTCTTGTATTTGACCGATGCCTCACCTGAATCTCATATTCGCAGCCTTAGGGTCTCTCGCATCCGCACCATGGATATTTTTCGTTCCGTGGCGCTCAGCGCTTTGGACGCTGATAGGGCTACTGCCTTACTTTTGTTCCTTCGAAGCTTGACTACACATCAGTTTTATGCACCAGCAGCCGAGCGTGTATTGCGGAAGGTGAACTCGATCCACCACATCGGGTTTCGCCTGGCGACCGGTGCCTTCCGCAGTTGCCCCATTGAGAGCCTACTTGTCGATGCTATCGAGATGCCACTTGCTCTGCGCCGTGCATTTTTCGCCTGTACGCGCGAGCCCTGCGCCTCCCTGTTGCTAACAGCATTCACTGCATCCGCATCTGATCTCGACGGTGCTCCTGCCGCCGAGACACACCAGTCATACCCTAAGCTAGGGCTAGGAAACTCGTTCGAAAGCTAGGTATAGCTCTCGGGCCAGTGGCGCCCCTGGTTCTGCCTTTGACGCCACCCTGGAGGAAACCACCTTCGACTATTGGTCGCCACGCCTCTTCCCCAAAGCTTCTACAGTGCCGGTAGTATTGCGTTCGGCCTTTTTGGAGCACACTTCGTTTTAAGCTGTAACCGTGCCAGTGTATACACAAGAGCGTTTCGCTCTTCCTCATACCATTAAATGGCAGGGATACAGGCTGGCTTCCGGGCGGCTTGTCAAAGATGGGAGACGGTCGGAGCGGTTTGGTCTCAGGCAACCCTGCTAACCTTCCTTACCTCGAGCAGGCCGGAGCCCATCCCTAATTAACCCAAGGCTATGGATAGTTATATTCGTATACCCCTCGCCGTTTCCCTTTTCCCCGGGTGACAAAGGTTCTTCCAAACTGATCGCTGGTTCGTGTATTGGTTTCATTATCCGGTCGTTCTCCGCCTAATAAACGGATGGCGTTACCAACTTACATATGTATGTATCCATCCATCTTCTCCCAGAGTCACGGACGGATCTCGATAAGGGGCTGACCAAAAATACTTTACAAACAAACATATTTATTATGTCTTCGCAAAATGACGAAATAAAATCTGGGTTTTGCCCAATTAATAAAGTTTCTTAAAAGCGAAAGACCAAAAGCAATTGAAGACCCACAGATTTTTTTGCCTAATACATATATACATATTTTAAAAAGCGTTAAAAGAAAAATATACATATTTATTATATATCTGTATGACCATTTCTTGAAATAAATACAGATGCTAAAAGTACAACCACTTAATTTTCTGAGGACAAAAGTGAATTCAGAGACGATAAAATTTAGGAAATTTATGAAATTCAGGCATAATAATTACTAAAATTCGCGTAAAACTAAAATTAGCATTAGAGACTAGTATAATTAAATAATAAAAATACAGCAAAAGACACCTAAGAAAAATATGATAATAGGGATACCTAGAAGGGAAAATTTGGAGGAAAATGTAGTTAGCCGAAGGTAAAGAGAAATTGTTTATCACATCTCAAGTTTACAGTGATCATCAGCCATATATATTTATATGAACACAATTCTATTTAGACTAGAGCCTAGATATCTTTCTTATTATTAAAACGAGCATCTCGCATCATTGTCACACTTTGATCAACTACACCTAAATGAAGAAGCCATTTTGCTGTAGCGTCTCAAATAAACGTCAAAATAGAATACAACCAAGTTTAAAAATACAATAACAAACCTTGATGGTTCCTTAGTTAAACTAGGTTTACCATGAGGGCATCAACGGCACCATTCTTACAATTTGTGTGGTAGAGTCCAGCTTGTGGGGGAAGGGGGAGAATGGTGAAACTTGTGAAGTGTATTTGTACTAATTACTAAAGAGATAAGAACAAAACACATAATTAAAATATATCAAAGATATGCATTGCAACAGACCTTAAAATCATACCAACCTCGCTATAATTACTCAAGGAACAAAAAAAATATATAAAAATATATATTTATAGTGATTCAAATGTAGGCCAAAAAATAAAATAAAATAACAACCACCATTTCATAGCTACTAGAGTAGTACTAGTTCAGAACTAAGCTTATAAGCTGCTAAAGGAGAAATAAAAATGATAGATATTTAACTGCACACTTTCTTTTCGCAATATATGCGTAGAAAAAGCTCGAAGCCTATTAAAATTTATCAAAGCATTTTGAACTCATCAAAAAGCTTGAAAATACACACAAAAAAAATGGCATTTGGCGCCTATCTAAGCTCCGCTTTCTCTGAGGAGGAGGGGGAGGGGGGGGGTAAACATATTTTTGGCAGCTTTGATTGACTCAAAACCCTAAGAATGGGAAGATAAAACCAAACGGTTAAGTAAAGTTAAAACCACAAGTCTTTGCATCTTTAAAGCGACGATCATTTATTTTAAATCGCTGAGCCAAAGCAACCAGGAGACAGGAAGACATCCGTGTATCCTAGATTCACAAATCCTGGAACCATTGCTGCCTGCCATCGCACAAGGATGCGTCCGTCAAGGCGAAACAATGAAGAAATTCATATGTCCATAACTTAACTTAATTTAGAAAATTTTAAAGGTAAACAATTGTTAATTTTCATTTAAAAAAACTCATTCCAATAATTAATCTTTTTGAAGAAAAGTTTCTAACATGTGCAGGATGGTCCCATCTTGTCTTAAACCAAAGTTTTATATTTTTTTTCGAGTTTAGGATCACTTTTGCTGTCGATTTAATAATGCCTAAGTTAAAAAATAAATTTATCGCACTTCTTGCTTTATTTCTTCTCTAATAAATATGGAGATAAAGTGAAGAGAAGAGCCATTTTCGAGACTTCTGACATCGTTGGGATGATGGAACGGGAGAAGGCTGAGAGATCGTTTCCATTCTCGTCAGGTGTCAGGATTCCTCGAAGGGCACCATCGCGCTATTTGCCAAGAGATCGCAAACATATTCGGCCTTTCATTTAGGATTGGGTGGGAGTGGGGGGCTATGGACCCCCTGGTCTAGCACCAGATTACACACAACACAAGAGGCAACGCACAACTTGTCCCACGCTCTGCCGCCGCCGGCACATCATCGTTAACTGGCCGACGGGACTATCTCCAAGCCTCCCCCCCCCCCATCACAAACAAGTGCTGACGTCGGTTCAGAGGGAACGGTCCCGGACCCCACCCACAGGTCAAATGATAGAGCACCGTGGGAGCGTTGTGTGAGAACCTGTGGAAATAGATAAAGGGGCAAATACGGGATTGCAAATCTTTTGCGATGGAGGTTGAAAATGAGGGCCGCTGATGGAGAGAGGCGGAGAGACTCCAGGGGAAGACGAGGGTTCGTCCGTCCATGATGTCAACCGTGGTAGCGTATGTCTTACGGAGGGTCTGGGTGGGGCTGAGAGTTCAAACCCAAGAGAAAAAAGAAGTTGAAAAGCGTCGACGGCCGCGACCGCCCCCAACTACCACGGTGACGAAGAGTCCGGGGCCCCAAGATGCCGCTGGCGGGGCGTCTCCGTTCACTCCTAACTAGAAATTTACAATTGACAGGCACTGACGATAGGGGTAATGGCGACCGCACGCCATTACTGAATGACACAGCAGCTGCACTTATTTTTCTTTTTGAGGACGACGTGTTCCACCTGGGCGGGCTCTGTGGGAGTGACTGTGGCGTGCTTCACCTCGACGGGACCGGGTGAGCTACCGCTGTTAGGGCCAGTGGCCGACCCATTCGCGCCTCCCGCCGGCGATTTGGGGGGAGATGTCCCCCCGCCAACACCAGCGGGGGACGGAGACTGCAGTTGGTGGTGCTTCTGCGATAGGGCGTCGTCTATCTGGGGAACATCAATCAAGGGTTGGTGTACTCCGTCACGACTCGGGGGGGAAGCCTGGCCAGGAATAGTAGTGGTCGTAGTAGCAGCAGCAGGGGCGTCAGATTCGTCGCCTGTGATATGTCGCCGATGGGCCGCATCCAGCGGTCGGCCCGACTTGATTCTCTGCACGATCTCGTCCGCCTCCTTGGAAATGTCTCCGTCCGGCCGGAAGGGATTGTCCCGCCCACTCTCCGAGCTGTAAGAAGGGAACTTCATTAATCACCGGAACCAAGAAGAGAGATAAAATTTTAAAATGATTCGTCACGTGAAGATAAGTACTCGCCAGGGATTTTACGTATACCCCCCCCACCCTTCCAAGCCCCCACACAAGAACGCGAAAATCAAGAGTTGATTATGTGCCAGAAAGGTAGATTTAGGGCGTTACGGACCGGAAGGACGTTAACTCTCCTTAACACAGCTTCCTTCCACAATGAAAACACCCTGAGTTCTCCAAGTACTTCCAGGGAAAGTCGAGGTATACAGTAGGTTAAATATTCTGTATGATCTGAGTCACTCACGTCTCGGGTAAATTAGGAGCTTAATTTAAACAATATGATCCCCGCTAGGGAATGTGTTTTTTACCATCTCATCTGGCTGCCGTCAATGGGGATAAAACGAAAACATGAAAAACTTACGGAATAAATATTGAAAAAATACCATATACCATTCAATTACAAGGTATGAAAATCAAAACTGATAACAGACATGCCAATCTTAGGGCCCCCGGGAAGTCACCATTGAGTTAAAATTTTAGATAGTATAGAGAACGGCCGTCCGTCCGCCTCCTCCAGAAGATTAAGATTTAAGATAAGTTACCGGTGGGTTGCTGCCCAATCCAAGTGGATTCTATATGGCCGCTAGGGTGAAACGAGAAGTATCATCTATAAAAGGTGGAGGAGACCACTTTGTGACAAAAATTTAAAAAACGATGGGTTAAAAGATTCCTCCGCCAATATGAATCGAAGACGGGTGTGTTGAGGAATAGTTAAAAGGGTCGGGAAACAGGACAACCGGAGAATGGTAAAATGACTACAATCCAATAAAAGGTGGGCAACCGATTGGTCCCCACCACAAAAACGACAGCGAGGGCTGATATGGGCATCACCCGAAACAAGATGGCCGTGAGTAAGTCTCGTGTGGCCAATGCGAACTCGGCAAAGGGCCACCTCCAACGACCGCATTCTATGACGACTCGAGGGCCAAGAGCGGATAGAATTTTTTATTTTGTATAGTTTGGATGTTGAGCAGTCATCCCATTCATTCTGCCACAGTTGAAAAATATACTTTCTTATTGAAGGAAAGTAGTCCCTAAAAGGCAGAGCAGAGTTCTCAGGGGACACAGAATGTGCTGAGCGGGCCAGCCGATCAGCCTTCTCGTTGCCCAGGACCCCCACATGCCCAGGAACCCAGCAAAAAATAATTCTATATCGGGATGCATTTTGGATCAGCCAGTTGCAAATTTCTGTGACCACAGGATGGGACGCATTAAAAGATCTAATTGATTGTAAGACACTCCTTGAGTCGGAAAAAATGACAAAATCACTAAAAGGTAAAATTTGGATGAGTCTAAAGGCTAAAAGGATTGCTGAAAGTTCAGCGGTAAAAATGGATGCTGCTGGCGGCAAAGATAAAGTTAAGAATTCTCCTCCTGGGTAGATGGCTGCGGCGCCCACGCCACCGTCCGACTTAGAGCCATCCGTGTAGAGTGGGCAGCATTGTTTGTGGGAGATCGAATGCTCTAAGAACAGGCTTTTAATGATGCGAGGGTCCATGGAGGACTTCTCCAGGCTCCACATGTTGGTACATACTGTGGGGAGAGGAGCACGCCACCTAGGGTTCAGTAAGGATGGAAGGGTAAGGACCCTTGGAGCACCCAGGTTAGAGAGATGATCTCCTATGCGAAGGTTCAAAGGGCGGGGTAAAGATGGCAACTTATCATATGCCGCCGTTGATTCGGCAGCATACAGGCATCTGTAGACCTCTGATACAGGGGCTTGCTGTACTCGGCAGAGGTATCGCATGCAGATTTGAAGTCTATGGTAGGGCAAAGGGAGTACCCCACTCTCGCAGTAAAGGCTGTTGACAGGAGAAGTACGGAATGCTCCACTAGAAAGGCGAACTCCAAGGTTTCGAATGGGGTTCAGCATTTTAAGGGCTGAAGGGGAAGCCGATGAGTAAATTTGACAGCCATAATCCAATTTGGATTGAACGAGGGCTGTGTATAGTGTCCACAATGTTTGTCGGTCACTGCCCCACGAAGTGTGTGAGAGGACTTTCAAAATGTCTAGAGCCCGCAGACAGCCTGTTCGAAGTCGGCGTAGGTGTGGTAACCAGGATAACTTTGGATCGAGAGTTACGCCAAGGAACCGAAACTCGGAGACGAACTCTATTTCTTCGCCTTGTAGGGATATAGATGGCGGAACAAGAACCCCTCTGCCTCGGTGAAAATACATTGCTTTGGTTTTGGTCGTGGAAAAGCGGAATCCCTTAAGTTGTGCTCTTTTGGATACAGCATCGACCGCCAGTTGTAGCCGACGCGCTGCTGATGAAAGGCGAGGTGAGGAACAGTATAGTGCTAAATCATCGACAAACAGAGTTGCCGATACACCTTCTGGGAGAGACGAAATAATATCATTGATGGCAATTATAAAACATAAGACACTTAAAACACTGCCCTGAGGAACTCCCTCCTCTTGGGGTTGCAGGTCAGAGTATGCGTCTCCAACACGTACCTTGAAGGATCGAGATGCTAAAAAACTTTGAATAAATGAAGGTAAAAGGCCTCTCATCCCCCAGACGTATAACTGCTTCAAGATGCCGTATCTCCATGTTGTGTCGTAGGCTTTCTCAATATCGAAAAATATGGCTAGGACTCGGTGCTTTAATGAGAAAGCTTTCCGGACTGATCCCTCGAAACGTACTAGTAGGTCAAGGGTACTATGACCTTTGCGGAAGCCACATTGAAATGGAGAGAGAAGGTGATTGGCTTCTAGGAACCAGTTTAGGCGCTCCAATATCATTTTTTCCAGCAACTTACTCAAACAGCTGGTGAGAGCTATAGGGCGGTAGTGATCTGCATTCAACCCGTCCCTGCCCGGTTTGACAAAGGGAAGGATGACGCCAATGCGCCATGATGATGGGTAAAAACCCTTCACCCATATAAGGTTGTACAAATGAAGCAGGAAGAGAGTAGAGTGTGGATGTAGGTGCCGAATCATGTCGAAATGGATCTCATCAAGGCCAGGGGAAGTAGATCTGCAAAGGGACAAAGCGCTTTGCAGCTCATAGATGCTGAATAGAGCGTTATACGGAAGGTTAGATTTTGTTGTGAAGTTGAGAGAATGAGATTCTTCCTTTGATTTGTAGGATTGAAAAGCCTTATCGTAATGGCTGACACTGCTGACGGCGCGGAAATGGTCAGCAAAAGCATTGCTGACCGCCAGGCCCTCATTCTCCAAGGAACCGTCTAAGTTAAGTGTGGGGGTATGATGATTAGCATAACGGCCCCTGATCTTATTAATCCTCTTCCAGATCTTAGCAGTAGGTGTCATAGAGGAGATCGATGAAACGTATCTGCGCCATGAATTTCGGCGAGCTTGACGAAGGGTTCTTTGGCGAAGCGCACGAGCTCGGTTTCGGTCGACCTTGTTGCACAAAGTTGGGTTCTTTCGGAATCGGGCATGGGCTAACTTGTAATTTTTGATAGCTGTTGCACACGTCGAAGTCCACCAAGGCACGGTTGAGCGGCCCGTGACAGGTCGCCTCCGTGGGATGGTTTGTGTTGCTGCATTGTAGATAGTCGATGTTAAGTATTTTACTGCCGCGTCCACTCCATTGAAGGTCCCCAAAGATGCATTTGTGAAGGACGCCTCTTGGAAACCTTCCCAATTTGCATGACCTAAGTCCCACTTAAGGGGCATGGTTGTATGAGGGCTAACTTGAAGGGCCGACAAGACAATAGGGAAGTGGTCACTCCCATGGAGATCGTCAAGAATTGACAATCGAAATTCCGTGAAGCAATCAGGGGAACAAACAGACAGGTCAACACAGCTAAAAGAGTCCGTCTGGACATGATAAGAGGTAAAATCGCCAGTATTTAAAACACAAAGAAGGTCAGATAATAAAAGAGACTCTAAAACACTGCCTTTGGCATTTCGAGTGATGTCACCCCAGTATGGGTGACGGGCGTTAAAATCTCCTAGTAATAAGAATGGGGAGGGTAACTGGTCTATAAGTTCTAAAAGGTCAGATCTTGACAATGATAAACAAGGGGGTAGGTAAATAGAGCAAACGGTAAAAAGCTTAGTAAGAAAAACCCTCACAGCAACAGCTTGGAGGGTAGTATGTAGGGAGATGAGAGAAACATGGTAGGATGAAGATACCATGATTGACACCCCTCCATGAGAGGGGCTTCCAGCAGGAGCAATAGAGTTGAAAGTGAGAAAACCGGGTACTGGCGGAAAGGGCCGTATACCCAGTTTATTCTCCTGGAGACAAATCACAGCGGGGTGGATAGTCGTCAAAAGAATTTTGAGTTCTTCCCACTTTGGAAGAACTCCTTGACAATTCCATTGTAAAATGGAAGATATTATGTGTGACGATTAGATACCACTGTGGATATCTTTTTCTCTTTTGAGGCCGATAATGTATTTGAGGTTCTTCCCAAAGAGCTTGGGAGACGAAGAGCTGATTTTGAGGATCCTGCTTTTGCAGGGGGAGAAATCCTAGATGGAGTAGTAACTGAGGTTTTTTTCGTGGGTTTTGGAGAACCGACCGAGGCCCTTGATTGTAATTCGGGCTCGCAACCTGGCGGAAAAGTAAGATCAAGAAGGGATTTTCGGCCGGTAGATCCGGATTCATGGGTCGAGGGTATTTTAGGTGTCTGAGGAGTTGGTCCAACCGCCGCAGTTGGTGATGTTGGAGTATCAACTGCTTCAGTCGGATCTTGGTTTGAAGGGTGAGCGGGGCAAACAGGTGATCTGAGCGAGGTGTGTGGAGCTGGGTGTATTTCTGCCATCGTTTGGATCAGGATGGGGCCTACGTCCTGTGAAGGGCGACGGACTTAAGGGCAGAGAATGTTCAACCATAGGGGAGGAGTCCATTGGAGATTCTCGGGGTTCGGCCGAGTCGGCTCCAGAGGCTGCCCGCTTATTGGTGGTCGATGACCCAGGTGAGGAATCCTTTCTCTTACCACTGGGCTTTGAGTCTCGTGGCCGGGTGGATGATCCTTCACTGGTCGATGTTGAGGATTCTTTCAAATAGCGCCTGATGTCTTCAAGCGTCTCACCCTGAGCGTCTCTCCCAGCTAGAGCTGCTGGAGAGAGGGGGGCTACATTAATTATCTCGGTATGAGAGCGATGCTTCGACTGCATATTCTGAATATTTTCGACGCTGCGAGTAGATCTAGGGTGAAGTGCTTCAGGCCGGTCGGAACTCGCGCGTGATGGTCGGTTTCGTCCAGCATCACGTAAAACGTCAGAGAAGAGCCGACCGAGTGGCGAGGTTTGTGCTCGGGCAAGCTGGCGGGCCTCTCTTATATCTAAACGTAGGGAGTCGCTCAAAGCGAGAACTCCCTTTTCATATAAAAATATAGAGCAGAGTTTCGACGCAGCACTGTGGGTACCTCCGCAGTTGGCACAGTGGGGCGTTTTGGTTCATTCGGGGCCATGGTAGTTAGAGCTACAATTCACGCAGGAGCGAGGGTGCCGACAAGCTCGGCCAACATGTCCAAATTGATTGCAATTGAAACAGCGTCTGGGTAGTTCGATGTAGGGACTTACCGGGACACGAAGGTACCCAGCTTTAATATACTGCGGCAGTTCTTGTCGTTCAAATGTTAAAATCAGCGTGGCGGTTGGAACTTTAGTGGAGCCTAATGTTTTAGTTACCCTGTGTACGTGTGTGACACGTTGGGTACTGAGCTTACTCTGAAGGCGGGTGGGGTCGTAGTCCTTTAGTTCGTTTGAACGGACTACACCTTTGACGAAATTCAGACGCGGATGGGGCGAGACAGTTATTGGAATTTCAGCTATCGAAGATAGATTTCGCACAAGGTTGTGTTGAGAGTGGGATGACACCTCGACTACGACATCACCACTTCCTCTTGACCACATCCGGCGGGGTTCACCACAGCGGGACTCAAAAGATTCATTGACGTCAAACACATCGACTTTTGCAAGTGGGATGTCAGATGATGAATTCATGACAAGAAAGCGAGGATAATCAAGATCTGGGTCTACTTCGTTGGAATAGGGGTCCAACGAGCGAGGAAAGGCTGAAAGGGAAGCTAAGGAACGTTTGGCACGAGAACCCTTACGAGAAGGGAAGGTTTTTGGTTTATGGCTAGCCATTGCAAAAAAAACAAAAAAAATTCGCATTCTCCCTCGGGGCTCCCCACCATGGAGGCCTACAAGGGCCCGGCACTACTGCAACTATGCAATCAGTTACGTCCGGTATGTCCTCTTGGAGAATGGATACGGATCCACCACACCATCTTTGTAACCCTAAGAGGCTGCCCGAATTCTCCTACGCACGGAGAAAAGGGGCCAACGATGGGTTTCTCCTTGGGCATTCGGTAGACGAAGGCGGTGGAGATGCCCAGCCTCTTTCACCTTCATGAAAGAACAATTCAGAATCAATCCATTAAACGAGCAGAGGTCGGGTATTGATAAGGACCACTAGATAGGTGAAGGAAGAGGGGGAAATAAAGGGCAGTGGAAGATCGTAATAGAGGAGGAAAGAAAGAGGGGTATGTTAAAAGTCTTGTTGGCAGCACCATGGGTCCCCTAGGGGGCCCAGGGCTGACCCCCCTCGCCACGAGAAGGCCAGAGCCTCTCTGGGAACAACCCCTGAAGAAAAGATCCCAGAGAGGGAGGGGGCCTCCTCCAGAAAATCACACGGACTCGGCGCACGAGCCTTCCCCTACTCAGGCCTCGAATCCTTCGCCTGGGGTCTACCTCTCACAGTGCCAGGTCACCTTCGGAGGGTTTGAGCCTTGGAGGTGCCAGATGTAGAGGGATAACAGCGGCAGACCCACTGGAGTTGCTAATGGCCGCGGGAACTACCGTGCTCATTAGACTGAGTGGCCAGGAGAGGAGGGTGCCGTTAACTTAGGGTCCAGGAGAGGAGGTTACCATTATTAGCTTAGAGGCCAAGAAGTGCCTGGTAGCGGAAACGGAGACAGAAGGATCTCCTTCGCCTGTCGATGCGGTACTGAGCGAAGTGGAAAACGTTTTCGAACAAATACGAATCGAGGAAGGAGGGTACGATCACCCGCAGTACACAACAGTTGTTGAGTGTACAATAGCACTGGGAAAGGGCAAAAGTGGGGTTGATCCTTCTTTACGTATGTTCGAAGCAGGCCCTTTACAGGGGTAGCATCCCCACGGTAACGGCACCAAATTGAAAAGCGGAAGCAAAACCATCCAGCACGCAGACTCAGAGGGTTAAGGTTAAATGTGACGAAGGGGATGGGTGGGTCTCGAGGCTCCATCCAGTTTCCTCGCTATAAGCTCGACATTTTGGCCCCGCCCCCTAGTTGGCCAAACTTTTTTTTATGGTCTATATAGAGGACTCTCCCTTTGACAGGGTAAAATTTGTTTTAATTTAGTCATACCTGGCAACAGGCACCGAGGGCATAACCGCTATATTAAACTGAACAAAAATTGACAAAGAAAAACTAATCTACATATAATTCACCCCCCCCCCCCGCCACCCCGGTTTTTTTTTTACCTGATTACTGGCATGTAATAACTGTGAGGAAAGCCGAGAGATTGGTCTGGACGCTAAGTCCTCGAGGACTCTTTAGCGCGCCCATTCCCCGCAATTCCCACATGTCCAGGAAACTAGCAAGATAATCTAGACATCCACACGGCTCACGGAAATTGCAATGCCCCGTGAGCACTCAGGGCGCTTTGTGAGACGCTATAAATCCCAACCGTGTCTTCGAACCGGGCACGTTGTTATTGTTCAACCTCCAACGGCTCTTCGGGGAGGGCGCCGCCGCAGACCGGGTTTCCCCCCAGCCCAGTCGAAGAGTCCATTTGGGAACATGTGGGCCTTCGGACGATGCCAGCGTCTAGCAGTAATCATGACGGAGGCAGGGCGGGTCCAGAGGTGTTCCATGTTGTTTATTCCGTGTGTTACCATGTCTATATAGTGTGTGCGGGCAGTGAAGGAGGACATGCTCTGTGTCCGCCGATCCTAAATTGCAGTTCCGACAGGCATCGTCCGGAGCAATTGCAATCTTGTGCTTGTAGGCCAGGATGGCTGTCTAGTGTCCACACCGTAGGAACCCCAGCTGGCTGCACCCGTTCCCATCCGGAGAGCTCACGCTCCTTATCGTTCACCGGGGGAGGTTTGGTTCCCTATAGAGAGTTGGGGCCGAGGGCGGCCATAGCCCGCCCGGTGAATTCTGTCTGGATGAGTCCGCTCAGAGATATCAGGGAGAGAGAGGAATAGAGGGAGCGGTAGTGTCTGGCCGGTGTGTTGTAAATGCGTCTGCGTGTTTGCGTTGGTGCCTGCATGAAGTGTAGAGGGTCTTGAGGGTCTGTTGTGGATGCGTATGCGTGTGTACCTCTCATGTCCATGTGAGACCTGAGAGGGAGGACATGGGTTTCTTCATGTAAGTGTGTGGTGGGTGTTGATTTTGTTTTGAGCAGCCGGATGCAATGTGTAGGGCAGTGTTTTGTGTTGTCTGTAGACTCGCATGTTAGTATGAGTCTAATGTATTGCTTATAAACTTTTGTAATGTCCTCCTTGATGTGTCCGTAGGTTGTGTTAGTGAAGGAGCGGATGACGTTCAGTCTGTTTTTGGCCTTAGTGTTAATGTTGTCTGTGTGTTGCTTGAGTGTCATCCCTCTGACAAGTGTTACTCCGGATTTTGGTGGTGGGTGTGACTGGGATAGGAGTGTTGTGTAGTGTAATGTGCGGCTGTAGTCTGTATTTTGTGTTGTATGGTGTTATGAGCGTGAGTGATGATTTGTTTGTGGAGAACTTCATTCTGCTGTGGTATAGCCAGTGCTCTATTCTGTATATGTATTGAAGTTGTTCGGCGGCGGTCTCATGTTTAGGATGTTGTGAGAGTATTGGGAGGTCATCTGCGTACGACATAATGTGCGTGTTGAGTTGAGTGGGGAGGGTACATCATGCATGGATAGGTTGAAGAGTGTGAATGAGAGTACGGAGCCCTGCAGTACTCCGATAGTGTAGTGAAGTGTTCTGGAAGACTTGCCGTTGTATACCGTGTACCCATGTCTGCCTGAAAGAAAATTGGCAAGCCAATTTTTAAAGTTTGGGTGGATGTGTGTGTTGAGTATTTTGTCTATAAGTATGTGTCGTAGGACTGTGTATCTATGGCGGCAATGAGTGGTCTGTATGCAGGTTTTGAGTTAAGGCCTTCGAGGATTGTTTGCGCCATGTTTGTGAGGAGAGTAGAAGTGGAGTGTTGTGGCCTGAAGCCGTGTTGTGTGGGGGAGAGTGGTATGTGTGGTGATATGTTGTTGAGAACCAATCTTTCAAGTAGTTTTGAGGGGTTGCAGAGTAGTGAAATAGGTCTGTAAGAGACTGGTTCTGTGGGGGGTTTTGTTGGGTTTCTGGATAGTTATAATTTTGGCAAGTTTCCAGATGTTGGGAATACCATTTGTTCTGAGTGATAGATGGAAGATGTCTGTGAGGGCTCTGATGGCGTGTGGGCCTAAATGTTTTAGGTGTAGATATGAAATTCCGTCAAGGATGGCCGTGAGTGTCATGTTGGTTTAGAACGGGGGTGGCATGTCGCGTGATAGTGTAAGTGCATGTAGGCTTTTTAGAATGGTACGGTCCTCTCGTCTGTGAGTGAGTCTGCATATATTGGAGTAGTGCTTGTTGAGGATGTGAGCTTGGCGCTTGTCAGTTGGTATACTAGTATGTGTTTGTGTTAGGATGGCCTCATATGTTGTATCTGTTGTTAAGGCCTCGTATAAGTTTAAAAAGTTTGGAAGGGTTTGTGTTGAATGTGATAGCAGAGAGAAGTTGTTTCCATTTAGTGAGTTGTTCGTTTTTGATATCCTCGTCTATTTCTATATTGAGCGTCCTGATGTGCTCAAGGATATCCTGTGTGGGGAGCTGTTTGTGGTAACGTCGTGTTATCTCCCGTATCGAGCGGTGTATTGCAACCAGCTCGGCCGTGAAGACAGACGCATCGCCTGGTAGATCCCAGCTGACTTCAAACAAAAGGGATATGGAAGGCATGGAAGTCGACCCCTCCTGGGACTTGGATCCTGGTACGGATCCAGCGCAAACGAATTATCTTCCAAAAAGCTAGAGCACAATACTCCCGGTGCTGTGCAAGCTTCGTGAGCAAAGGCGTGGCGACAAATAGTAAAACGTGGTAATTGGGCAGAACCAGAATCGCCACCGGCCTGAGAGCTACGCCGAGCTCTCGAAGGAGTTAACTAGCCCTAAACCTGAACGACTTAGGACTGGCATCTCTCGACGGCATAGGCACAGTCAAGATTGCCGGCGTATGCAATGAAAGGAGCTGTTGGCTAGTGAGCGAGATAACGGGCCCGCGCGTACAAGCGCATAATACGTTTTTGTACAGCGCAGAGCGAGTGTCATCTCGCCGCCATCGACAAGTAGGCTCTCAATGGGGGGGCGTACACAGAGCACCAGTCGCCAGACAGAGACCTGAGAGAGGCCCTCGATCGGGATATTACCTTTCGAGGTGTTGGGGATCCCATTTGCCACTTAGAACTTTGTAAGAGAAATCTGTAAAGTGATCAGGATAGAGCAATTGAAAAAGTGTGTTAGATACAGTACCACCCCAAAAGATCAGAACATATGCATTTCTATCACATCTTAAATAACTTTGGCCAGAGAAAATTCAAGGTTTTCAAAATTGGTTCACGATAACCTACCTGTATAAACTACCTATGGGTAAAGGTTATGCAAATTTGGATAAATAAAACTACTCATTCAGGTAAGAAATTTAATAGAAAATTGGAAGTGTCAAAAATGATCCGAAAGACAGCGGAAACAAATATCTATTGGAATATAACGATTCAATTATCAATGGATAAGTAAATAGTATTTAGTATGGAAGCCTTTATTCTTGATGATGCTTTGATATCTGCCACACGAACAAATCAACTGTTGACACATGTGCAAGTAATCTTGCTTATTTATCTTGTTCCAGTTCTTGAACTGTGTTCGGATTCCTCGCTTCGCAGACAAGGTTTTCAAGGTTTTCAAAATTGGTTCACGATAACCTACCTGTATAAACTACCTATGGGTAAAGGTTATGCAAATTTGGATAAATAAAACTACTCATTCAGGTAAGAAATTTAATAGAAAATTGGAAGTGTCAAAAATGATCCGAAAGACAGCGGAAACAAATATCTATTGGAATATAACGATTCAATTATCGATGGATAAGTAAATAGTATTTAGTATGGAAGCCTTTATTCTTGATGATGCTTTGATATCTGCCACACGAACAAATCAACTGTTGACACATGTGCAAGTAATCTTGCTTATTTATCTTGTTCCAGTTCTTGAACTGTGTTCGGATTCCTCGCTTCGCAGACATCTCTCAGAATGTCTTCCAAACATTTCCAATGGGATTCAGGTCCGGAATCTGTGCATGATAGAGGTGTCGTCTAAGAAGCTCTTCACCGACCTAGCAGTGTTGCAGGGGGCGTTATCCTGCATGAAAATTGCAGGCTGGTCTTCGTAGGCAAGCAGATGGGGCAAAGCATGCTGTCGCAGCAATTCCTTGTACACTCGGTCATCCACTGTTCCCCGTAAGCGTACACCCATGACACTTCTTTTATCCGCCAAACTTCCCTTTTTTTAGTGCATTTGACAGAATCTTTCGCCTGCTCTGCGACGGATTGCCAACGGATCCGAACAAAATGAACTAAAATTAATCACTGAAGGGGACTTGGCTCCATTGGTCATCGGTCCATGTAATATCGGACTCAGGGTTCTTCGGACAATGGCTTGACCCCGGGTGTGTGAGTGTGAAGATTATCTTCCCGCTGACGTGATCTTTTTGTGGACATTGCGGTCAGGATGGCACACAATCCTTTATGTAGATGTCAGCCGCAGCCTGACATCCGTTTACAGGTATGCTCAAAGTTTAAATTTAGAATTCACTCAGTGCGAGCCTTTGATGAAAAAAAGAGTCAAGGTCAAACCTTAAGAGGTAATCATCCAACCCAACTAACTTCCTTGGGCTGAAGGTCAAATGCACCGTTTATGGAAATGACTTCCGAAGAAAATCAACGCCTTCTTCAAATCCGCATTTTACAGAATTACAGACCGTCAAAGACCTTGAGGTCCACTTGAGCAATTAAGGGGGGGGGATTAAAGTAGGCAAAATGAAAATATGCAAATAGTGAATCATTTCTACTCATTTTGGATTTTAACAACTTTGCGAGGGTAAGATAGTAATAGTCCGAGTTTGTGCTATCGTAGTTTTCAATCTTTTGCTAATCCATTATTTCTAGTGACCGTTCGTTTATCCAACTCGACACAAACAAAACAAAAACAATTCATGCTTTATTGTGCAAACCTCGATTTTCCAGGTAAAGCAGATTAAAATCGCCTTCCTATAATTTATTATTAAGTTCAGGGATTAAAATGAACAGTGAGGGGAGGCAAGCAGCGGCTTATATAATGGAAGAGTAATATCTCGTGATTGAAAGGCGAAACTCTTTCCTAGCTAATGTACGCAAGATCACACCTATTTTAGCTATGCTAGAATACATTGCTCGAAAATTCGATAGAAGCCGCATTTAAGTTAGGACCGCCGCCACCAGTGTTAAATCCTTATTGCACTACTGCATTTTCAAATTCTGAATCGTCCACAAACTTTGAAATTTTGAATAGTCAGTTATTGCCAAGGCCATTAACACATTATAAACAATGATGGTCCAAAAACGGATCGCTGAGGGACGGCGCTGGTGACCGATTCATTTTGATTAATCCCCTCACAAGATTACATTAAAAGAAATATTGAATGCACATTTATTAGTAGGTCACCCCAATTTAATATTAGCCCTGATTATTTGAACTTACTACTCTAATATGTAATAAAATTTCTTAAAAAAAATATGGTATTGTTATCCCTTTTTGGTTCATTTCTCATTCGCTTTTCTTTTGTTTTAATTGCCTTTCACAAACTATTTACACAAACCTTCAGCCTGAATTATATCGAAAATCCCATGTTCCTAACCTCTCCCTCATTTTTGCCCTTTGACCTACCTGCCCAAACCATTTTTCGATTTAATGTTTCTTAACTTTGTCAACTCCATTTCTCCTGTTAGCATAAAGCTTCTTAATGGTCTTAGTCTGTAAAGAGGGGAAGCTTATGCCTCTATACGTTTTGTTCTTGGTTTGTGTGCCTTGAAAATGAACCGAATTAGTTTAAAAATTGTGGATTTCGTTTTTCTATTTCCTGCCACATGGAGGTTATCCCAAATTAGGTTAAGGAAATGGACCCTTGTCTGGAATAGTCTTAAGTCACTTTTAGAACAAAAAATCTGGGTCACGCTTGCCTCTTTAAAGTCCCTTAGAACAACGACTTATTAAGGAATCGATTAAAATGGTACAAATGGGTTTTATTAATTCGGTTTTCTAATTCCATAAGATGAATTGGGTTGAATTTATCAGGCCTCGGTATTTTAGATATTTCTTTATATATATATATATATATATATATATATATATATATATATATATATATATAGAGAGAGAGAGAGAGAGAGAGAGAGAGAGAGAGAGAGAGAGAGAGAGAGAGAGAGAGAGAGAGAGAGAGAGAGAGGAGAGAGAGAGAAGAGAGAGAGTAACAAGGAGTAACAAGGAGTAACAAGGAAAGTAAGTACCCTAGGAGACCTTACGGTCCATTCAAAGAGGGTACTCTTTGACTAGCAATTGAGCGGGCACATGGCTGCTCAATTGTTTTGCGTCCATAAACGGCCACTTTTCAAGACTTTGTCTAGTCTTGACTTGAACTGGTCAACAGATTCACTGTTGACAACTTCCACTGGAAGTGCGTTCCACTTACCGCAGATACTGTAGGTAAAAAAGTTTCCACACAGATTGCGGTTGTAACGCTTCAGTTCAAGTTTGTCTAGTCTTGACTTGAACTGGTCAACAGAGTTCACTGTTGACAAC